>CAJQZJ010000247.1:731306-795263 GCA_907164525.1 Lophiomys imhausi | reverse complement strand
GTCCGACCTCCTCCAGGGGTCCGACCTCCTCCAGGAGTGCGACCTCCTCCAAGGGTCCGACCTCCTCCAGGGGTCCGACGTCCTCCAAGGGTCAGACCTCCTGGCTCTTCTGGGAGCCTCCCTATTCTTGGCTTGGAACAGGGTTAGAACTCAGTGGGATCATGCTCAGTCTGGCTTGGTCACATGGTTTTCCCTTCTCTCCCCACTTTTAAAGCTCCCTCTGTTAACCTGAGCTGGCCACAAATAAACACAGGCAGTTCGTGAATTTGATTTCTCTCCGTGTGTTGTTTTCTGGGAGTAAGGGCAGTGCACCTCGGCCTTCCTCATTTTCTAGCTGTCCCTATGCAGGGTCCCCTGCAGACCCATCTTGTCCCTATCTTTGGAGGAGAAAGATCAAAACCCAGGAATTTGAGGGTGGGCCACTCCGTGCTTTCACCCCTGTCCAGGTGGGAGAGTTGGTTCCACATGGTCCTGGAGAGGAAGGACAGTAGGAAGAGTTGAGAATTCACCTCTGGCAGGAGGGAGGAGGCCACCAAGCTGGCACCAGGCCAGGAGTGATGAAATCCCTTTCTATTCACAGAACACAGGGCCAGGGAAGGTAATAGGACCTCATCTTTTATCCCTCAGATGTTCAAGCTTCTTGCAAATGGAGGGTGCATTGAGCTCCTCCCTCACCACTTAGCTCTTTGTGCACAGAGAGTCACAGACTTCGAACACTTGTTGAAAAGCAGCAGCTTTGATATGGGAAGAGAGAGACAAGGGAAGTCGGGGCCTCTGAGCCTGCAGCCTGTAGCAGCACCTGCTGCTTTGTTCTCACAGCTCCATCCTTTGGCTGAGCTGGGGTCTCTCCCTCCACCCTTTGGTTTTCCCAGGGGCTCAGTGTCCTTCCTGTGACTGCACTTTTATGTCCACTGTGTCCTGGCTCTCAGCGGTCCAGGTGTGTGTGTCCTCTGTACACCCTGGCATCACCCCAGATCCAGGAGGCTTAGCAGCTTGTAGGAGAGGAGCAGGTGGAGTCCGAGGGGTGGAGTGGGATGAGCTGTCCTGGTGTCTGTGGTGAGAGTTCCTTGTCAGAACACTTCCTCATAAGCCCACATTTTCCCCTAACCAACCCACAGTTCGGTCGACTCAGCCTTCTCACCCAACACTCTTCCGTCCTTGGACGCTTGATTTTTCTCAGGCCTAGGGTAAGAGTAGGGGACTGTTGTTAGCTTCTCTTTTCCACAGGTCCAAGGTTCTTTCATGCTTGCAAGCTCATTTCTCTCTCTACTTGCCCACTGTGCTACAGTCCATCCTATATGCATTTTTAAGTTATGTGTCTATCTCACAGACCGGTGATAATTGTACCAGTGAGAGAAGGACCTCATATATCCGCTGTTGCACATTCAGGAATGGTGTCTGGACCAGGGCAGGCACTCAACAAACACTGAATGAGTAGGCAAACCCTCTGTGTGTCTGTCAGCCCATCCATCCATCCATCCATCCATCCATCCACACACCCACAGGAAACACTGAACTGAGTGTGGTCTCCAAAGGCCCATGTATTACTGGCTTGGTCTCCAGCCTGGCACCCATAGGAGGTAGTGGAAGCTTTCCGAGGTAGGTAGGGTCTAGCAGGGAATGCATCAGGTCACTGGGGAGAGGTGCTGTTAAACACAATCACAGGACCCTGCCTTCTTTTCTCTTTCCTCTCTAGTTTTCCATGAGGAGAATGGCTTATTTCATTAGCGTGCTCCTGCCTCACTACAGGCTCCAAAAGAGCAGGGCAACCTTCAAAACTGTGAGTTCAAAGTTTTTCTTGGTAAGTTGGTTGTCTCAGATGAGTTACAGAAGCCCCGACTAACACCAAGTCTCCAGGCTTCTTCTTCCACTCTATCCCTCGACCACCAGGCCATGTGGTCCGATCTGAGCTGCTGCCCTGTCCCTCCCAGAGCCTTATGGAACTGTCCTTGGTTCATGCAGCTTTCTTCTTGTTTCATCCTTTCATCCTTTCATCCTTGTTGTTACCTGTGATGAAGCATAAGATTCTTTTTTTAACCGGCAGAGAAACACAGCCAGAGAGGTGAAGCAACTCACGCAGGTTATGAATGGTAAGGCAGTGACTTCAACCTCATTTTTCTCATCCATCCAGGGAGTGTTCAGGGACAAAGGCAATGAGCAGAAATACCAACTAACTTTTACTGTGTGTACCAGATCGTGGGCAAGGTTTTCGTACACAAAGGAGGCTAATCGCCTCCCTTCCCAGGAAGGCGCAACAGGGCCCCTTGTACAGTGGAGAGAGTGAACCCCAGCTTGCACACAGGCAACGCTGAGTGAAGGAGTGAAGCATGCTTTGGCTGGTGACTTCCATGACTTGTAGAAGCTGGGAACTCGATGGTAGAGGGCTCTGGGTAGCAGTGGTCTGCAGTGACAATCCTGGAATTTTGGTTTCTTTAAAAAACACATGGGCTGGAGAGATGGCTCAGCGGTTAAGAGCACTGGCTGCTCTTCCAGAGGTCATGAGTTCAATTCCCAGCAACCACATGATGGCTCACAACCATCCATAATGAAATCTGGTGCCCTCTTCTGGCCTGAAGATATACCTGCAGACAGAACACTGTGTACATAATAAATAAATCTTAAAAAAACAAAACAAAACAAAACAAAACAAAAAAAAAACCACAGAAGTGCCGGACGTGGTGGCGCACGCCTTTAACCCCAGCACTTGGGAGGCAGAGGCAGGCAGATCACTGAGTTCAAGGCCAGCCTGGTCTACAAAGCGAGTCCAGGACAGCCAGAGCTGTTACACAGAGAAGCCCTGTCTCAAAAAACCAAAAAAAAAAAAAAAACCAAACAAACAAACAAAAAAACCCACAGAAGTATTATAAGAATATGTTTTTGTGGGCTGGAGAGATGGCTCAGCGGTTAAGAGCACTGCCTAGTGCTCTTCCAAAGGTCCTGAGTTCAATTCCCAGCAACCACATGGTGGCTCACAACCATCCACAAAGTGATCTGGTGCCCTCTTCTGGAATGCAGGTGTACATGCAGACAGAGCACACATATGCATAAGATAAATAAAATAAATCTTTAAAAAAAAAAAAGAAAAATAAATTTATAAAAAAAGAATATGTTTTTGTTTTAATCCCAGGTGAGGGGTGTGGGGCTGGTTCACAGCAGCTGACTGTGATTTTCCTTGTGCTCTAGCAGAGGCATGGTTTTGCCAGCTGCAGATAGTTTCTACAAGTGTGTGACATTTGGAGTTTCTGGGAACTTTTCAGAGGATATATAAGTGTTAGGCCCCTTATAGGCGGAGTTGGTGGTTGTTGGTCATTGGGGGGGGGGGGCTGGTTGTGGTTTGTTAGTAGTCATATTCAGAGAAGAAACAAGAAGAAAGAAATTGGAATCAAGGATCTCTCTCTCTCTCTCTCTCTCTCTCCTCTATCCTTTCTCTACTATCTAGTGATGGGGTGAAACTGGGGTGGGTTAAAGGGTGGGATAGAGAAGAACCCACAAAGTAGCAAAGACTAGCTACAGTGGCCAGTCATGTCAGGTGGTCTTCAAAAAAAAAGATTTTTTTATGTGTATGTGTACCACAAGTATGTGGTGCCCAAGGAGGTCAGAAGAGGGTACTGGATCCCCTGGTGGTGGAGCTAGAGACAGTTTCTCTGGCTTATACTTCCACATCACAGTCCATCATGTAAAGAAGTCAGGGCAGGAACTGAAGCAGAGACCATGGAGGAGCCCTGCTCACTACCTTGCTCTCTGTGGCTTACTCAGTTTCATGTCTTACACTACCCAGGACCACCTGCTCAGGGCTGGCCCCACCCACGATGAGCTGGGCTCTCCCACATCAATCATTAATCAATAAAATGCCCCACAGACTTGCCTGTTGGCCAGTCTGTGAATACACACCCGAACTCCCTGGGGTGTACTTTAAATGGGATCTGAAGGTCCTGTTTCCACTGACCAACCCCAATTCTGAACTAAACAGGCCTTCGTGACCAAGGCAACACCCCGTGAGTACCCTGACAAACATTCCTGAGGGCCTTGTGAGCATGTGGCCATGCATGCATTCCAGGCGTTTTCACAAGTTTCTTGAAAGAAAGAAGGAGAATGCCAACCAGCAGACAGAGGGTGTCCTCCCAGCTGAGGTGGCTGGCTGGTCTACAGATAGGCAATACCCAAACCAGACTGCCAGCCTTCCATTGACATGAAAGAAACGGGAGAAAACGGCCTGACTAGAGGAGGACGGCCGACTGTGTGGGCAGTGAGTCTTGTCACCTCTGTGCCTCTTGCCTTTCCGTGTCCCTGACACTGGCTATCTGGGCCACAGCTCCTTCATCTGGAAGAGAGAAATCACTAGACAACCCTATCGCTGTTAGAGAATTGAGGTTGCCGCAGAACATATTCAGTTCATAGTATGTATCCGGTGAGGGAGATAACATCACCCGACCGAGAACATCTGACGCTGAAGGTGGTGCCACACTCCGGGGAGTGCTGAGAAGGCTTCCGGCTGCTTCTCCTAGAGGAGGAACACCAATGTGCAGACCAATGGGGTACAGGACCCCGTGAAGTCTTTAACTCACCAGGCCCTCTGAGGGCAGCACTTGCCGCTGGCCCCCTGCCCAGCTCTAGGCTACCTACTTTCTGTCCCTTTGAACTGGTCTATCTGAAGCATTTCATAGAAGTAAAATCATACAAAAGCTCATCTTCTGTTAGCACAGTGGTTTCCATGTGGTAGCATGTGTTAGTTCATTTTTTTTTGTCAGATGATGATATTATTATTATTGAGACAGGACCTTGCTATATAGATCTGCCAGGTTAACCTTGAACTTGTGATGAGCATGCAGTCCCTGTCTCTCCTGTGCTAGGATTATAGGCCAGTATTAAAGGCCTGCACCACCATGACACACAGCTTTCACATAGATTTCTAAAAACTAGCAGTCTACTTTCTTCTGCTAATATAAAATACTTAAGAGTCCGCCTTGGGCTCATCAGGTAAGGGCTCTTGCGATTGACCTGAGCTCAATCCCCGAGACCCACATGGTGGAGGGAGAGAACTGACTCCAGAAAGTACTGCCTTCCACACTCGTGATGTAGTGCATGCTCACACACACAATTACACAATTAATAAATGTGAACTATTTTTAGTTTAAAAGTCTATTGACTCTATTATATAATTCACTTCCTCTTTTGAAATATTGATCAATTAGCATTATTAAATATACATTTCTTTTTTTGCTGTAAGTATAATCATTTAATATTGTAGGAAATAAGGAATTGACTTGACTTGATAGCTCTCCTCTTTAATGGTTTTTGGTATAAATTTATCATCTTGGTATTGGTTATTGAATCTGCCTTCTCTTCCATTTTGCCTTTAACAATATTTGTCAGATATTTTTTTTTTTTTTTTTTTTGGTTTTTCGAGACAGGGTTTCTCTGAATATCTCTGGCTGTCCTGGACTCGCTTTGTAGACCAGGCTGGCCTCGAACTCACAAAGATCCGCCTGCCTCTGCCTCCCAAGTGCTGGGATTAAAGGCGTACGCCACCACCGCCCGGCATCAGACATTTTTTTAAAAAAGTATTTTGTTAGATTTATTTTATGTGTATGAATATTTTGCATGTCTGAGGTCAGAAGAGTTTCAGTCAGCTGGGAGCCACCATGTGGATGCTGGGAATTGAACCTGGGTCCTCTGCAAGAGCAGCAGCCAGTGCTGTTAACCACAGAGCCTTTGCCAGCCTTTGCCAGACATTCTTATTTCAGTGAAAGTTCACGCTGAAAGCATGACTACTTGGCTTTCTCACAATTCCCGGTAGGTTTCTTCTCTACTTACAGAATCTAACAGCCCCCTCTGCTTAGGATGCACAATTAACAGGGAAGACAAAGCCCTGCAGGTCCTTTATTGGCCAGGCCAGTTCTGACGGCTACCCTTTTTATTGTAGCTGCCTTCTGTGCCCTTCATATGAACAATGCCATGTGAGCATTACAATCCCAGGGGCTTCCACAGCCTCCGTTTGCTTCAATCAGCTGTAATCACTGTTCTTCCCCCTCAGCTCTTATGCTTAAGTATCTCCACTTGGACAGCGGCAGATTCTGGCAGGCCCAGTGTTCTTTTCAATGCTTTGTTCTTGAAGACATCGTTGCTTTCTGGAGAGGACAGGACATTCCAGTCCTGTCCAGATCTTCCATGACGGGGAAACCAGTCATCTTCTAAACCTTGCATTCCAAGGGCTCTCTCCCTTCTCTCTATCCCTCCCTCTCTCCTTCCCTCCCTCCGGCTCTCTTCCTCTTCTTCATTCTCCCTCTCCTCTCTTTTTGAGATTTATTTATACATTAAAAATGAGCTTTTATTTTATATGTCTGAGTCTTTGGCCTGCATGTACATCTGTGCACTGTGTATGTGCCCCGTGCCCACTGAGGTCAGAAGAGCTCTCCAGATCCCCTGGAAGTGGGGTTACTGAAAGTTGTGAGCCTCCTATGGGTGCTGGGAACTGAACTCCTGTCCTCTGCAAGAGCAGCAAGTTACATTAACTGAGCCATCTGTCTGGCCCCATGAGGCCCTCCTCTCTTTAAGTGAAGACTAGGATTTGAAACCATAGACAAGGTGCTGGCGTCCAAATAACAGCTGGTAGTAAAAATGTTTTTCTCCTGAGAAAAAAGAGCATAGTTCAGTGATAGAGCACTTACTTATCCATGCATAAAAAAATGTCCTACATATAGGACATAGCCCAGACTGGCTTTCTGGTTGCTCTGTGTCTATGAAATAGTCTTGAACTTTTTCAAAAAGGGTTTTTCGAGACAGGGTTTCTCTGTGTAATAGTCCTGGCTGTCCCGGAACTCACTCCGTAGACCAGGCTATCCTGGAACTCATAGAGTTCCGCCTGCCTAGCCTTGAACTCTTAACCCTCCTGCCTCTTCCTCCCAATGTGTGCTCTCTCTTTCTCTCTCACATACACTCACACACATTCTTTTAAAAAAATATTCCAGGCATGATGGTGCAGACCTTTCTTTAGTCCCAGCACTCAGGAGGCAGGTGGATCTTTATGAGTTTCATGTCAGCCTAGACTACATAGTAAGATCTTGTTTCAAAAAAAAATTTTTTTTTAATTTTGTGTATGTCTGTGTGCCTGTGGAGGCCAGAAGGCTCTGTGAGAGCTGGAGCTGTAGGCAGTTGTGAGTCCCCTGACACAGGTGCTCCAGGTGACCTGGGGTTCCTCTATATTACCCATTCCCAGCTGCCAAGCTGTCTTCTGGGCTACGTTTACCTTTTCAAATGGTATCTTGGAATGCTGAAGGGACTGGGAGGGAGTAAGTGTGGGTGAGCAAGGAGGAGGATCTGAAAGCCCTCAGGAGCTTAGGGCACTGTGTGGGCTCAGGACCACCTAGGTGCCCAAAGCTTGCCAGGGCTGAAGCTCGCCAGGGCTGACTCCAGCTGGGCAAGTCACCGGGAGGAAATGACTCCTCAGATGTTTCTATAGGGCCTGGCCTGGTGCATGCATGAGGGAGGTGCCTTTGATTAATTATTAAATTTGTTTCCTGTTTACACCCTTCTTTCTCACATGGGGATCCTCATGGCCTGCCTAGTCCTTAGTCAATCTCCTAATTGTCTCACAGGGCAGGATCTGTCACCTCCAGTCCCCTCAGCCATCACACCACTCCCTGCTTAAAGACTAGCTGGCTGCAGACCTAGAGCTCACACTAAAGGTCAACCCCAGGCAGCTGCTTGACCCTCTGCGAAGGGCTCATTTTGTTCTTTACACTCATCTTGGGCAGGGATGGCCATCAGGCATGGCCGTCAGGCATGGCCGTCAGGCATGCCACTCAAAAGGTTTGCTGAACCAAAGAATGGGTTCATAAGTGCTGCTAGTACCTGCCCACTGCCTGACCTTGACCTACCAAATGACCTGCCCTTAAAGCCTCGGTCACCCCACACCCAGTTCTTGTCACCCACCAACCTCTTCCTCTGTCCGGTAAACGGTCCATCAACCTGTGAGAAGGGGAAGTTGTGCTTGGTTCAGAGGGAACACTAAAACTGAATTGCCCACAGTGCTTTAAAACGTATTAGAGCCAGGCGTGGTGGCGCACGCCTTTTCCCAGCACTCGGAAGGCAGAGACAGGTGGATCTCTGTGAGTTTGAGGCCAGCCTGGTCTACAAAGCAAGTCCAGGACAGCCAGAGCTGTTAGAGAAACCCTGTCTCGAACCTGAACACTCCCCCCCCCCGCCCAAAAAAAGTATTAGAGCTGGGAAGATGGCCCACTGGTACTGTGCTTGCTTCCCAGGCCCTAGGACCTGAGTGTGCTCTCCATCATAAGCGTTTAAAAGCTGGGTGTGGG
Source organism: Lophiomys imhausi (assembly GCA_907164525.1). Lineage (NCBI taxonomy): Eukaryota > Metazoa > Chordata > Mammalia > Rodentia > Muridae > Lophiomys > Lophiomys imhausi. Next base: position 786,948 of record CAJQZJ010000247.1, on the reverse strand, counting down.
GCTGGAGAGACGGCTTTGCACTTAAGAGCCCTTGCTGCTCTTGCAAAGGACCTGGGTTTGGTTTCCAGCACCAACATGGCAGCTCACAACTGTCCTTAACTCCAGTTCTGGGAGATCCAGTGCCTTCTTCTGTCCTCCAGGGGCACCATGCATGTACACAGTACACATACACGCATGCATGCATGCATTCATACATATAAAAGTAATAAATATTTTTTTTAAAGCTGGGAGTGATGGAGACCGATTATAAACCCTAGTGCTGGGGAGGAGGAGGAGACAGTAGGGTACCTGGGGCTCACTGGCTGGCCAGCCAGCTCCAGGCCCCAATGAGAGACCCTGTCTCAGAATACAAGGAGGATGGACAGTGCTGGAGCAGGAACCATGTCTGAGGTTCCCCTCTGGCCTTCACTCTCACTCTAATCTGCACACACACGTGAATATTAAATAGTTTTGCTAAGAATTCAAGAGCAACTACTAATTAAAGGAGAGCAAGTGTCTATTGAAACCGAACTTTTTAAAGTTCTTCAACAATTATTTATTGGTAACTATATTCACTTATAACAAATATAAACACTTACTTAACTACTAACCCTACAAATGAGTATAACCCCTATTACCTAACCACTAAACCTATTGATAACAACTATTTTCTTAACCTTTCAGAAGGATACAGTCTCTGGGGCAGGTCCTCAGTCGTCAGGAACACAGTCTCTGGGGTAGACCCTTTAATGCACTTAGCAGTCTTTCTTCTGGAATATCTCAGACGCAGGTTCGTCCGGGTAAATTGGCTATGGCAGTCGCACCTTAAATAAGGCTTGAGGCTTTCTTCTCTCTGGGAGACCTCAGCCATCTGTAGACCAACTTATTTCCTTTGTATCAGCAACTCTGCCGCTCTGCCTCAGTCTTTAAACCTGGCCACAGTTCCGTTCAGGCCACTGTTCAGACAGGTCAAACCCCTCTAGGCAAAAGCTGAGCCACAGGGTTTAGTCCTTGGCCTTTTGCTGTCTTGCTGAGGCTTTCTCTGCTCACCAGCTTCTTTCTGACTCAGGAAGATCTGGTCATCAGTTCACCAGCACTTTCTCCATCAGAGGATACAAACTACTCATTGTCCTTTCTAGCATGAGGACTCGCTAGCATCAGAGCTGTCTAGCATGGGGCCCCCTGGGCTCCATCCACTTGTCCTTAAATAGGATCTCTCCTTATTCCACCTGCTTCACCTTAATCTGGGCTTTGCCCACTTAGCAGCTGAAAACAATGCCAGGCCATAAACCTTGTTTTTAGTCCATAGAGTCTCTCCTTGTTTCACCTGGCTTCCTCCTTGTTTTTAGTCCATAAACTAATAAGGTAATTGCCCACAGCCAAGTTGATCTTCATGCCCCAGATTAAGAGACTGTATCAGAAACCCCCAGATATTTACTAAATCTAACTTATATTAATCTAACTCCTTACAGTCTATATCTTCAGCTATCGGACAGGCTCGAGTGACCACGAAGTGAAGAACAGATAGAATAATGGCATCTAGATCACAGGTTGGTCCTGCCCCCCTCACTCTATTCAGAAGCTTGAAGGTAGGCAGGGATGTGAGAGGTCCAGGGAACCTGGCATCCTACACAGGGCAGACCCTGCCTCCAGTCACTGAAAGCTGATCTGTTTTAAGAGTCTCACCAAAGTTCAGGTGGTTACTCTGCTGGGGGAAGCTCCCCAGAACTGTTTGAGTTCTTACTTTGTTCTTTTTCAAGGACCATGCAGAGTGATTTACAATGAGACCAGAACAACCAGACAAACCCATGCTTCCGCGGGTGACTCACAGGTGACTGTCCCTGACCCCTGGCCACCTCCCCACGCTCATGCTGCCTTTCTCATGACATTGAATAATTACAGCTCTGGCTAATGTGGCTGATGGGCCAGACATAAGCTCCCTCCACCTCAGTTTCCTTATCTGTGAAATGGGAACACTCAGAGCTCTCACGTAATTCGGCTGTTGGATGAAGCAACCCCGATACTAACGTATGCTTAGCACTGAGTCGCACTGGCTTTAGATGCTAAATCAAGGCTCATATAAGTGATCCTGCACTCTTTTGCAGGCCATGACCTGGTTGAGATGTCCCTCAAACATTCACCTCTCCCAACTTTAACTTCCTGGTCATCATTTGGGGTTTGATTGGCAGCCGGCCTTTCCTAGGTAGCGTGCACCCCAGACAATGGACAAGAACATTTTACCTTGGTAACTAAGTGGCCAGACACTGGAGATCCAGCAATAATCTTGAGTTCAACTCAGTTTCTTTTCTGGGTGTTGGGGTGTTCTGGAGCCAAGCGTCTCGGGGACATCGCTGCCGCTGGGCAGTTAAGGTTAGCACATACGGTGTAGCCCTTTAGCCTCAGAAGACAAGTCCTTGTATGACAAGAGAGCTTTCCAGGGGAGAGGGGAAAAGGGCCGCCGCTAAGGGACCAAATCCCAAGGCAGCAGGACCCAGAGCAGGCAAGCCAAGGCATGGACAAACTTGTAGCCATTGGTGGGATATTTCCACTTCTAATTTGTAGAGCCGGGGTAGATCACATCACCACCCTCTTAGCAGGGGTGAAATGATGAATCTCGGGACTCACTTAACGCAGCTTCTGTTCCCATCATTGCCAATGCTAAAATCATTCATTTTTCTCACTGCAATTGTGTAAGAGGGTGCAGTAACCCACGCTTAAAATAAAGAAACCAAAAAAGCCAACAAAAACCCATAGACCAAAACAGACAGGAACCTAGCATAACTCCCCTACGAAAAACTCTGCACAGTGGCGAGTCCTGGACACTGTGCTTGTTAGTGGAACACCTTACCCTAGATGGGCTTCCCAGTACAATAGGAAGCTCTTAGCCCTCATGTGACTGATGAACTAAGGGGGTTTGATATGTGGGGGCTCCCCCCCTCATCCTAGGAGAAGGAGAGGATGGAAGGGAGGATGGAAGGAAGAGGGAGGGGAGGAGGGAGGGGACTTTGATGGAGATGTAACTTGAAAGAAAAATTAATAAAAAAAAAGACTAAGCCATATGTCATTCCGAGCTTCGCCACTAGAGGGAAGGCTCTACCTGCAGAAGATGGCACCGTGGTTTCCAAAGCCTTCCCTCTAGTGGCAAAGTGTGGAGTGACAGATGCCAAGACCCGTTGTGCTTAATTTTGACATTTCAGGGTGGCTGGCGCTGGGTGGACTTCTTGATCCTCCTTTTGATGACCTTGGGCTTCCCCAGAAGATCTGAAGGCATCTGGGATGCCCGGCAGGAGATGGCAGCCACCGGGCAGGCCACACCAAGGAAGTTCATCAGAACCTTTTTTTCCCCCTTATATAATGTTGTTCTCTTATTTTGACCTTTTAAATTGTTTAGGAGGTAAGTCCATTAAGATTTCTTATACTGTGGCTTTATAGTATATCTAGTATAAAAGTCACCATTTGAACCTTTTACGTGTATAATTCAGTGTCATTGGTTACATTGCAGTGTTAAGCAACTGCTGCCATTGTTACCAAAAAATTCCATCACTCCAAACAAACTCTATGCACACTAAACAATAACACTTATCCCCCTGGTACCAGTTCTTGGTGATTACCGATTTGCCTTCTTTGTCTCTTTGAGCTCCTGCTCTTAAATATTTAATAATAATCACACCATGGTTGCTTTTAGGGACTGGCATATTTCATGTAGCAAAGAATATAGTGTGAGGTACAATCATCCACATGATGTTATCATAACACATTCCACTCAACGGCTGAAGGGCAGCCATGGCAGTGGGTAAACACTTTTTTTTAAATTTTATTATGTGAATTTCACATCACGCACCCTGGTCCCTCCCATCTCCCACCTCCCCTCAGACTCACCCTCCACCCTTGCAATCTGTCCCAGCATAAAAAATAAAATCTCATGGTGGAAGCTGCAGTGTGTCTCAGTGTGTCCCACAATATTCCCTTTTGTCCACACATTTTCCTTGTAAATGTTCATTAAAATGACTCCTTGGTCTGGCATGAGGCCTCTGGTTTCTGCTACTTTGTCAGTACTGTAACCTCACTGGAACTCCTCTCAGATATGCTATAACTGTCCTGTGTCATGGAGATCCCGTAGTTTTGAGTTGTGGAACTGGCCTGTTAGCAGTTCATCCATGGGGTAGATGTTGGGGTGGTCCAGCTCAAAGCCCTGGTTCTGGACCTGCAACCCCCACTTGCAGGGCCAGTTCTACTATGGAAAGGTGCAGGGCCTGCTCTCCCGAGTGCTGCAGCATGTGAGGGGCAGGGACAGCTCTCCTGCTCTTGTGACCCCATCTGGGCCAGACCTCCTGTCAGCCAATGGTGGTGGGTAAACATATTTTAATGTATTTTATTTTCCACAGATTTTTATCGACCTAACATTTTTGTTTTTTTGAGACAGGATTTCTCTGTGTAGTCTTGGCTGTCCTGTAGACTTGCTTTATAGACCAGGGTGGCCAGGAACTCACAGAGATCAGCCTGCCTCTGTCTCCCGAGTGCTGGGATTAAAGGCATGTGCCACCCCCAACCTAACATTTTTTAACTTAAAAATTACATTGAGGGCTGGAGAGGTGGCTCAGAGGTTAAGAGCACTGGCTGTTCTTCCCAAGGTCCTGATTCAATTCCCAGCAACCACATGGTGGATCACAGCCATCTACATTGAGATCTGCCCGGGCATATATGTAAAGCAAATACTGTATACATAATAAATAAATAAAATAAAAAATGTTTAAAAAAAAAGAAAAACTGAAAAAAAAAATTACATTGAAGGCCAGGTGTGGTGGCGCATACCTTTAATCCCAGCACTCAGGAGGCAGAGGCAGGTGGATCTCTGTGAGTTCAAAGCCAGCCTGGTTACAAAGTGAGTCCAGGACAGCCAAGGCTACACAAAGAAACCCTGTCTTGAAAAACCTAAAAAAAAAAAAATTACATGGAAGGGCTGGAGAGACAGCTCAGGCGTTAAGAGCACTCACTGGCTGTTCTTCCAAAGAACGTCGGTCCCAGCACCCACATGGGGGCTTGCAACGGTCTGTAGCTCCAGTTCCATAGGATCTGACACCTTCACACAGATAAACATATACAAGCAAAACACCAATTCATATAAAATAAAATAAAAATTTAAATTACATTGATTATATTTGTACATGAGCGATGACTGATGGTACTTGTGTGTGTGCAAGCTGGTGGCACGGGGTCTGGGTCTGTCGGGGGAGTCAGTTTTTTTTGTGCCACCGTGTGCACAGATTACAGCACATAGTGAGTAAGTCCAAGTGACCATTGGTGTCATATTAAGGAAAGAAATAAAAGCATTTCCTTTTGGAGTGCCATGGGGCCCTTATAGGGCGATCACCATATAAGGGGGTCTCAGGGAAAAGGTGAGTGCGCTGCCTGCCCGACTCTCCAGCCTTCACTCTGAAGACAAACAGATGTGACAGGGGTGATGTCTAAGCATTATCCGTTTTTACTATTTCATCCCCTAGCTTACATACAGAACCAAATGGGTGTTTCCACATGAGGCTACATGGGCCAATCACATTAAAGGTCATCCTATTACATCACATAGCATAAGCCTGGTAACATGATAATCATGTACTGGTCACGAGTACAGAAGTCTTGCTCGCCCAATCAGCTATACCCATGATCGGGCTTTAACTCCTCCCTGGCATCTTCCGGCGGACGCCATTTTAAATATCTCCTACAAGTTACTTTCATTTTCCCACACACGAGGCATTTCTCATAAGCCTCCATTTCCTGGGTCCCGAGATCTCCCCCTGTTTTATTTAAACAACAGGGAGGGGGAGAGACTCTCGAGGGGAGAGACTTGTGGAGAGAGAGAGCAGCCTCTTGCCCATTGCTCGTCAGCTTTGAAGCGAGAGAACAGGGATGGACGGTGCTGTGATCATCATCCTTTATGAATGCTCATCACCCCTCAAAGGTCTCACATGGGCTCATTGCGGGCCACGTTAATCCAAGGGTTGTAGGTGACCCCATTAGGGAAAACCTCCTTAATCACCTGAGCAAGCATTACCAGCTTGTGACTTAGTTGTACATTTTGTTGGCCGTACCTCCAGTACCGATATAGACCCCAAACCATTAAAGTATAAACAAGAATTAACCCCATCAATGTCAGATTAGACAATCAAAACCATGAAGTCAACTGACTCTAGACATCTTGAAAGAAGGTGGCAGTAGGGATAATCAGAACCCTAGCATCATTAAATTTTACATCATTAAGTAGCAATCTTGACATTTGTAAACACTCATCACATCAAGACCCCTTCATATATGTAGACAAATTAGCAATCATAGCAGTAGGATTTACTCTATATTCAGGATGCGATCTCTTGTTTCCCCAGCAAGGTGTTTGGCCAGGACAAGTTGCTGTTGTTGTACCCCAGAGACATCATGGACGACCGTCTGGAGTGGTTGAGCCATAGTGGTGGTGCATGTCAGGGTCACAGCAGCTATGGTAGCAGTGGAGGCAGAGTTGGGGATGTCTGTCTGACAGGGATGGTCCAGGCTGGCCTCGAACTTGTGATCCTCCTGCCTCTGCCTCTTCCATTCTCGCCTGTGGGATCTGCAACCCTCCAATCAACAGCCAAGCCAGGCACACCAGCATCTGGAAGACAAGATGAAAAATAGCCTCTCAGGAGCTCTTTTTTCAGTCTTTGAGCTTTTTCCCTTATGTGTTTCTCCTCTTGTGGGAACTTAGGCCTAATCTGACCATGTGGATTTGAAGCCACCAGAGAGCCTTTCTCTCCTTATTGGTCATTTGTTTCAGCCGATGTGGTGGTATAATCAGGTGCACGAGACCTCTTAAGGTTCCTTGCAGGTACCCATAGAGGGCTTGATTCTCCTCTTGGGAACACACATCCAAATCCTCGTCCCATGGTTATAAGCAGGTCAGGTCCCCTCCATAATCCTGTGGCAGGATCTTTCCATTTTACCTGTATGTCTGCTTTATGATTTTGAGTTGACCAATGTTTTTGGAAACGTGAAAGAGTCTCATTTTTTGAAAAATTTAGAATATTTAAAGTAAACAATGCCAGCCCAAGCTGTTGATGGGGGCTCATTCCCCCTTTTTGTTTTTGTATTTGGGTTTTTAAGTTTTGGTGATGTCTCTCAATGATTGCCTGTCCCCTAGGATTATGGGGAATTCCTGTAATATGTTTAATCTGCCATTGGTCAGAAAAGTTTTGAAGGGACCTGCTAACAAAGCATGGTCCATTATCTGTTTTACGACTGCAAACAGTTCTTTAAAATGAGCATAGCCTCGCAGGGATGTGTATATATCCTTGGGTCACCATCCTGAAATATGACCACAGCGGCCCTTCTTTACCCCCATCTTTAAACACATTGAGGGCCCCCTTAATTGGCTTAAATTAGAATAATTGAGGAGTCCTCCAATCCAGGTTTTTATATTTTTGGTTGTGAGCCTAGCCTTTAACGGCTGAGCCATCTCTCCAGCCCTAATCCAGGTTTTTAAAGGACCTACCATTATATGACCCATAATGGCAATCTAGCTTTTCAAGGAATCCTTCAAGAGATAGGGCCAGTCTGTCATTATTCCTTTGACCCCACTCAAAGTCTGCCAATCGATAAGGAACTACAATCTTGTATGGGTCACGCCCGTAATGGCACAACATGATGTCCCTAGCCTTTATTATTAAGTCATCCACCTTGTCCTGCTGGGAGCCAAGGCCCATGGAAAATTACTAACCTCCCCTACGTGCACCCGGGCTTGAGATACAGGTCTACCGAAAGTTATCAACTTCCCCCTGCTAAGTTTCTGCCATTGGAGTTAGGCTCCAGTTTCCTGATTATCAGAACAATTCCCAGAAGTCTCCTGATCAGTCTGAGACCTGCCAGCTGCAACCGTAAGATATCCCAGATCTTCAGTCTCCTAGTAACCTACTGACGTCTAGCTGACGTCCCTGCCTTCCGATCCCTACCCCCTACCGAACCTATAACTGACCCTGTTTTCAATAAAAAATTAAGAGCTTGATCACTGGACTTGCTCTTCGTCTCCGTGTCTTTTGTCCCTTCTCTCATTCAGGTCTTTGGCGCTCCTCCCGAGTTCCCCGAACCCTGCTGACTGGGGCATTGTCCACTGACATAGACCCTGTGCGTACCCCCCCCCAAAGCAGCATGAACCCATTGTAATGGCTGACCCCTCTGAACAACCACGGACATAAGCAGAGCAACGCTGGGCAGGATCCACAGCTGAAGGTCTTCATGAGGCTCATATTGATCTAGTTCAGCTTTGTCAAGAGCCTTTTGAACAACTTGAAAGGCAGCCTTATGGGCAGGCCCCAAAGTTATGATGTCTGTGGGTTGTCTGTAGGAGCTCAAAGATGGGTAACAACTGTCGTGTGGACACAGGTATCCAGGCTCAGAACCAATTGATCTCCCCCAAAATCCTCTGGAGGTCTGTTAAGGTGTAAGAGTCTGAAATATGGACCTGGGGCTTTAAGGGACTCACACCCTCCAGGGACAACTGTGACCCCAATATTTGAAAGGGGGGAGGGAAGAGTCTGAATCTTATCAGAGGAAATATGTAAGCCTCCCTTAGTCAAACATCTTTGTAAAACTTTGTATGCCCTTCCCAGTGTTTTCGGGGAAGGGTAACCAAGGAAGATATCATCCATATAAACACACAATGTAATATTTTTTAGCTCTTGAGAACAGGTTTAAGGAGGGCCTGAACATAATAATTTTGGCAAAAGTCTGAGCTATTGGCCATGACCTGGGGAAGCACCCTCCATTCATACCGCTCATTAGGCCCCCCAAAATTAAGAGAAGGCACAGAGAAAGTGAATTTCTCACAGTCCTGAGGTTGTAGGGGAATGGAAAATCAGCAGTCCTTAACATCAATAACCAGTAAATGAATGCCTTTTGGAATAGCAGGTATCCAAGGGAGCCCCCGAAGGGGCATACCTTGTATGACCATTCGATCATTAATCTTTCTAAGATCCTGTAACATTCTCCATTTACCAGACTTCTTCCTAATTACAAACACGGAAGTATTCCATGGACTGATGGATGGTTGAATATGTCCCAGCTGTAACTGTTCAGCCACAAGCTCCTTTAATGCCTTTAACTTAACTAAAGAGAGGGGCCATTGCTTCACCCAGATTGGGGGTCCAGGGGTCCACTTAATAAGGGGTACCCGGGGAGCAGTGGCCTTTAGAATTTGGGGGGCTCTCCCAAATTGCCTGTCACTCCCTCAGTGGCTGCTGTGATCCCTCCTCATCCAAAATGTTATCATAAAAGGCCTTATGATCTGTGGTGATGTAGGCATCTGCCTGGCCCAAGATATCCTGAGCGAATAGGTTTGTGCTGAGCCCTGAAACAACCAACGGCCTAACCTCACCCACGTCTTTCCATAGAAGCCAGTCCTGGCTTTCCTCTAACAGTGTGTTCCCTCTGATTCCTAAGATTGAGGGCCCAGGGGCAAGTTTCCAGCTGTGAGGGACTTCCTCTTTTCTTAATACAGTCTGGTCAGCACCAGTATTTATCAAGCAATGAAACCTCTTTCCTACAATGGTAATGCCCCATTTTGGGCCATATCCCTGGGACATGGCCACTGTCCAATTCGCCCTGGGTGCCTCACAGGCATGCTTAGGGGGCCTCTGTGTGGAGTTGCCCCCAGGGGAGGGCCCTGTGGATAATTTAATTGGCCCTTGAGCTATTGATTTTCCTCCTTGGGCTAACAGGGCTGGAGGTTGCCCCACCTCTAGTTTAAAGGTGGGGTGCACGGCTGATGAACCAACCCCCGCAGAACAGTCTCCACCCAAGGAGAACTAGACCCATCCTTCTTCTCTATTGCCTTCCCAAGTTCCTTTAAATCGCCTGCCTCCCAAAGACACCAGATGGCAGGCCTGGCCCCTCCTGGGTCGAGGTTAATGGGAAATGCCTGAAACTCAAATCTTGGAGGCCCCTTGGGAGATTTCCCCTCTCCTAAGGGGGTGGAGCCTCATTACATGGCTGATCGGAAGGGCTGACAGGTGTAGTAACGCATAGCCTTTCTTGCCTGGGGGCCTGCTCCCTTTTATCTCTCTTTTGTTCCTCTCCTTCATTCTCCCCAAGTAATTTTCCAGCCCAGAGGTGGAGTCTTTGGTTTCAGTTCATCCCTTGATCTCTCGGCAGTGAATTGGTCCCACTCTGGCCCGAAAGCCTGTTCGGAAATCAAGGAGTCTCCCTCATCCTTTTGCTGTTGAAAACAGGCCTTATGGGCTGATAGTATTGGGGAATCCCAGAGGGAGATCTTCGCCCTGCTCAGTCTCTTGCTGTGCAGCAAGGCACGCAGTTCAATCCCATGTATCCCAACAAAACAAGTTTGTAGAGTCTACCAATGGCGAGGTTCGGAGAACCGCCTCCCAGACCTCGGTGGCTTGGATCTTGGAAAGTTCCATTTTTAAGCATATATTTCAGCACTTTAAGCTCTTTAGTTTTTGAAGTTGCTTGCCCCATCCTTTCGGGGAAATACTCACCTCGCTGACTGATTGGCCCTGGACCATCCCTCCTGTCCCTTATGTAAACAAGATTCTCTCTTCCTGCCCAACGGTCTCTTCCTGGCCCATGTTTGGCACCAGTTATGCCGCAGGGCCCTTATAGGACGATCACCACATAAGGGGGTCCCAGGGAAAAGGTGAGTACACTGCCCTCCCGACTCTCCAGCCTTCACTCCGAAGACAAACAGACGAGTCAGGGGTGATGTCTAAGCATTATCCGTTTTTACTATTTCATCCCCTAGCTTACATACAGAATCAAATGGGTGTTTCCACATGAGGTTACATGGGCCAATCACATTAAAGACCATCCTATTACATCACATAGCATAAGCCTGGTACCATGATAATCATGCATTGTCACTAGTATGGAAGTCTTGCTCACCCAATCAGCTATACCCATGATCGGGCTTTAACTCCTCCCTGGCATCTTTCCTGGCCAGTGCCATCTTAGATACCACCTACAAGTTACTTTCATTTTCCCAACCACAAGGCATTTCTCATAAGCCTCCATTTCCCGGGTCCCCACATTGGAGTAGCCTAACCAGATCTGAACTCTCTACTCCAAGCTCCGTGTCTCTGTCCTCTGTCCATCTGGTGTATGAGTCTGAATCTGTGCCTGCCTGAAGGCTGCCTTGTCAATCTGTCCCTGTGTCTGTGTGTGTCTGTCTGTTGTATGAGCTGTGTGTGTCTGTGTTGTATGGTATCTGTCATGTCTGTCTGTCCCTCACAAAGGGTTTTGCTCTGTATTTATTGAACAGCACAGAAATCATCACATGGGGAAGGAACGGGACACGTTACAGAAATCCTTAACAGTTTTACAAGGGGTTAAGTCACTGGCTCCAATTGGTCCCAACCCACCCAGACAACAAACATCGTTGGTTATCAACCTTTATGACAGATTTTAGGACATTGCTTTCTATTTCTGTATTTGCTGCCTCCAGAAAATGATACACATGTATAACCTGGAGCAGGGGCACAGAAGAAGACATAACTTAAAATCACAGCTATGCATTAGTTTAGGTTGTGAAAGTTGATTATGTGGGAAATCCAAGGCAAGTAAGGTTGATTTTTATATTGTTCTCATCAACGTAGGTTAAACAGTTTGAGCACACAGAAGGCCAGAAGCCTTAAGGCTTAAGTGACCTCAGGGTTTATTATTAACTCACTGTGAGGTCCAACAAACATTCCAGTCTCTTAGAATGAGAGAGATACTTTCAGAACACTGTGTCCTCATAACCATGTGAGCCCCAGGGATCAAATTCAACTCCTCAGACTCAGCAGCAAACACTTTACCACTGAGCCATTTTGCCAGCCCTGTAACTACTCAAGTTTTGTTTGGAAATCATTTCTTGGCTTGTTGACTTACTGGGAACCTGAAAAATCTTCTAATAATGTTAGTTAGTGAAAGGCTTAAGCTCTCTCTTGTATTCTAATTTGGCTGTTTGTTTGTTTTTTTGTTGTGTGTGTGTGTTTGTGTTTGTGTATAGGGATCAGATATTAAGTCCCCAGGCTTGGCAGCAAGGTCCCTTACCTGCTGAGCCATCTTACATGCCCATCTGAGAAATATTTATGTCATCCTGAGTTTATGAGTGTAAAACGGGTCATCAAATTGGACATTTATTGATAGTAAATTACAAATTCATAGACAGTAGGCCTACAAATCATATATTGATAGTAACAAATTTATCTCTTTTTCTCTCTCTCACTTTTTTTTTGTTTTTTTGAGCAGGGTTTCTCAGGGTAGCCCTGGCTGTCTTGGAACTCCCTCTGTAGACCAGGCTGGCCTTGAACTCACAGAGATCCACCTGCCTCTGCCTCCCAAGTGCTGGAGTTAAAGGAGTGCACCACCACCACCCAGCCACAAATTTGTTTTAAAATAATTATTTGGTATATGTAATTTTACTCCTTATTTGTTTATTAAGAAAAATAACAAATTTGTGTATTAACTAGATAGATGTGGTTGGTTGTCTAACATAATCTGGAGATAATATTAATTTGATGCTTATATGCTGAGGAATGATAAGAAAATATTAAATCTTTGTTTTCCATCATTAAATTATTATGTTTTTGTAAAAGCAGAAAACATCTATGCAAGCTGGGCGTGGTGGCGCACACCTTTAATCCCAGCACTTGGGAGGCAGAGACAGGTGGATCTCGGTGAGTTCGAGGCCAGCCTGGTCTACAAAGAGAGTCCAGGACACCCAGGACTTTTAACACAGAGAAACCCTGTCTCGAAAAAAAAAATTGTCCAGAATCTGAGCCACTATCTTTCAGGCAGCATTTGTTGGTGTTACAGGTGGCAGTTTGCAGTGCAGTACAAGATGTCTGTGTTGTGTGTTCAGAACCAAGGCTGCGATGGAGTTCCAGAATGCAGCACAAACTAGAAACACCCCAGATTCGTGACATTTCTTATTCTGAGTTCATTTTTGGTAGTCGTGCGTTCAGAAACCTTTTATTGTTGAAAATGTTTATGGTTCCCATTGAGTTACATGATCCATGGTTTGAAATACCATCTTCCTACTGCCGATGGCGCCGCGTTACCCCTAGGTGGCGCTGCAGCACCTTCAAAGCGTGAGATGACGTCACCTCTCCCATCCCCGCCAAAGCCCCACGTAGCTCCGTTTTCCGTATTTTCTTTCACTGAGGCCACACAAAAGATTATATTTACTAGCATATGTGGACTTCTAGGACAGCTCTAAAATAAATTTTACTTTGAAAGTTTTGAACTTGCCCAAAGTCAGGAAAATATGGTACTGTATAGCTTCTGCAATAATTTTAACATCTGTCAATGTTGAAACAATTTTTTAAAATATTATGTTTAATCTTATCCCTCTTAAGGAGTCATAGAACTGGCTGAGTGTACTGGCCTCAGGGCTTTAATTCCAGGATGTAGAGGGAGGTGGATATCTGTGAGTTTGAGGCCTGCTGGATCTACATAGTGAGTTCCGCGACAGCCATGGCCACACAGTGAGTTCTGGGATGGCCAGGGCTACACAGTGAGACCCTGTTTTTTGTTTTTTGGTTTTTGGTTTTTTTTAAGGTATAGGATGGACTAGTAATGTCGCACTATATTGTTGGAAAATTCTGGGAACATACTGTATTTCAGTTGGTATTTGTCTTGGAGGTCCCTTAGGTTCTAGGAGGAGACATACTCCTTTCTCTACTTCTCTAGTCCCCGCTTAACATGTAACGGTATCGTCCAGATAATGATCACCCTCCTGTCCCCACACCCACCATGCTGCAGATGGAACCTGGAGTCTTGAGCCCACACCAGGCAGTGCTCTACCTCTGAGACCAAACCAGTAGCTGTCTGAGTAATGAGAACAAGAGCATGCTCTATGGAAGGTCAGCGGGGAACTGAAGGCGGCCTGGATTGCAAGTTTCTACAGTGATGGGCCCACCCTGTACCAGGTAAGGATCTTGAGGAGCAGGAAAATGTGGTGGGGTTAGCGATAGCATTTAATAGCATAGGGATCTTGGAATAGCAAAAGCCTGGACTTTAAGGTAAAAGATTTACATCTAACATGGCATGTCCTTGGGAACCCACCAAGGATGGATGACATTTTTTTGATCAAGGGACTTTGGGTGGGGGGCATGCCCTGAGGCGCCCGCCAGGATCCATGTCAATAGATTGTGTGGTCTCAGGACTACCTGCTGCTCCTTGGTCCTCTGCAAGAACAGCTATGGAGGGACACATTGCCCAGGGGCATGACTTGGAAGCGCTGCGAAAGCTTCTGCCAAAAATCATGCTGTCAATCCATTACATTGAAGAGATTTAAGTCAAGATTCACGTGGACACAACTTACTCCCTCTCCTGCCTTGCTCGCCCTCCTCCTCGTCTGCCAGAGAAACTCGCATCACAGTCTTACGGGGAGGCTTCACCATCTTGTATCGACCTGTTGTGGGTCTGGGGACGGATTCTCCCTAGTATTCTAGAGCCTCCATGCTGGGAGTTGTCTCCCCTCAGACCCCAGGGGCATCGGATTGGATGGAGCACTGACCCTTGCAGGCCTAAAGCATATGAATGGTGAGCCTAAGAAACTTTTCTGCTGGGAGCCAAGGTCCATGGAAAATTACTAACTAACCTTCTCTACTTACATCAGGGCCTGAGATACAGGCCTACAGAAAGTTATCAACTCCCCCCTGCTAAGCTCCCGCCACAGGAGTTAGGTTCCAGTTTCCTGATTACCAGAACAATTCTCAGAAGTCACCTGATTAGCCTGTGGCTGGTCAGCTGCAACCATAAGATATTCCAGAACTTCAGTCTCCTAGCAACCCACTGACGTCTAGCTGATGTCCTTGCCTTCTGCTTCCCTGCCCACTACCGACTATAACTGACCCTATTTTCAATAAAAAATCTCCGTGTCTTTTGTCCCTTCTCTCATTCAGGTCTTTGGCGCCCCTCCCGAGTTTCCCGAACCCTGCTTGTGGGGGCACTTTTCATCTTGTAAGTAATTGGACTCTAAGACTGCAGAGGCCATTCTAGCTTGATAAACTGTCTTAAGATCTGACAAACGAAATTCACAGACTTTAAGACTGAAAGATTTGATGAAGGCCAGACATCCATAAGGATCCACACCCAGAGGAAAATATCCTTTTGAGAAACCTTAGGTTAGTGTTAAATGTTTGTATTATAGGTATTAGGGTGTTATAGATTAGATTTTAGAGTTAGGGTTCAGGTTTTAGGATTTAGGAACTTTATAGGCAATTGTTAGGTAGTTGTTAAGTATTAATAAATATATGTTTGATAAATAAAAATTTACTGTTAGGGGAAAACATGAAGACTCAAGTCAAGTAAATCATTAAATAAAATACTTTTCTATCCTTGGTCTTGGTAGCTGTAGCAAATGGCTAGTGAACCAGCCATGTCCTGCCTTCAGGACCAACTTCTTTCCTGTATGCCAAGAGTATGGACAGGAACGGATCTCTTTCTGGAATTTCTCTCAGCTGAAGGGTATGCCCCTCCTGGCAGGAGGCATTCACTAACTGTCAAGACTCCTGCCTTCTAGAACAGCCTCAGATGGGGCATCTCCACTCATGGTTCACTCAGATCTCAGCAGAGCACCATGGCTGGCAGGTGTCTGGCAGGTGTCTGGCAGGTGTCTGGCAGGTGGCTGACTGAAGAGCCTCATCTGTGATTTCTCATCTTTGAAGACTGATCTGCATCTACCAGTCTAGAAAATGCAAGGGAGAGGTGGCTCCATGGTTATAAGTGGTTACTGCTCTTCTGGGTGACCTAGGCTTGGTTTGCAGTGCCCATGTTGGGTGGCTCACAACCATCTATAATTCCAACTCCAAAAGATACAACACCCTCTTCTGGCCCATACAGGGACCTGCAGTCATGGGCACATGCCAACTTCTCATGCACATAAGTAAAAGGATAAATGTAAAATCTAAAAACAAAAGAAGCAATGTTGACTTTATAGAGTAATACACACAACACACTGAGTCTCACTGGCGCCCGGAGCACAGAGCACAGTGGCTTCATTAGCAGAAGGCTCATCAAGTCGTGGGTTTCTGGTAGGAGAAATCAGGAGAGGATCAGACAAAACCGTGGAGAAGACAGGACTCTGAAAACTAAGTGATGGTCCAAAACGTGGACTGCACCATGCTCAGCTCTGGATGGGAACATGAAGTATGAGTGGAGACAGGAAGCTGAGAGGCTTAAAGCTCCCAAGAGGCATTGCCTGAGACATTTGTAAATCTCCAAGAATGTGGGAATGTCCACACACCATTGCCAAAGGGAAGAGCCAGTCTTCATGGGTGGTGGAGATATTTCCTGACTGAGTTTTTTAAATTTTTATTTATTTTAAAAAGATTTGTTTTTATTTTTGATTTTGTGTGTCTGCACACACAAATGCAGGTGCTGCTGGTGGCCACAAGAGGGCGCCAGATCCTCTGGAGCCAGAGTTGTTGCAGGTGTTTGTGAGTTGCTGTCCGTGGGTGCTGAGAATAGATTGAACCTGGGTCCTCTGAAAGAGCAGCAGGTCTCAACCACTGAGCTATCTCTTCTTGAATTTAAAAACTCAGTACAATTCTTTAGTGCTTTAAGGTATATCAATTCCTAAAAGAGTTTAATTAAACAGCTTTAAACTTTTACCACATTAATATGTATATAAGCTTTAAAGTGCTACGTTCTACACTCACCATGAACGCACCAGGCCAGCGCTCCCACCAGCCAGCTCCGAAGCCTCTTCATTGTTTTCACTTTTGTTTCTTCTTTTTATTTTTTTTTATTTTATTTATTTTTTTTTTTTTTTGGTTTTTCGAGACAGGGTTTCTCTGTGTATCCTTGGCTGTCCTGGACTCACTTTGTAGACCAGGCTGGCCTCGAACTCACAAAGATCCGCCTGCCTCTGCCTCCCAGGTGCTGGGATTAAAGGCGTGCGCCACCACTGCCCGGCCCTTGTTTCTTCTTTTTAAATATTTATTTTTATGCACACAAATGTTGTGCCTGTACATATTTCTGTGTGCCACATGTGTGCCTAGTGCTCACAGAATCCCCCCGGAACTGGAGTTCCAGAGGGTTGCAAGCCACAGTGGGGATGCTGGGACCCGAACCCTGGTCCTTTCCAAGTGTTGCTCTTACCCGCCGTGCCGTTCTCTCCAGCCCCATTTTCTGTTTTAGTCCTTAAGAGTGTGTGTCTACCAAGCAGTATTTGGTGCCCCGGCACCGAGACTGCTCCGGTGCAGTAAGCAGAAGGATCGCGCAGAGAACATTAGGAGCTTGCGGAAAGGTTTAGGAGAGGCTGAGCGAGCAGGCGCGGAGCCTTGGGGAATGACATCCAGGACAACATTCGGTTCTCCTCGGATCACGAGCCTATAAACCTATCACTGAGTTTCCATTCAATTTCTCCAAGAGCCTAATTTTAATCTCTGATCAAATTCTTCTTAGTTAATTATTTTATTAAATTGTTTTCATTCAGGCATAGTGGCACTCGCCTTTACTCTCAACCCTTAGGAGGCAGAGGCAGGCAGAACTCTATGAGTCTGAGGCCTGCCTGCTCTACACAGAGAGACCGTGTCTCGGAAAAATACCTATAATCTCTCTCTCTCTAACTTTTATTTTAAGCTCATATGCATGTCTGTGTGCCACATACAAGCCTGACATTAACAGAGGTCAGAACAGTGTTGGAGCCCCTGGAACCAGAGTTATGGGCAGTTGTGAACTGCCAGGCGGGTGCTGGGAACCCAGTCTGGCTTCTCTGTAGAAGTAACAAATGCTCTTAATCGCTGAGCCGTCTCCCTGGCCCTTGTTTATTTCCAACTCATTAAAAAAATGATCTTTATTGCATTTTATTTATTTGTTTGCGTGTGTGTGTTGGGGGTAGGGAATATGTGCCACGGCACCCCTGTGGAGGTCAGAGAACAACTTGTGGGAGTTGGGTATCTCCTTCTTCCATGTGGGTCTCAGGATTGAATTCAGATTGTCAGGCTTGGCGGCAAGTGCTTTTACCCTCTGAACCATCCTAGCTGCCCTATTTTATACTCTCTCTCTCTTTATATATATATGTATATATACACTCTAACACAGGCTGGCATGGAATAACCCAGGCTGGCCTCACACTTAGAGCGATCCTCCTGCTGCAGTCTCTCAAGTGCTGGATTTTAGGCATGAACATCTACACCTGGCTCCATCTCATCCCGTTACTGTCAATCAAGCGCCCCTGAAGCCTCCCCCGGGACACCCCTTCAGCGTGTACTGAGGTTTCTGTTTATTCCCCTCCGTGGTGGGTTCCAAGTCTCTAGGCCTCTTGATGTAATTCCTCACTTGGGTGAAACACACGTTAGTGACTTAACCTCTGAGCCACCTCTCAAGTTTCAGATTTAAAAACAATAATAATTGTGTGTGTCTGTGAGGAGAGAGGCAAGCAAGAGACAATCTTGAGTCCTTTTGGAAATAACTTTATTCCTGTTGTACACGATTAATTATTTTACCCAGCATATGCGATAGTTAGCGTTAATTGTCAACTCCACAGAGTCTAAATTCACCGAGGAGATAAACCCCTGGCCACCACTGTGAGGGGTTGTCTGGATTAAGGTAATCCTCTGAGAACGTCTGTAAGAGATTTTATTTTTATTATTTTTATTTTATGTGTATGGGTGTTTTGCGGGCAGTGCCAGTGGGGGCCAGCAGAGGACGTCGGACCCCCTGAAACTGGAGTTATATATGGTTGTGAGCCTCCCTGTGGATGCTGGGAATAAAACCTGGGTCCTCTGGAAGAAAAGCCTGTTGGGCCATCTCTCCAGCTCCTCACCAAATTTTCTTGATTCTGTGTTTCCAAACCTCGCTTTTCATCTTTATCAGTGGGTCTCTCGTCACGTGGCCTCTGTGCCTTCCCACCCGCGGCCTCCCAGCTTGAACCCGGCTTCCTTTGTCTCCTTTGCAGCCAGCGCAATATTAAGCTTTTGGCAGCAGAGAGCGCTGGAGGGACGCTGCTGGAGGAAGGAGCGTTGGCTTTCTGGTGGCTGCTGTCAGTGGAGCGGTCAGTGGTCAGCGCAGCGACATTCAGGGGACTCGGTCCCAGCTGCGAGCTAAGGACGCGCGTTCCCTTGGCTGCAGACGGGGACTCTGAGTGTCTCGGGCCTTGGATGCAGCGAGTGGTCTCCCACTGACCCTCTCCCCTCCAGACCTCTGCCTGTGTCAAATGTTCCCGCTCAAGTTACAGGTTGACTTCTCTTTTCTGACTGTTCCTTGAATCCTTGGAGGACGCCCTTCTGTCCGATTGGCCGACTTTTGGATTTCGGGTTTGTTTGTTTTAAGATAATCATTTATTTTTATTCTATGTATGTGTGAATGCTTTGTCTGCATATATGTATGTGGGTATGGTGTGCTTGGAGGAGAGAAGATGGTGTCAGAATCTTGTGGAACTGGAGTTTAGACAGTCTTGAGCCACCTTGTGGGTGCTGGGAGCCAAACAACACTGGTCCTCTGGAAGAGCAGCAAGGGCTCTTAACCTCTGAGCCACCTCTCAAGTTTCAGATTTAAAAACAATA
Source organism: Lophiomys imhausi (assembly GCA_907164525.1). Classification (NCBI taxonomy): domain Eukaryota; kingdom Metazoa; phylum Chordata; class Mammalia; order Rodentia; family Muridae; genus Lophiomys; species Lophiomys imhausi. Next base: position 767,437 of record CAJQZJ010000247.1, on the reverse strand, counting down.
ATAATTGTGTGTGTCTGTAGTTGTCCAAGGACAAAGTGTGGGAATCAGTTCTCTTTTTCCATTTTGTGGGTTCCAGAGATGGAACCCAGTCACCAGATGTGGCAGTGAGCAAGCTCTGTTACAGGCTGAGACATCTCTCCAGCCCCAGATTTGGGGGGTTTTATTCATTCATTCATTTACTTATTTTGGTTTATTTATTTATTTATTTTTGAGACAGGGACATGAGGACACGGAGACATGAAGCCACTATATTAGAACAACAAAATATGGCAGAGGGAATAAATGTCACAACTGATCAAATTTTTAATAAAAATTCTTTAATACAGCTTTAAGGGCCTGGGATAAAATTTCAGAGAAAAGAAAAAAATGTATTTCATATATTAAGATTACACAAGGTCCTGGAGAAATCTTTACTGACTTTTTACAGAGGTTAACTTCAGCTGTAGAGAGAGATGTGCCAAGCCCTGCTGTCAGACAAGAGTTAATAAATATCTTAGCTTTTGAAAAGGCCAATGCTGACTGTCAAATAGTAATTAGACGAGGGGCCCCAATAGATGAATGGATAAGAGAAACAACTATGATTAGTTCCCAAGATCATCAGGCTAATATCATAAGAAAAGCCAATGCTAAGAATCTTAATAGATGCTATAAATGTGATGAATTTGGTCATTTTCAAAAGGATTGTACGGTTTCAATTTCCAATGCTCGAACCGGGTTCAGAGCTCACAATGACAGGCATCTTGACTCTACAACACATGGTCAAAACAGAGAGAGAATGCCTTCTAATAACAATGGAAGGTCAAGTGCTCCAGGATATTGTAATCGCTGTGGGAGAGGTAAACACTGGTCCTAGGATTGCAAATCCAAAACAGATGTCAGAGGTAAATCTTTGCTGGGAAACAAGGGGAGGGTCCTACTGGTTCAGGCCCCCCAAAACAATATGAACTGTCTTCCATCATCCAACCAGAGGGAAACAGACAGGAGGAACAACATTAACTATTGCTGATCTGTTACAGGATACTGAAGGTACTGCAGCTTTGGATTTGACCACAGATGAATCTAAAACATTATCCAAAACAGATTAAACATTATATGTTAACCACTGGTATTTATGGTCCCTTACCATCAGGGACAATAGGATTAATCTTTGGAAAAAATGGATTAACTTGTCAAAGATTCTTTATTCATCCAGGTATTATAGATGGAGACTTCAAGGAAGAAATTAAAAGTATGACATCCATATGGAAAGAGATGACAATTAATGCAGGGGACAAAATTGCCCAACTGCTGCTGTTTCCTTATGTCAAGGGTAAGGTTGTTTCAACAGACAGAACAGGAACAATTGGGAATACTAAAAAACATGTATTTTGGCAAACAATGATAAATGATAAGAAACCAAAATTAAAAATACATATGAATGGTATTGAAGTAGAAGGATTGCTTGACACGGGAGCAGATGTCACTGTCCTCTCACAGGAATCTTGGAATTCAAATAGGCCACTTCAAACAGTTCCTATACATTTTATAGGAATTGGTAACAAAATTAAGACCTTATGTGGCTGATGTACCCACAAATTTATGGGGAAGGGATCTCTTACATTAATGGGGTACTTGAATCAGTATCCCTACAATCTCAGAGATAACAAATGATAACATTATGGATATTTTTGAAGAAGGTATTGATATGGGTACTCAAAAACAATTGCAAGCTATGTCTAATGTCCAAATACAGGACATCCCAGACATTGAGATTATAGATACTTTTGAGTAGATATGGGTACTCAAAAACATTTACAAGCTATGACTAATGTCCAAATACAGGACATCCCAGACATTGAGTTTCCAAATTTAGACTAGGGGCCACTGCTGAAATTCCAACAGCCCTACCCTTGAAATGGCTATCCAATAAACCTATGTGGCAAGAGCAGTGGCCCATAACAAAGGAAAAATTACAGGCATTAGAACAATTAGTACAAGAACAGCTGGAGGCTCATCATATAGAAGAGTCTAACAGCCCATGGACTTCTCCTGTGTTTGTGGATAAAAATAAATCAGGTAAATGGAGAATGGTAACAGATTTAAGAGCTGTGAATAGAGTAATTCAACCAGTGGGTCCTTTGCAGCCTGGTATACCTTTACCTTCTCTATTACCAAAGCCATGGCCTTTAGTAGTGATTGATTTAAAAGACTGCTTTTTCTCAATTCCATTACATAAGAATGACAGGGAAAGGTTTGCTTTCTCTGTACCTACTCTTAATAACAGTAGGCCAATCAAGAGGTACCATTGGAATGTGCTTCCATAGGGAATGTTGAATAGTCTGACTTTATATCAATATTTTGTACAACAACCATTAGAAATAATTCATAATCATTTTCCTTAATCTATTATCTATAATTATATGGATGATATTTTGTTGGCTGATTCTGATACAGGTACTTTAGAGAATTTATGTAAGGAAACACAGAGAATTCTGCCACTTTGGGGGTTACAAATTGCTTCTGAAAAAATACAAAGAGGAGATTCAATCAACTATTTGGGTTATAAGATAAGTCAACAAAAAATAAGACCACAAAAGGTACAGATCCGTAGAGACCAACTGAAAACTCTTAATGATTTTCAAAAATTAATGGGAGATATAAATTGACTAAGGCCTACCCTTGGATTAAGTACTTATGAGTAAAGTAATTTGTTTCAAACATTACAAGGGGATTCAAATCTAAACAGTCCAAGATTTTTAACTGCTGAGGCAGAAAAGGAATTAATGTTGGTAGAACAAAGATCGCAAGATGCACACATAGATCGAATTGATCCCCAACTTGATTGTATTTTGGTCATTTTACCATCAACTCATTCTCCTACAGGGCTTATTATGCAACAGGAAGATAGTATTATGGAATGGATTTTCTTACCACATGAGCAAAGTAAAAAAGTAAAAATATACATAGAAAAAATTACTGAACTAATTGAAAAAGATAGAATAAGACTATGTCAACTGTCAGGAATGGACCCGGCTGAAATAGTAGTGCCTCTTACTAATGCTGAGATTATGTCACTGTGGGTAATCAATGAAGATTGACAAAAAGCTTGCAGTAACTATTTGGGAGAAATTAATAATAAATTTCCAAAAAATAAACGTATGCAATTTATAAAAAGAACTAACTGGATTCTTCCTTATGTTGTAAAGGGAACACCAATTCCTGATGCACCAACTTTCTTTCTTTTTATTTATTCTTATTTTTTTTGTTTTTCGAGACAGGGTTTCTCTGTGTAACAGCCCTGGCTGTCCTTGACTTGCTTTGTAGACCAGGCTGGCCTCAAACTCACAGAGATCCGCCTGCCTCTGCCTCCCCAGTGCTGGGATTAAAGGCGTGAGCCACCACACCCAGCTCATTTTTCCAATTTTTTTTTTAAAGATTTATTTTATTTATTTTATGCATATGAGTGCTCTATCTGCATGTACACCTGCATTCCAGAAGAGGGCACCAGATCACATTGTGGATGGTTGTGAGCCACCATGTGGTTGCTGGGAATTGAACTCAGGACCTTTGGAAGAGCACTAGGCAGTGCTCTTAACCGCTGAGCCATCTCTCCAGCCCCCATTTTTCCAATTTTTTAAGGGTACTTATATATATATATTTTTTCATCTCTTATCCCTAAAGTTGGGATAAAAAAATTCTTTTTTTTGTTTTGTTATATGTTGTGATTGTTTGTCATAGTCTAGGATGAATGGATATGATGAATGGATGTAAGAATGGATTTATTTGGGACAAGGAAAGTGGTGAATATCGGACAAGGAAAAGGGGTAGATCTGGGGATCTCTTCTTTTCTTTTCATATCATTAAAAATAATTAAGAATATTTCATAAATTTAAGGTTATTTAAAAATAATCTTGATTTATGTTTATTGATAAGATTTAGAGTTATTATATATATTATTTTATATATTAAAAAATTAAGGTCAATTTAAGGATATTTTTCATATATTATTTTTTATTATTGGTAGCTATCTTGCCTTATTGTATTTTGATTGTCAAAAGATGTAAATATTACCGTGTGTGTGTGTGTGTGTGTGTGTATACAAATTTATGTTTATTTTATGTATTGTATATAAACAATTCATATGATTGTTCTTATTGTAGACACGTAAGTATATTAGGGAAAATTATTTATTTAACAAGGAGGGGGAAGTGTGGCGGGGTTAGTGATAGTATTTAATAGCATAGGGATCTTGGAATAGCAAAAGCCTGGACTTTAAGATAAAAGATTTACTTACGATGTGGCATGTCCTTGGGAACCTGCCAAGGATAGATGACTTTCTTTGATCATAAGACTTTGGGTGAGGGCATGCCCTGAGGCGCCCGCCAGGATCCATGGCAACAGATCACGTGGTCTCCGGACCGCCTGCTGCTCCTCGCAGCCCTCTGCAAGAAAAGCTATGGAGGGACACATTGCCCAGGGACATGACTTGGAAGCATGCAAAAGCTTCTGTCAAAAATCATGCTGCCAATTCATTATGACAGGTGAAGATTTTTAAGTCAAGATTCACATGGACACAGGACTCCTCCTTCTGCCTCACTCACCTTCCTCCTCATCTGGCAGAGAAACTGGCATCAGAGTCTTACCTGGAGGCTTCATGGCTTCTCCCTGGTATTCGGAAGCGTCTAAGCGGGGATTTGTCTCCCCTTGGAGCCCAGGGGCATTGGATTGGACAGAGCACTGAAGCGAGACCCTTGAAGACCTAAAGCATCTTGATGGTGAGCCTAAGAAACTTTTCATCTTGTAAATAATTGGACTCGGGCTGGAGAGGTGGCTCAGAGGTTAAGAGCACTGGCTTTTCTTCCCAAGGTCCTGAGTTCAATTCCCAGCAACCACATGGTGGCTCACAGCCATCTACATTGAGATCTGCCCGGGGATATATGTAGAGCAAATACTGTATACATAATAAATAAATAAATAAATGTTTAAAAAAAAATAATTGGACTCTAACACTGCAGAGACCATTCTACCTTGATAAACTGTCTTAAGATCTGACGAATGAAATTCAGAGACTTTAAGACTGAAAGATTTGTTGAAGGCCAGCCATCCATAAGGATCCATGCCCAGAGGAAAATATCCTTTTGAGAAACCTTTGGTTAGTGTTAAATGTTTGTATTATAGGTATTAGGGTGTTATAGATTAGGTTTTAGAGTTAGGGTTGGGCTTTAGGATTTAGGAACTTTATAAGCATTTGTTAGTTAATTGTTAAGTATTAATAAATATATGTTTGACAAATAAAAACTTACTGTTACATTTCTCTGTATAGCTTGGCTGTCCTTGAACTCACAGAGATCCAGGTGCCTCTGCCTCCCAAATGCTGGGATTAAAGGCATGTGCCATCATGCTCGGGCTCAATTTTGGGGTTTTTGAGACAGGTCTTAGGTAGCCCAGGCTGGCTTCTAGCTCACTGTGGAGCTGAAGATCTGCTCATCTTGCTTAGGTGCTGGGACCACAGGCGTGCACTACAGCCTGCTCTGCAGCTGGCACCTCAGCCTAGGGTCTGTGTGTGGTGCCAGGGGCTTCCCTGCTTTGCAGTGGATAGAACGGTTCCTGCAGAAGACCTTGGCATTCCAGTCTCCACTCAAGTGGAAGAGGAAAACCCTTCATAACTAGATAGATTTTTGTTGTAGTTTGTGTTGTTCTGTTTTGTTTTGTTTTTTTCTTTTTGTTTTTTGAGACAAGAGTTTCTCTGTGTAACAGTACTAGCTGTCCTGGAACTCACTCTGTAGACCAGGCTGGCCTCAAACTCAGTGAGCTGGCCTGGAACTCATTATGTAGACCAGGTTAGCCTCAAGCTTTTAGGGATCCTCCTGTTTCAGCCTTCCGAATTCTGAAAACACATACACGCCTCATTTAAACAGACAAAATTTTATATAAGAAAATGCTAACTGCATTTTAAGATCTAAAAAGACCAAACAGGATAATGGGGTGCCACAGCAAAGAAAGACTGGGGGATCAAGGACCAGGTTGGGTTCCTCAATAACAGAATCTGAAGGAAGGTTCTGGGGGAGTGAACTGTCCCGGGTGCTGGTGTAGCTGAGAGGGTGTGACAAGCCCTCACAGGACAGCTGGGACAGCCATGTGTACCTGTATTGGAGACCAGCTGCTGCCAGTTGGGGTCCTCAGCTGCAGTCCTTTGCCTGTGCTGATGAGGCTGGCACCTAAGCCCTGGGTCCCGCTCTCCTCATTAGAGGAGCCATCTGGAGGGATGTGTTTGAAGCAAACAGTGGCCCAGTCCCCATTGGAACAACTCACTGAGGACTCCAGGTGTCACTTGGCCTGGTCACTCTCCTTAGAACGCATTTCTACATTAGTCTTCTTGGGACAGGTCTGGCCGCCAAGTTCTCAGGACTGCCCGGGAAGATCTGACAAGGCTGGGGTCGGGGTGGTTGGAAATTGGCTTTTACTTAAATAGTTTTCAGTATGGTTAGCAGGATCTTCACGGCAGGGTTCAACCTTCAGTGAGCAAACTACTCACCAGGGTGGAATGCAGGGGTCATGAGGGGTCAAACAAGGTGTGAGCTTCTCATTGTTTGTCCAGGCCCTCTAGCTGCCTGCACTTTCAGAGGTACTTGGTGTCCCCACCCCTGCTGAGGTCTGGCTGTGGAAATAGCCCGTTTCTAGGATCTCCCATGGACAATCCTATCTGCCAAGCCCACTGTCCTCTTTTTGTTCCAGTTTTAATCACTGGACTGTTTCCCCACTTAGCCAAAGGAGACAGAGTCATAGCTTCTGAAGGGGAGCCAGGGTGTCCATTTAGATGGGGTGGAGTTATTTACCTTGTTTTACTTGTAGTCTTCATTTTCACTCCACCCCATCTAGCTCATTTGCTTGCTTTTATTCTTTTGTTTTTGAGGCAGGATTATGCCATGCAGCTCAGGCTACCCTCAAGCTCAAGACCATCCTCCTGCCTCCGCCTCCCAAGTACTGAGATACAGGTTTTCATCACATACTCAGAGTCTTGGCTTTTTCTTTCTTTCTTCTTTCTTTCAAATGATTTATTTATATTTATTTATTTTGTTCTGTGCATTGCAGTTGTATCTGTGTGAGGATGTTGGGTGCCCTGGAACTGGAGTTACAGACAGTTGTGAGCTACATGAGGGTGCTAGAAATTGAATGCACCCTTAATGCATGGTTTTTTTTTTTTGTTTTTTTTTTTTTTGGTTTTTCGAGACAGGGTTTCTCTGTGTATCTCTGGCTGTCCTGGACTCACTTTGTAGACCAGGTTGGCCTCGAACTCACAGAGATCCGCCTGCCTCTGCCTCCCAAGTGCTGGGATTAAAGGCGTGCGCCACCACCGCCCGGCAATGCATGGTTTTTTAAGATGTATTTATTTTTATATGTATGGATGTATGAATATTTTTTTCTTTTTTTTCATAAATTATTTTTTATTTCTTCAAGTTACATCTGGATCACAATCCCCTCCCTACTCCCCCTCCAGTACCACCCTCCCACCCTCTTCCCCCTCAACCCCCCCATCCTCTACCCTTTTTTTTTTTTTTTTAGTTTAAGGTATATCTTCTCCCCCCAACAGCTCCCCCTTTCAGTCCAACAAATGGTTCTTTCTCTTATAACTATAAATACAATACAAAACAACAGAAATAAATAGGCCACAATTATAAGAGTTATATGGCTTAGCATACATTCCCAATGTCCAGTCCATATGTATTTGGCACCTGACTTTAACATTCTGCTATCTAACCATCTCCATGAGTTTAAAGTTCTATATCCAACTCAGCTTCCATCCTAACTTGCATCACAATTTTAAAAACATCTTCTTCGCCGGGTGGTGGTGGCGCACGCCTTTAATCCCAGCACTTGGGAGGCAGAGGCAGGCGGATCTTTGTGAGTTCGAGGCCAGCCTGGTATACAAAGTGAGTCCAGGACAGCCAGAGATATTCAGAGAAACCCTGTCTCGAAAAACTAAAAAAAAAAACATCTTCTTCGATCCAGAACACCCTCTTGATTCCTAAACAACTCAAAATTTAACTATGAGACTCTAGCTATCTATTCTTCAACCACATCAGAGACCCGAGAGGGATAAATATATCTGATTATGTAGGAAGTGCAGGGCCTGCAGCTTCCAAAACTAAGAAATGACATACCAGTGGCTGCCTGGACAGTTCCCAATTTCTCTCCATACATTACAGCATCAATCTTCAGCCGTTTGGCCCCGTTTCTCTGACAGACATTGATTGCAGAGCAGGAATTATGAAGGACTTGCCTACCCTGTCTTGGCAGAGCTAGGCTGTCGACTTACCTGCTTCCAAGTTTGTCCTTTTTGGACAGCGTTCTGTCTACAGTTGAAGCAAGGGGTTTTTCTTGCCAAGAGATAGGCTTGCCACTAATTCAACCATCTCACACTGGAGATTCTTCGATGCTCATCTTCTACTTGGAGTAGAATAGAGGGTGCTATCAGGAGCTGACATGTCTCGATATCAAAAAAATCTTAAGAAAACATCTTTGAATGCCAGGATGTATGAATATTTTGTCTGCATGTATGTATGTGTATCCTGTGCATGCCTGACAACCCAGAGGTCAAAAAAGGCATGAAATCCTTGGAACAGAAATAATAGCAGATTGTGAGCCACCATTTGGGTGCTGGGAATCGAACCCGGATTCTCTGGAAAAGCAGCCAGTGCTCATAATCGCTGAGCCATCTCTCCAGCCCCTAACTCTCTATCTCTCTCTCTCTCTCTCTCTCTCTCTCTCTCTCTCTCTCTCTGTCTATCTATCTATCTATCTATCTATCTATCTATCTATCTATCTATATTTGGTTTTCTGTGTAGCCCTGGCTGTCCTGGAACTCACTCTGTAGACCAGGCTAGCCTCAAACTCAGAGATCTACCTGCCCCTGCCTCCCAAATGCTGGGATTAAAGGTGTGTGCCACCACAACTTGGCTGAGTCTTGACTTTTAAAACATCTTTACTGTCTGGTATGGTGGGGAACACCTGTAATCCCAGTACCTGGGAGGAAAGGGGAGGAGGAGCAGAAACTCAAGGACATGTTTACAAAGTGAGTTCAAAGCCAGCCTAGATTTCATAAGAATCTGTCAAACAAACAACAGACCCATCCATACCAGGTGGGCAGAGTGGCATATGCCTACAATCACAGCACCTAGTTGGTAGAGGCAGGGCAGTCAGGAATTCAGGGCTAGCCTTAGCTACATAGCAAGCTTGAGGCCAGCCCCACATATCATTTAAGACTCTGTCTCAAAATAACACAAACTTGTTCTCTGTGTTTGGTGGGAAGAGGGCTGTGTTCAATCAGAAAGGCTGCTTTGGGTCATTGTGAAACCACGGTGCGCTCTGGGTGCACAGCCTGGGCTAACAGAACTGTGTGGCAGTGAATGTCATTGAACCTTTCTGCTCCTCTGATTTACTAGCTCCTCAGGGATGTGTGGTCTCTGCTTCAGTGTCTGCCTGTGTTTCCACACAGATCTCTCATGTGTAGATGAAGGAGCCAGGCTCTGACTATAGGTCATCTTTAAAAAAGTATTTATTTTATATGTGTGCTTTGCCTACATGCATCTAAGGGCATCACATATGTGCCTGGTGTCTGTGGAGGGTGTTGGATGCCCCGGAACTGGAGTAAACCACCATGTGGGTGCTGGAGACTGGATCCAGAACCACTGCAAGTGCTCTTAACCATGGAGCGATTCTTTCAGTCCCTGTGCAGCTGAGGATTTTTAAAAACATTTTATTTAAAAAAAACATATTTATTTAAAAATATATACACGTGGCTGTATGTGGTTATGTGCATGAGAGTGCAGTGTTCTTGGAGGCCAGAGGAGGGCAGCAGATTCCCCGGGGCTGGAGTTCCAGAGTGGTTCGGTTCGGAGCCACCCATTGTGGGTGCTGGGAGCTGGACTCAGATCCTCTGCAAGAGCAGTCTACACTCTTAACTACTGAGCCCTTTCTCAGCTCCTGACCCTGAGTTTTTATGCCAAAAGGAAGCACCATAGGAGGGTCATGAGTTTGGATTACACAGAAATCTTAAGAAATGCAACACTTCTTTCTCAGTATGTCTCTCCTCTACATTAAGAAATACTTACTGGATTTTTTTTTTTTAAACAGTGTCATGTAGCCCAGGCTGTCCTCAAAGTCTGCCATTACCCTCTGCTCCTCCTGCCCCCGCCTCCCAGGAGCTGGGATTACAACCCTGTGGCACCACGCTAGGTTTATGCAGTGCTGGGATTGAAAATCCCAGGCCCTGGGCATGTTGACAAGCACTCTACACTTTGAATTACATCCTCACCCCATACAGCTTGTTCCTGGCTCACTTGTTACGCTAGCATGTGAAAGGCTGAGGCAGGAGGATTGTACACTTTGAACCCAGCCTGGACTATATTGTCTCAAAACAAGAAAGCAGCAGATCCCCACCCCCAACTCAGATCCATTTACCAGTTCTTCCGAGCCCCCATTCCCTATGGCATTGCTGGTGATTCAGCTGCAAACGCAGAAATTCCTGCTGTAAATGAGACTTCCCTCCTAGCTTTCTTCCCCTCACAGGCCCAGGAATGAGGCATCAGCTTCTCTCTGCCTAGGCTTTTTCACACCCGGAGGTGGCCATGTTAGACAAGGTCAGCTCTCTTTCTAGCATGGTTCCCACCTGCTTAACCAGAAATTCACAGCCTTTGTCCTGAAAAGGTGAGGACTGCAGACCCCACCCAGCTTCTCCTACACCTCAACCCCAGGGCGGAAAACCAGCCTGTCTTGTGTATGGGTCAGACTCCAGCCCACAGCCGCCCTCCAAAGAGCTAGGAGACCGATACTTTACATGTTTACCCTAATATAATGATCTTATTCTGAATTAGACACTTAAATATAGAAAACAATAATGCTTAACACCTGTAGGTATCAAGAAAAAAATTTATGGAATGTTTTCGATCCAAGAACAGAAAAAGACAGGACTTTGGTTGCCATGGAAACCAGAGTCCCAGGTACTTCGGTGTCTTTTGTTTTACTTTTGTGACCCTGACTGGCCTGGAACTTGCTGTATGGACCACAGCTGGCCTCAAACTCGCCCGATATTCTCCTGCCCCTGTCTCCCAAGTGCTGGGATTAAGGGCTTTTGTCACCATGCCTTCCTACTTTCATGGTTCTCATTTTGTTTTTAACATTTATCTTTATTCTGTGTGTGTGGATGTTTTACCCTCATGTATGTTTGTAAACCACAGGCATGCCTGGTGCATATGGAGGCCGGGGGAAGATGCTGGATCCCCTAGAACTGGAGTTACAGACGGCTGTGAGCTGCCACGTGGGTGGTGGGAACTGAACCTGGGTCCTCCCAAAGAGCAGCCAGTGCTCTGACCTGCTGAGCCATCTCTTCAGTCCCTGCTCTGCGTTTTTAACTACCACTGTGCTTTATCTGAAGGATCTCACTGGGAGAAAAATATAACCTTGTCTTAAGCCAGCGAGCTAGGCGGAGCAGGCAAGCCATGACTGTATCCACCCAGGAACTGATAAACTGACAGGAGCCCCGGCTCCTGTTACAACCCTGGAGTTCTGATACCTTATCTGGTCTCTGTTTTCACACCGTAGCTGGTCATAGAACCAATGACTCAGGTTGTTAATGTGGCAAGGGTCACGAGAAGCCCTTCAGTCAAAACAGATGTCCTGCTGCACACTTTAATCCCTGCACTGGAAGGCAGAGGCAGGAGGATCAGGAGTTCAAAATCATCCTTGGCAATATACAGAGTTCAAGGCCAGCCTGAGGTATATTCCAGCCTGTCTCAAAACAAACAAACAAACAAACAAACAAAAATGCAGAAAATAAACAAAACAACACAAAGAAGGAAATAAAAATCCCACAGCAGGTAGGTGGATGACTCAGTGGGCAAAGACACTTGTTCAATTCCCAGGACCCCCCATGGTGGAAGAAGAGAACCAATTCCTGCATACTTCCCTATGGCTTCCTTTGTGACATGTACCACATGCCCACACACACGCACACATACATGCACACACACACACACACACACACACACAAATAAATAAATAAATGTAATTTGATTTTTGTTTTGTTTTTTTCTGAGACAGGGTTTCTCTGTGTAACAGCTCTAGCTGTCCTGGACTCACTTTGTAGACCAGGATGGACCTCGAACTCACAGTGATCCTCCTGCCTCTGCCTCCCAAGTGCTGGGATTAAAGGCATGTGCCACTACATCCGGCTAATTTTAAAGTTTTTGAAAAAAGAAAAAGAAAAAAGAAACCCTACAGCCTGGAGAATGAAAGCTCCATAAATCCCTGCCGGCCCCGTGCTCTCTTGCACCCTCCGTATTGAAGTCAGCCCTTGTCCCAGAATTAGTGCCCAGCAAGGTATGCAGAGTGAGTCAGTGGCTGAAGGTGTAACCGTGGGTAAGGGAGGAAGTGAGGCCCCAGGGCTAGTGACTCACCAAGCCGCTTATCACATTTTGTGGGTTATAAAACAATTGTTTTCACATTTAAGATCTTTCAAATGTAGATATGTCATGTCCTAGCTAATTGATTATTTTCCTTTCTTGGTGGTGCTCGCAAGAATGGTTTTATGCGGCTAATGGGGTCTTTGTAGTCAGTGGGCGTTGGTTTGCATTAGTGGGTGGGCGCCTACAATAATCAAGCCCTGTGGAGAAGGGGTCGGGTGTGACTGGGAGCGAGAGCTGGGCATCCCCGGGCCACTACCCAGCTAATGCCACTTGGGGGCCCATGCATCTGGGGTTGCAGGCCTGACCTTGTTGCCATGGATACTGTTTCCACAGCTGTTTGATTGTCACGGCGTGTTTTCTTCCATTATTTATTTTCGCATGCTGAGCACGTATTCAGACCACGTCCTCCACGTCAACGTAACCCTTTTACCTACGTCAACGTAACCCTTTTACCTTTCGTCTTCATCAACCGTGACATTCCTAGGACTTGACTCCTAGTTGTTTGCAGCTCTGTGGTGCTGCAGCTCGGTAGCCGGAGCGGATACTGATGGCAACTGTGGTCCCGGTGGGAGGAAGCCGCCTGTTCCATCACGCAGCTGTTGCTCCTGGTGGGGTGCTCCGTGGACTTTTTAATGGTCCACGTTTTTTTTTAACTTAAGATTTCTAATACAGTCCAGGGGGCTGGAGAGATGGGTCGGTGGCCTAGAGCACTTCTTGCTCTTGCAGGGGACGGAGTCTCCATTCCCGGTACCCGCCTGGAGGCTCACAACCGTCAATCGCTCAAATTCCAAGGTGTCCATCATCCTCTTCTGCTCTGGGTGGGCGCCTGGAACACACGTGGTGCACACCCATACTTGCAGGCAAAACACTCACACACACACACACACACACACACACACACACACACACACAAAAGAATCGAAAGCAAGTTAATATTGGGGAGTCTGGTCTGTTTCAGCGTCTACACTTGCCGCACCAGGAGGCAGGACCCTCCTGCATCTTCCCGCTTCCCCCTTTGCGCGCAACGACTAAGGTGTAAGTGAATCTGCGGTAGGCAGTGCTGAACTCCATCCCGTACTTTTATTTCACTTGTTCTTATTTGATTTATTAGAGTGTTTCCAGAAAGGATTACCTGAGGAGGGAACATCCTCCCTGAATGTGGTGGTACCCTCCCACGGCTGGTCCTAGACTGAAGGGATGAGAAGAAGAAGGCAAACGGCGCCAGCGGTTCATCCTCTCCGACTGCTGACCCGTGTGACCGGCGCCTCGCACTGCGGCAGTCATGGCTTTCCAGCTACGCTGCTGCCACCCAACACTGGGGCCCATTCTCTCCTTATGTCGCCTTTTCCAGGTATCTCGTCACAGCGATGAGAACTTCGATGTTCAAACTCTCCTTGGTGGAGAAAATAGAATTGCAAATGCCTTGGAGGCAACTTGATTCAGGACTGCTGCCCAAAACTCTAGGTAGGTCCCTAAACTGTTGGTGCCAGCATGGGGACCTGTCGTCAAATTCTTTTAAGTAAGATATTGCCTAAGGTTTTGGAACTATTTTTAAAATCAGAACTGTAGGCCGGGTGTGGTGGGGCACACCTTTAATCCCAGCACTTGGGAGGCAGAGGCAGGTAGATCTCTGTAAATCTGAAGCCAGTCTGGACTACAGAGTGAGTTCCAGGACCGCCCAAGCTACACAGAGAAACCCTGTCTCTAAAACAAACAAGCAAACATAAGAATTCTAATTAGCAAAGTCCAATGTCTGATGTGTCAAAGTGGACAGTATTGTGTTTCTTACTGTATGTTGTAGAGTTGGATGGGGTGATGAGGGGAGAGAGAGGCAAACGCCATTAATTCCAGCACTTGGGAGGCAGAGGTAGAGGCAGGCAGATCTCTGTGAGTTCGAGGCCAGCCTGGTCTACAAAGTGAGTCCAGGACAGCCAGAGCTGTTACACAGAGAAACCCTGTCTTGAAAAACCAAAGAGACAGAGAGACAGAGACAGAGACAGATGAGGGAGGGAGGTGGGAGGGAGGGAGTGTTTTCCAGAATGGGAGCCTTCCAGAAACTGTCTGTTCTTGTTTGGCTCAATATCCAAAACAGATTTAGAAGGAAGACCCAGATTCTGTGGGGCAGAGGACAAACGTTTTCCCGACTCGATGGATCTGTGAGGAATGGAAAGTATCCACCATCTGGGACTCAGTTCAATCAAAGCAGACAGTGATGTCGGAGCCAGGGAACACCAGCTAATGCTCTTCCCTTCAATGTGAGATTTGGGGACAATTTTTAATTTTTTTGAGCCTCAGTCTTATGCTCCCTTCCCTTCCTTCTTCCTTCCCCTTCACCCTCCCTTTGTCTCTTTTGGACAGGGTCTTGTTATGAAGTCCAGGCTGGTCTCCTACTTGAGATCCTCCAGTCTCAGCATCCTGAGTTCTGGAATTAACACACGTATCTCCACACCCAACTTCAGCTTTGCATGCTCTCTTCTTCTTCTTTTGAGTTTTTTTTCCTAAAATAGGGCTTCACTATACAGTCCAAGCTGGACTAGAACTCACTGGGTAGCCTGGGCTGGCTTTAGACTCATGGCAATCCTGCCTCGACCTCCCAAGTGTTCGGGTTACAGGCATGAGCCACTGTGATTGTCAGTCATTGTATTTTGAGACCAGATGACCTTCCTGTCTCAGGGAACACAAGTGGGGGAGGAAAGAGAGTAGGTTCGTGGAAGTAGCATCAAGAACCTTACAAATGTGTGAGTTTGGGACTAGTTGCCCCATGTGTTGGGATCTCTTGTGTACTTGCACAGGCTGGAGGAGGCCCCCCAACACACCCCTCTCACACACTCCTTGGTTATAGCCCTTAGGGGTTTTGTGTTATCATAGTTGGTTTTCCTGTGTTTGAGGGCAGGTCATTCACTTCTGTGAGCCTGCTGTGTAGTCTCCTAAGGAGGTAGGCCAGATCTCCAGGACCCATGGGTCAGAGGGGAAAACAGACTCCTGGCTTTGTCCTCTCACCTCTGTTCTCCTGCCATGGTAAGCAGACCCTCCCAAACACCCCTCTACAAAATAAATGAATAAGCAAACATATGTAATAAAAAATAAAGAATTCCTACCACGTGCTGGGCGGTGGTGGTGCACACCTTTAATCCCAGCACTTGGGAGGCAGAGGCAGGTGGATCTCTGTGAGTTCGAGGCCAGCCTGGTCTACAAAGTGAGTCCAGGACAGCCAGAGCTGTTATACAGAGAAACCCTGTCTTGAAAAACCAAAAAAAAAAAAAAAAAAAAAGAATTCCTACCATATTTAGACACTCATTTAAGGGAGTTTTAATTTCTTTGTGTGTTTCAAATAAGACCAACAGAGAAGAAAGGCCTAAAGACCTAAAGGGAAATAACAAGAGAAAGCTTGCATACGTCTGTGGCGAGCCACAAAACTGTGGCGAGCCACAACCCTAAGATGGCGCCTGGCTTAATGCCAGAAAGCTCAAGCTTAGCTGTAAACAAGCCTTAGTTGGTAGCGGCTGCCTAGCCCGGTGTGCTTCCTCCTTTTGTGAGCCTATCTTGGATCGCTAGGTGGCGTGATCTGATTGGGTTTGAGTAGGCATATAAGGGCTTGGGGGAAGAGAGGAGAGGGAAGCTGAGGAGAAGCGGATGTACAAGGTTCCTGAATAAACTGCTTGAAGAAGAATCGTGGTTGTGTCTTTCCTGCTGGTCAGGGGGACGCGACAAGTGGTGGCCCATACGGGGAACCTCTCCACAGGTGAACGATTCAGAACTTCTTGCAGTCAGGGCAGCCGACTGGTAAGTCCCAGGTAAGGTGGGACCAAGGTTAGGACTTCGGTAAAGAGGCAATAAGGTCTCCGGAGGGAGCAATAAGGACCTCGGTAAAGAGGCAATAAGGTCTCCAGAGGGAGCAATAAAGTTCCGTGATTCGGACGAGTAGAAGAAAAACAAAAGCGAAAGTATGGGGAATTCACCATTGCAGCCCATTTTTTCCACTCTTAAAGAGCTATTAAAATCTATATTGCAGGGAGGAGCACGGCCTATTTGGAGACTTGTTCGTAGTTGTTTAGGAGACCAGAGATATTGCAAGGCCATGGAAAAGGGACAAGAGGCATTAGAGCAGTTAAAAGAGGAGCGCTCGGTCAAATCTGGGAAAGATACTTTGGAAGAGGTTAGCTCAGAGTCTGAAGAGGAACTTGAAATGTTAGCAAAGGAAATGGAGAAGTCATCTTTGAGGAAGAGTTCTGACTCCACCTGTATAGAACCCTCAGCTCCAGGGCAGCCTGTGTTGGCACCGCCTTCATATAATGAGACTTCCCCTCCGAGTGGTCCTAGTGGGCGGTCATTCTGTCCAAATGTCTGGAGGGAAGTGAGACATGAGCTGTACTACCCTGTCTTTCAGGATGGAGAGGGAAATCGTTATCATGAACCCCTCGATTTTAAGGTAATTAAAGCACTCGCTGAGTCTGTCCACACTTATGGGATTAATGCTGCTTTCACTGTAGCTCAGGTGGAAGCTCTTAGTCATTATTGCATGACTCCTAGTGACTGGATGAGCTTGGCACGTGCCTGCCTGTCCTCTGGGCAGTATTTAGATTGGAAGGCTTTCTTGATGGAGTTTGCTAATGAACAAGCTGCTGCTAATCGTGCAGCAGGAAACCCAGCCTGGGATGTGGACATGCTTCTTGGGCAAGGTCGATTTGCTCAACAACAAACTGGGTATCCGGCTCAGGTGTTTGAGCAAATCAATTTAATCGCAACCAGAGCTTGGAAATCATTGCCTAACAAAGGGGAGGTGAATGGCAATCTAACCAAGGTTATTCAGGGTCCCCTGGAGCCTTTCTCAGACTTTGTGGCTAGAATGGTTGAGGCTGCTGGAAGGGTATTTGGAGACCCTGATTTGGCAATGCCTTTAATTAAACAACTTGTGTATGAGCAATGTACAAAGGAATGTAAAGCAGCTATCACTCCTTATAAGAACAAGTGGTTGGAAGCCTGGATGAAAGTGTGTAGAGAGGTGGGGGGTCCTTTGACTAATGCAGGTCTTGCAGCTGCTGTTGTGTATATTACACAAAACAAGAAAAGAAGTAATGGCGCCTGTTACCGTTGTGGAAAGATGGGGCACCTTAAAAGGCAATGCCCTGAGAAAGGAAGACAGAATGAAACAGGAAGTGGGAACCACCCTAAGCAGCCTGGACTTTGCCCCAAGTGCAAGAAGGGAAATCATTGGGCAAATGAATGTAGATCTGTTAAGGATATTAATGGTCAGCCTTTAAAAAAAAAAAAAAACTCGTCCAAAAAATGGACAGAGGGGCCCCCGCCTTCAGGGCCCTCAAATATATGGGGCAATGGAAGACCCTCAGGAAGAGAGGTGGCCAACTCTGAGATCTCCCACACAACGCGGAGTGCCACTTAGGGCTCAGCAGGATTGGACCTCTGTTCCACCGCCAGGGCTTATGTGGCCCTTGATTTGGAACAGTGTCCTCTGTTAGAATTGGTAGTGAATGGAAAAAGGCCGTTAGTCTTGCTGCTGTGGGGGCTACCACAGCTGCCATTGCTATGCATTCTACGGTACAGACTACAGCTGCCTTGAATAATTTGTCAGCCAATGTAGCCACGGCCTTGGATGTATTGTGGCAGGTGGCCCAGATTGGCTGTGAGTGGAAAATGACTGGATTGTGTGTGACCTCTGTGCCATATCAAAATTATACTGTAGCTGCAAATTTGTCTAAGCAACTCTCTCAGTATCTTACAGGAAATTGGTCTGGCGAGTTTGATAAGCTGATACAGAATCTGAGAATTGCCATCGTGCATGTGAATTCCACCCGGGTTGATGTCTCTGTTGCTGAAGGACTGTCAACATGGATCCTCCGAGCCATGAATCATCTGAAGGAATGGGCGGGAATGGGTGCCCTAGGAGGCATGCTCTTCCTAGTCAGTTTCATTGCCCTATGGTGTATCTGTAAGATGAGGATTTCACAGAGGAGAAGTAATGCCATGCTGGTGCAAGCCTTTGCTGCCTTGGAGGCTGGACAGCCGCAAGCTTGGTTGACTGTCCTAAAGGACTAAGCTATCATCACACTCAGGATGCGAGGCTAAGCACTGCACTTGGGGTCAGCTTCTAGCGACTTCAAGAAGGGCATGTTTGATTGCATATGGGTTGGTATCCTAGTTTCCCATCTCTGAGAAAAAGATACCGGACGGGTATGGCACCAGCCTGGTTGGCTACTGGGCGTAGGGTCATTACAATGTCCTTTACATGCATATCAGAGATCAGACCTCTACCCTTGCCTGTTGCATTTTAAAACAAAAAGGGGAAACTGTGGCTAGCCACAACCCTAAGATGGCGCCTGGCTTAATGCCAGAAAGCTCAAGCTTAGCTGTAAACTAGCCTTATTTGGTAGCGGCTGCCTAGCCCGGAGTGCTTCCTCCTTTTGTGAGCCTATCTTGGATCGCTAGGTGGCGTGATCTGATTTGGTTTGAGTAGGCATATAAGGGCTTGGGGGAAGAGAGGAGAGGGAAGCTGAGGAGAAGCGGATGTACAAGGTTCCTGAATAAACTGCTTGAAGAAGAATCGTGGTTGTGTCTTTCCTGCTGGTCAGGGGGACGCAACATACGTCCACGCGTTCTGAAATTTGCTTCATCGACTCTAAGGAGACCTTGGTGGAAGGTTCACCATTAGGAAAGAGACAGAGCTACCAAGTAACCATGACATCATCAGCAGTAAGACGTCACCCCACCTTAGCCCTCAACACCCAAGGAATGTGCCCATAGCATAGATGGTACACCCAAGCTGGTGTTACTCCATCTGGGGTGAATTTGGCTCTTCTCCCGAGTTCGTGCCTCACAGTGGCGGTATGTGCTGGCTGAGCCCACCTGGACTTGGTTCCTCTCCTTAATTACACAGAGAGGCTTTATATGGGAGCGGGGGAGGGTTGGCCGAGGGGTCCTGAGCTCACATGGTGTGAGCTGGAGGTGGCATGTGTAGTTGGTTAATCATGAGTGTCGTGTGCACGTACCAGCTACTGGGGTTGGAAGCCAACTGCCAATCTTTGTCACTCGAGTGGTTCAAGGCCTTGTGAACCACCCAGGGGAGGTTATGGAGGTGTGTTCTTTATGCTTTCCTCTCTGGATGTTTCTGTACCATCTTCCCCTCATCTTCCCCCCCCCCACTTTAATCCTGTGAGAAACGCTAAGGCATCTTTTACAGTCCTCAACTCAGGATATGTGCTTTCCTCCCGGCTTATTGAAAACGCAGGCCTCAGTTTGGAGGTGGGAATAGACTGACTTTATTAACTGGCTGCAATTTGGTGGTTGAAATAAATTGGTCTTGCAAACTGGCAAAGTAAGGCCCAGCGGACTTCAAGCTTGCAAGATACTACCTGATGGGACTGCCGTAAACCAAGTCATCTTTCACGGACCTATGCTAAGAATATTAATATCCTTTTAAGAAAATTAAAATAGTGTTAGTTAAATGTTTTTAAGATAGGTATTACAGTGTTCTTAGATTATAGGTTTAGGTTATAGGATTTAGGTGTTTTGTAGGTGTTTGTTAAGTACTAATAAATGTGTTTATAAATAACATTGTGTTACAGTCCCCGTTTCATCCTTTTCTCTGCATGCTGCAGTTTTATGTGAACCTGACTCAAGCTAGATCCTCTGAAAGGAGGGAGCATCCACTGAGAAAATTACTTAAGAAGACTGGGCTGTGGCACACACCTTTAATCCCAGCACTTGGGAGGCAGAGGCAGGCAGATCACTGTGAGTTCGAGCCCAGCCTGGTCTACAAAGGGAGTCCAGAACAGCCAGTGATGTTACACAGAGAAACTCTGTCTCAAAAAAAACAAAAACAAAAAAAGGGCTGTAGGCAAACCTGTAGAACATTTTCTTAATTAGTGGTTGATGGGGAAGGGCCAGGGCCCAGCCCATCATGCATGGTGCCATTCCAAGGCTGGTGGTCCTGGGTTCTATAAGAAAGCGGGCTGAGCAAGCCAATGAGGAACAAGCTAGTAAGCAGCACCCTTCCATGGCCTTTGCATCAGCTTCTGCCTCCAGGTTCCTGCCCTGTATGAGTTCCTGCCCTGTGTGAGCTCCTGTCCTGTGTGAGTTCCTGTCCTGTGTGAGCTCCTTTCCTGTGTGAGTTCCTGTCCTGTGTGAGTTCCTGTCCTCTGTGAGCTCCTGTCCTTTGTGAGTTCCAGTGCTGTCTGAGTTCCTGCCCTGTGTGAGTTCCTGTCCTGTGTGAGCTCCTTTCCTGTGTGAGCTCCTGTCCTGTGTGAGCTCCTGTCCTGTGTGAGTTCCTGTCCTGTGTGACTTCCTGTGCTGTCTGAGTTCCTGCCCTGTGTGAGTTCCTGCCCTGTCTGAGTTCCTGTCCTGTGTGAGTTACTGTCCTATGTGAGTTCCTGTGCTGTCTGAGTTCCTGCCCTGTGTGAGCTCCTGTCCTGTGTGAGCTCCTGTCCTGTGTGAGCTCCTGCCCTGTGTGAGTTCCTGTCCTGTGTGAGTTCCTGTCCTGTGTGAGTTCCTGTCTTGTGTGAGTTCCTGTCCTGTGTGAGTTCCTGCCCTGTGTGAGTTCCTGTCCTGTGTGAGCTCCTGTCCTGTGTGAGTTCCTGCGCTGTCTGAGTTCCTGCCCTGTGTGAGTTCCTGTCCTGTGTGAGTTCCTGTCCTGTGTGAGTTCCTGTCTTGTGTGAGTTCCTGTCCTGTGTGAGCTCCTGTCCTGTGTGAGTTCCTGTCCTGTGTGAGCTCCTGTCCTGTGTGAGCTCCTGTCCTGTGTGAGCTCCTGTGTGTGTGAGTTCCTGTCCTGTGTGAGCTCCTGTCCTGTGTGAGTTTTTTTTTTGGTTTTTCTAGACAGGGTTTCTCTGAATACTGAATATTTCTGGCTGTCCTGGACTCGCTTTGTAGACCAGGCTGGCCTCGAACTCACAAAGATCCATCTGCCTCTGCCTCCCAAGTGCTGGGATTAAAGGCGTGTGCCACCACCGCCCGGCCTGTGTGAGTTCTTGTCCTGGTTTCTTTTAGTGGACTGTAATTCAGGATACGTAAGCCAAAACACCCCTTCCTGGGAGCCTCTGCCTCCTGAATGCTGGGATTAAAGGCTAATGCCACAACCACCCAGCTAAATCTAAACTTTTATATTAAAAAATCAATCATTTCTACTTTAAATCCTCAGGGTGCACATCTACTCATTAACGATTTTTATTAAATTGTATCAGGAAGCCGAGGGCAAAAATGGGTACAAGAAATTAATCATTGCCTTGATCACACCAACTTAGCTTCAGCAAGAATAGTATGTCAGCCAGCCTTATACAGGCTGCCATTGCTTTGTTCCCTGACCTCAAAAATCCCTCGTTCAGTTATCAAGAGCGTGTGCCTTTCTGAACTTCAAGTTGTTACCTAAGATTTTCTACATCGTAGCCACTAACAAAAGCATCTTAACCTAACTACACTAACAATCTACATCTCTAAATTCTTTCTAAGGGTGAGTCATTAATCTGGTCCAACATCGATACTTGGAAAATATCAATTGCTAATATTGTAAGTGCCAGTGACATTGTAATTTTTATTGCTTGAAAGATTTTGCTGGGATATATAAGTTGTGGGAGAAGAAATAAAGTTGTTGGAGCCTGCTCATTGGAGCCTGCTCACTGCAGCCTTGCTTCATCCACCGTCATGTGTGTGTGTGTGTGTGTGTGTGTGTGTGTGTGTGTGTGTATATGTGTGTGTGTTTGTGTGTGTGCATATGTGTGTGGTGTGTATGTGTGTGTCTTTACCCTTTTCACCAGCCCCAGAGAATTAAGTTTTGCTCTCTCAGGGAAAAATCTGTTGAATGATTAATATTGGACTCCATGCCTCTCCTCGATATACCTGACCTGTCGACGCTGGCCTTGGGCAAGCTGCCACTTGTTACAGTCAAAGTGAGTTCCTGACTTCTAGGTCCAGACCGCAGAAAAAAAGCAGCCTTTCCTGGAGAAGCCCAGAACACCAAAGGCAGGAGAGGAAGCCACAGGCTGGCACCGGATTCTGTGGTCAACTCTTACAGGAATGGGGGACCTCCAAGATAGGACAATACCTGTGTCCAACTGGGGGCATCTGCAGTATTATCACTTGTAAGACCTATGAAGCCTGGCTTTCTGGATTTTAAAGTTCTCTAATGATTCCTGACACAAATAGACCATCCAAAACATTTCCATTTCTTTTACTGCTTTATTTACAATTCTTCATCTTCTTGTGAAAATTTCTAGACTCTCACCTCCACCTCTGTCAGGCTGATCTAAGCACTACTGGGTCTTTATTTATTAAAAATATATTTACTTATTTTATGCACATTTGCCTGAGCGGATATGTGTGTACCAGATGTGCAGGAGCCGGAAGAAGCTAGACGAGGGTGTTGGAGCTGCTGGAAATAGTTTCAAGAGGTTGTGAGTTGTGACGTTGGTGCTGGGAAACAAACCCAGGTCCTCTGCAAAAGGGACTAATGCTCTTAAGTGCTGAGACATCTCTGCATGCCATATTGCTTGTTTCTTGAGATAGTGTCTTATGTAGCTCAGGCTGGTCTCAATCTCACCTTGTAGCCGAGGGTGAACTAAAACTGATCCTCCCAAGTGATCACAACTGCCATCACCAAATGACGACTTTAAGCGGTGCTGGAGAGCAAACCCAGGGCTTCCTGTGTGCTACATGAGCACTCAGCTGAGTTACAGCCCTAAATACTCCTGACTTTCACTATGTAGCTTAGGCTTACCTCAAACTCACAATCCTCCTGCCTCAGCCCCCCAAGTGCTGGGATTACAGGTGTGTTGGACACACCTGTATTGTACGTGTGTCTTTATGTTTTCTTTCGATTGCCTCCTTTCTTTTCCTGTGCCCTTTCTCCTTTTTGCCCTCAGCCCCTCACCTCTCTTCCACCCTCATCTTTCCTACAGTTTCTCCTTTCTTTCCTTCCCATCTTTCCCCGTCTCAGAAAAGTTCTCTTTCACGTCCCAAACCACCTCTTATCTCCTTTCCACCCCAGTTTCCCATACTCACTCCCTCCTCATATACTCAAACTTGTGGTTTGAGTAAGAAATGTTCCTCATAGGCTCCAGTATTTGAACACTTTGTCCCCAGTTGGTGGAGCTGTTTGGGGAGATTTAGGACATGTGACATTGTCGGAGGAAGTGTCACTGGGGGTGGGCCTTGTTTATGACTTTGCCCTCCTTCTAGTTTGCTCTGTCTGACTTGCGGTTTTGGCTGAAGATATGAGCTCTCAGCTCTGGCTGCCACACTTCTGGAAGCTGTGGCTACCTGCGTAAGACTTGCACAAGATCAGGATAGTGGACACTCCAGCATGAATAGGCAGAGACTAACAAGGTCTCACCTCTACCTGAGGAGCTATTGACAGCTGCTGGTGAAGGGAGAGACAATTTTCTCTGGGGGTGTGGCCAATGGCAGGCCTCCACATTCCTTTAGGCAGAGCTCATTAGATTCAGTGAGTCACTGAAAAAATAAAGAGGACATAAGAGTGTGTGGGGGTGTTCTGGGGTGTGAGAGGATGTGTTGGGGTGTGAGGGTATGTGCTGAGGATATGTTGGGGGCAGAGGAGTCAGAAGTGGATATGATCAACATACAGTACATACATGTATGCAACTACCAAGGATTATTAAAAGTGGGTTTTAAAAGTGTTGGCCAGAGATTTCGTGAAATCCACATTTTTCTTGTTTCCTTCCCATTCATGTTGGTGACTCTGGGTGTGTTTGTTTGTTTGTTGTTTGCTGGGGCATTGCAGAGATTTTGTCTGGATTCTGCCCTTTGTTTTCTCCTTGTTCAAGTGGTCAGCTTGTTCTTGCTTGTTTGCTTTTTGTCATATTCACCCTACACTGCCCTGCTGACTGGCTTCCTGTTAAGACAGGCTGAACTCCTGACTCCTCTGTGGCATTCCTAGCCCTGTGCTAACCCCAGCACCTGTGTGGTGCTCTCTAGCTTCACAAGTCTTCCAACCCCTTTTTGGCCATGCTCTTCCTTGCAGCTATAGTCTGCCTGGCATTTCTGGTACTCTTGTCTCTGCCCCATAATTCTTCATAATGCACCTATCTCCTGCTGTGTGACCAGCCCTGCCTCTCCGGGGCCAAGTTCCCTGTCTCCCTCAAGGGCAGGACAGTTGAAAAGACTGGGTCACGGCCTCTAAATCATCTGTCTGTAAACCTGTCTCCTCCCCACACAGTGACCTGCGGGTCATCCTTGTCCCCCGCCCTGCCTGCCCTATCCCCCAACTTCTTGGGACCTTCTCAGGTGCCAAGGAGGCATTTTGTACATTCAGTGAAAGCTCTCTTGAATGAATGAAGAAATGAGAAAGTGATGGAGGTCTTGGTGGCACACTCCTTTAATCCCAGCACTCAGGAGGCAGAGGCAGGCGATCTCTGTGAGTTCAAGGCTAGCCTGGTCTACAAAGTGAGTCCAGGACAGCCAGGGCTACATAGAGAAACCCTGTCTTGAAAAACAAAAAAACAAAAACAAAAACAAACAAAAGAATCAGGGACTGGTATGGCTGAAGATTCAGGACAATGTCTTATGAAACCCATTACACTGCTCTTACTTTAACAGAGGTAAAATTTTTTTTGTTTTGTTTTTCGAGACAGGGTTTCTCTGTGTAGCCCTGGCTGTCCTGGACTCAATTTGTAGACCAGGCTGGCCTCGAACTCGCAAAGATCCGCCTGCCTCTGCCTCCCAAGTGCTGGGATTAAAGGCGTGCGCCACCACTGCCCGGCTAACAGAGGTAAAATTTACAACACTAAAATGCACAGATCTTAAGCATCCATGAATCTTAATGCTTTTTTAAAAGTTGGATTTATTTTTATTTTATGTATCTGGATGCTTTACATGTGTGTGAGTGTACCATGTGCATGCACTGCCTAAGGAGGTCAGGAGAGGCATGAGAGTCCCTGGACTGGAGTTACAGATGGTCGCTAGCAGCCATGGGTTGCTGGGAGCCGAGCAGGGTCCTCTACAAGAGCAGCAAGCATTCTTAACCAGTGATCCATCTCTCAAGCCCAATTTCCGACAAAGTTTTAGCTGTGCCATTAAGAGCACAGCCAGCATATGAAATATTTCTGTTACCACGGAAGCTCTCTTTTCTAAAAATTCCCATTCTTGGGAGACCTCAGTCACTATAAATCAGCTTTACCTATTCTCTATTTGCTTTCTTTCCTTCCTTCCTTCCTTCCTTTCTGTTGTTGTGTTTGTTTTTGAGGCAGTTTCTCATTTTAGTCCTGGAACTCACCGAGATACCTGTCTCTGCCTCTAGAGTGCTGGGATTAAAGGCGTGTGCTACCATGTCTTGCTTAATTTCTTTTTCTTTTTTTCTTTCTCCCTCCCTCCTTCCTTCATTTGGTACTAGTGATTAAATGAGCATGCTAGACAAGTATTCTACCACCAAGCTATACTCCTAGCTCTTTAAAAGACATACTTGTGTGCACACACGTACAGTGTTCATGTGTAGGAGCACATTTGTGTGTGTGTGTGTGTTTGTGTGTGTGACATCTAGTGTCTTTCTCTATTGGTCTCACTTACCTTACTTTTCACCCCATTTTATTTTTTATGTGGATTTGTGTTTTGCTTCTTTCTATCTATCTATCTATCTGTCTGTCTGTCTGTCTGTCTATCTATCTGTCTGTCTGTCTATCTATCTATCATCTATCTATCTATCATCTATCTATCTATCTGTCTGTCTGTCTGTCTGTCTGTCTATCTATCTGTCTATCTATCTATCTATCTGTCTGTCTGTCTATCATCTATCTATCTATCTATCTATCTGTCTGTCTGTCTATCTATCATCTATCTATCTATCATCTATCTATCTATCTATCTATCTATCATATATCTATCTATCTATCTATCATCTATCTATCTATCTATCTATCTATCTATCTGTCTGTCTATCTGTGTAAGGATGCTGGATCCTGGAATTAGAGTTACAGACAGTTATGAACTGACATGCGGGTACTTGGAATTGAACCCAGGTCCTTTGGAAGAGCTGCAAGTGTTAAGAACCACTGGTCCATCTCTCCAACTGTAGAGAGCTGCGACGTGCCGCGCCCTGAAGATGGCGCTGGTTTCCACCTTCCACCAGCCCAATGGTGAGCGCTCTCGGTGGTAAACAAGTCCATATTTGGCTAAGACCGCTGATCTGGCTTGCTTCCGCATACGTGGGCCTCTAAGATAGCACCACGTGGCTTTACTTGATTGGCTGTTCATATAGTATTTAGCCTGTGGGTTGGGTCTGCCCCATTATTCGGAAGACTGTTTTCAAGGGACCTGAATAAACTGCTTGAGAAGAGCTTTTGCGAGTTGCTGGTCGAGGTCGACGCGACATCCAACCCCTCCCCATCACTATTTCTGAGACAGGTTCTCTCACTGAACTTGGAGCTCATCAGCTGGTAGACCAGCTGGCCAGCATGCCCCAGGGATCCACTCTCCCCACCTCCCCAGTGCTGTGGGCACAGATGCACGTGATGTCCATGATTTTGGGTTTTGTTTTGTCTTGTTTAATATAGGAGCTTTGAACGCAGGTCCTCATGCTTGCACAGCAAGTATTTTACCCACTAGTGTCTCCCCAGCCACCAAATTCACTTCTTGTTTTGATACAGGGCCTCAGTAAGTTGCAGAGGCTGGTCTTAAACTTTCCATCCTCTCACCTCAGCCTCTCGGTAGCTGGGATTAAAGGTCTGTGTCACCAGTCCTGGCTTCTGTTCTTGAACTCCATGCTCATCACATTCTATACCGACGATGGCATGAACATCCTACAGCAGGTGTTCTGTTAGTGCCACTGTGAACTGTGCCTAGAGAAAACAACCTGGATCCTAAGACACTGGTGAAGCCCCAGGCTGAGAGAATCGCGGAGGCAGAAGAGGCAGAAAAGGCAGTTTGTGGACAAGCCAGCTAGTTGCCCACGAGGCCCTCAACAAGGACACTGACCTAGCCCCTGCATAGATGTCATGGTGTCCTTGTCAGAGGCGCGCTTCTTAGGGCCTGCTGAGCACCAGATCCTAGAGCCCTGGCCGGGCCTGAAGGTGCTGTTCTCTCTGCAGGACGATGCTGGCTGGGGACCATGCTGGCTGGGGACCATGCTGGCTTGGGACAGGCATTGGTACCCACCTGCCTGCCCTGTGGAGCACTCACACCTGGAACTGGCTGCTGAGAGAGAAGGTGGCCTGGGCTGGAGCAGTCCCCTCAGCAACCCTCATGTGTAACACCTCCTCCACTGCATGCTCTGTTCCACAGAGACTTCGTCTCACTCACTGTGAGGCACAAATATGAAGTCCACACCTGGTCCCTCCCGTTTCACTCAAGAGATTTGAGAACTGGGGGAATCCTGGGAAGGGTGTCTCTGGGCAGCCTGGTTATACCTTTAACTGTCAAGTAGACACATCTGAGAGGAAAACCTCAACTGAAGAATTGCCTAAGATTTTGTTAACCTGTGGGCACATATTGTCTTGACAGCTTAACTTGTGCAGAATGGTCCAGCCCACCGTGGGTGGTTGGGACGTGGGTGTAGGCAGGTGGTCTTGGCTGTGTAAGAGAGCTAACTAAGCAAGAGTGAATGAGCTGAGGTGAGGCAGCAAACAGCGCTCCTCGTGGCTCTGCATCCAGGTTCCTGTCCTGAGATTCGGCCCTGACCTCCTTCAGTGATGGATTGTGATCTGGACACGTGAGCCACATAAGCCCTCCCCCTAACCCTCCCCCTAACCCTCCCCCTAACCCTCCCCCTAACCCTCCCCCTAACCCTCCCCAAGTTGCCTTCCATAAAAAAATTTTATCACAGCACCAGAGAGTAGACTCCGACACTGGGGTGTGGCACTTATCTTCAGTGATGTGCAAGTCTCCGCAGTCGGGCTCCTGTGTGCAGTCACAGCTGTGGACTCCTCTTTTCCGGGTGTCTGCTTGGTTGTAGTGGAGTCAGGGAAAGCTACTTCTCTGGGGCTGGGTCCTCCAGGGCAGTTCCCTCCTCCTGCTAAGGACAGTGAGCTGACTTATGCATTTTGGGACACTCAGGCTCAGTGTCTCCCAGTCAGCTCCACAGCTACAGGAGGCCTCTGGTCCCTGAAGCCAGCCAGGTCCAGTGACATTTGGCCCTTGAGAGCCTGTGAGCCACTATGCACACCTGTGATAATATTTGAACCTGAAGCTCGACACATGTGAAACAAGAACTCTTTCGCTGAGCTCCATCCTCAACTAGAATATTAACAAGTCTCAATAACCCCTTATAAATATACAGCTAAGAAAAACCACCCTAGGTTTCTAGGAGCAAAATGCTCAAACAATTTAGAAAGCATGGTGAAAAGATATTTTTATAATTTGCAGTTTTGCTGTATAAGGAGACACAGGTGACTATTTATGGTAATAATATTTTGTTGAAATGGAGCTGGAGAAATGGCTCTGTGGTGGGAGCGCACACTGCTCTTCCATAGGACCTGGGTCTGATTTTCACCACCTAACTCAGGCAGCTTGCAGCTATGCATAACTCCAGCTCAAGGTGATCTGATGTCTGGCCTCCGAGGACACATGCACTCACATAGCTTCATGTGCAGACTCACGTGTGGCCATGTGTGAGCATGTGCACACACACATTTAAAATTAAACATATCTTAAAAATAAGCTGTTGATCATACATGCATCATTAAACGTTTTCCCTAGCATTCTGGATATTTACATTTGCATTGTATAACACTGCTGTATGTATGATTATATTTATTTCGTAGGTGATGAAGGGGCCTTAAATAATTTGCCCGAGGTATAATGCTAGAAGATATCGGAGCTTGACTTAGTTTTCACTGCTTGACTAGATATTCTAATACCACATCAGAAACGTGACCGACTCAACCCTGTGCCTAGTTCCCGCCTGAACATGACTGCTTGCATTAATTGAACCTCTCACGTTGCTCTATTGCAAAATAGTGGAACAGGCAAACAAGGAGCAAAATAAAACCCAGCAAAGTAAGAATAATCTATAAGGTGCAGGTCAGCCTCTGAGCCCAGCAAGCCCGGGCGGTCTGTCTAGCTGCAATGTGAGGATGGCCAGCACCCCGTGGTGCTGTTTGCTTGCCTTCTGCCTCTACTCTAGACTCATGACATTAGCTCCATCCATAGCAGCCTACCATTTAACACGGAGAGAGTTTAAATTCAAGCACACTGAAGGCATTCAAATATTTGAAAGAGAGGGGAAGCTGGATTTGACAATGGGCCTACATCTCCAGCAGGCCATCCTGGGCTATACAGTGATACCCTGTCTAAAAAAAAAATAAAAATAGTAAAAGATGGGATCAACAGATTGGTAAAATCAACATTTTTACTCTTACTTAGTTTTTGTCTAGTTTTTTGAGCTTTGTTCCTATTTGAGCCACTTTGCCTCTTTAAAAAAAAGTAAGTGTGCTTAAACAGTGGTATGCGTTTATAAGTGTTCTTTCATCATTTTAATAAGTTACAGGAAAGCGTAAGTAATTTTAGTGCATTTTCAGAAAAATGACCTCAAATTCATATAGATATATGTCAGAAATGAATGTGGATTAAATTGGGAAGTCATCAAATTCAACTGAAATACAAAAAAAAAGGTAAAAATGCTTCACTCACCACTTCTGATTTGAACATTTCATAATTTGTTTTTATGAAGGCACACATATGCCTGCTGGGTGGGAACGACATGCAAATCCAAGCTACCCATCTCACCCCAGCTCTGAATTTTGTGATTCACACCAGCAGCAAGATTTTAGCCACTAGAGACCCCCTCCCCACCAAAGTTATACTCAGAAGGATCTACCATGACACCTAGAGAGGATGCCTTAGCTGCCAGCCTTTTTTGGCAGGACATTCCTACATTTCTTTCCATTGTCAATTATTATTATTATTAATTTATTTGGGGGGGGTTCAAGACAAGTTTCTCTGTGTTCCCTGACTGTCCTGGACTCCCTTTGTAGACCAGAACTTGCAGAGATCCGCCTGCCTCTGCCTCCCGAGTGCTGGGATTAAAGGCATGCGGCACCACGCCTGGCTTTTTCCTTTTCATTTTTAAAGAATTCATGGAAAGCTTTCCATGGCCCAAGCACAGCTGTTCCAACCTAGCTGAACCATCAGGGAGGTTGATTTCTTACCATCCCAGCCCTAGGGATTTGAACTTAGAGTCTTTCCCATGCTAGTCAAGTTTTCTACTACAGGGACATGCCCTGGTCCTCTCTTCACTTATTTTTGAGTTCTTGAGTCAGAGTCTCGTGTAACCCAGGCTGACCTCAAACTTGCTATGTATCCCAAGTTGGCCTTGGACTTGATTCTCCTCCCTCCACACCCTTAGCTCTGTGACTACAGGAATGCACCATCATGCACTCCTGGCTGTCCACCTCGTTTGACACTTGATAAGGCCAGAAGAAGGGGTGTAGGGAATAGATTAATATAAGTTAGATTTAGTAAATATCTAGGTTTCTGATACAGTCTCTTAATTCGGGGCATGAAGATCAACTTGGCTGTGAGCAATTAGTTTATCAGCTTATGGATGAAGTCACATGAAAAGAGGGGAGTCTCTTTAGACTGAAAAACAAGGTTGAAGCCAGGTGAAACAAGGAAAGACTTTATAACCTGGCATTGTTTTCAGCTGCTAAGTGGGCAGAGCCCAAATTAAACTGAAGCAGGTGGAACAAGGGAGAGATCCTATTTAAGGACAAGTGGATGAGCCCGGGAGGTCGTGCTAAGGGCCCCCATACTAGAGAGCTCCGATGCTAGCAAGTCCTGCTGGAGAAAGTGCTGGTGAACTGATGGCCAGATCTCTCTGAGGCAGAAAGAAGCTGGTGAGCAGAAAAAGCCTCAGCAAGACAGCAAAAGGCCAAGGACTAAACCCTGTGGCTCAGCTTTTGCCTAGAGGGGTTTGACCTGTCCAAACAGTGGCCAGCTTTGAAGACTGAGGCAGAGCGGCAGAGTTGCTGATACAAAGGAAATAAGTTGGTCTACAGACTGCTGAGGTCTCCCAGAGAGAAGAAAGCCTCAAGCCTTATTTAAGGTGAAACCGCCATAGCCAATTTACCCTGAGGGAATCTACGTCTGATATATTCCAGAAGACTGCAAAGTGCATTAAAGAGTCTACCACAGAGACTGTGTTCCTGACGACTGAGGACCTGCCCCAGAGACTGTATCCTTCTAAAAGGTTATGAAAATAGTTGTAATAGTTATCAATAGGTTTAATGGTTAGGTCTTAGGGGTTGTAGGAATTTGTAGGAATAGTAGTTAAGTAAGTGTATTTGCTATAAGTAGATACAGTTATTAATAAATAACTGTTTAATAATTAAAAAGTACGGTTTCAGAGGGGTGCAATGTCAGTTGAGGTATCAGGACAGAACAAGCATACTGATGGCATGAGGGGTGGGGAGCACCTTTGGCCACACTTCACCTAGGACTATACCGCAGGAGTTTTAACTTTATATCACATGTGGCTGAATAAGTTATTGCCGTGTCCTCCAGATATCTGGCTTCTTGGCAGAGGAAGGACCTCAGAGTAGGTGTATGCATGAACCAGCATGTGTGCACAGGCTGTGAGACCGAAGGATGCTGCCAGGCAGACAACTGATATTTCTATTTTGTTGTTTATTACTTCAAGTTATATCTCCATCACAGTGCAACTGATATTTCTTGAGTGCCTACTATGAACTGCCATTGCTTTACTAAGCAAGATGGAAACATAAGAGTTCTTTTGGAGCTGACATTCAAAGATAGAAAAAAGCATGAATGAACAAGCAGGAAGAGAAGGGATCACGGTAGAAAATAGCGTGTTGGGTGGAGGTGGGGCAGGAGTCAAGATTCTAGAGTGCCTGGGAAAGTGGAGCTGGATACATGGCTCTGTTGGTTCTTGTCTACCATCCCTAGAGCCCTGGGTTTGATCCCAAATACTGCAAAAAAACTGGGTGTGGTGACGCACGTCTGTAATCCTATCATTCAGTAAGTTGAAGAAGGAAGATCAGAAGTTCAAAGCCACCCACAGCTATATAGTGAGTTTGAGGCCAGTCTGGGCTACGTGAGACCCTGTAACTGAAAAAAGAAAGTGGGAGACAGTCATAAATTGATTTGGAATAGAATGTTCCATGTAGGGGACAGATGAGTGTGGTCAGTAACTCCACACTATGAGTAAAATTTCTCACACTTAAAAAAAAAAAAAAACAAGCTGGGCAGTGGCGCACACCTTTAATCCCAGCACTTGGGAGGCAGAGGCAGGTGTATCTTTGTGAGTTCGAGGCCAGCCTGGTTTACAAAGTGAATCCAGGACAGCCAGAGCTGTTATACAGAGAGACCCTGTCTCGAAAAACAAACAAACAAACAAACCCGGGGCTGCTTTCTCCACACCCTCACCAGCATCTGAGTTTTTGATCTTAGTCATTCTGACAGGTGTGAGATGGAATCTCAGAGTCATCTTGAGTTTCATTTCTCTGATGATTAAGGATGCTGAGCATTTTCTTCAAGTGTCTCTCAGCCATTAGGAATTCCTCCTTTGTGAATTCTCTGTTTAGCTTGGAGCTCATTCTATGACCCAGAGTAAGTAGGGAATATGGCTTTCTGCTTTAGTTTCCTTAGTAGTTGTGGTTAGTAGTAGCTGCTCAATCATGCATTAGAATCTTGGAATCAGAAGGGACTTTTCCATGGCATATACCATAGTAAGGACTGTGCGTTGGCTGCTGCCCAGGCGATATGCCCATTCCTATCACATTAACTATACTGAGGCACTGGTGGGAAACAAGGAAAGAAAAAAGTAATGGGTCAATTGTGGGCCATGTCAGCAACCCTGAAAATGGCAGGAAGTGCTTAACCCAATTTAATATCTAGCATCAAAAATCTAAAAGATCTGGGTTCCCACAAATGATACTGGACAGTTTGAAAACAAAGCCACTGTAGTGTCCATCACCCTTCATGACTTGCACTCTGAGGTCCAGCTACGCTGCTCTTTCTCTCCATCTTGGTATGTGCCTTGTCAAAGGTGCACATGGTTCACTCTTCTGGCTCAATTCAAATGTCTAAGATGCCACAGAACTGCCAGATATAAACACCAACATCCTGGACTGCATGCCCGGCCACTGGTAAAATCACCTCCAGCATCCTTAGGGACCAATAAGCTCTCAGAATGTAATATGGCTTCCAGCAGCTTGGAAAGGCACATCAGCTCTTTGCTTTGTGTACATTCTCAGTTCATTGAATAAAAAAACAACCCCCCTTAAAATAAAACTATGTAAAGGGAAACTAAGTAGCCACATTTGTGAAAGTTTTCTTGTTATCCATCTATGAGTTTCTGCCAAAAAAAAAAAAAAGTATCACAGTAATGGAGATTCTGTTTAGCAGTTGAGTGTGCTACCTCTCATCCTAGGACAAACACTTTAGGTGGTGAGAGCCCTAAATGGGTTTACTAAATCATGGGCAAAAATATAGGAGACATAGGTTATTTCTCCCTCTCTCTAAACCAGAAGAAACAGTGAAGATGGCAGACTTCCACAGAGAGTCTCAACATCAAAAACTTTACCTGAAATTACTCTAAACTAACCATCACAGGAGAAAAAAAAAGAACATAAATTTCAGTATACTGGAAAAAGCAGGCATTTGAAGCTTGATTCTGCCCACTTAAATCTTTTGTCACCAAGTTTCTTTGAGCCCCGTTTCCTTATGTTTAAAATATGGGGAATGGCATGTCTATTGTGAGATTTTTGAAAAGATTCTGGATAATGTAGCTAACATGGCTCATACTATCTGGAATATTGATGTTGGCATGTCCTTCCAGAGCAGAGAAACTGAAACCCAGTGGCTGAATACCACCTCCTTGTAGTTTTTGCTCAGGTAAAGTCCAGCTCACAGATTTTCATTCAATAGCTCTAGGATCAGTCTCTTCCCATCTTGCATTCTTTTCAGGATTTTAGAACATTCGTTTTCACACTGAAGAGGAAAAAGAGACGAAGGACCACACCTTGGTGGCTTCCTTTGACAAGGCCTAGAATTGGACATCTCATTTCTGCCCACAGTCCTTACTCAGCCACCCAAGTGCAAACGTAACTGAGATGCTCGATAGAAAGATCTGGCCATTCCTCTGTATTTCCAGAGAAGTCATGGAAATCAACACTGTAACTAACAGACATTGCCAATTGTCTCCTGATAGGTAGCAGTATATTCCTAGCCACAAGAATAACAGCAATGTTTATTTTTAACACTGATAAGCAATAAATGAAGAACAGGAAACCCAATAAGATATAAAAGAAAGAAGGAGCTTGAGTAAAAAAAGGGGGAAGGGGATAAATATTTTAAAGCTGTTTCAGTGGGACAGTGAACCAACCTGCGCATCAAAAGCTTAAACTAAGAGATACTTAGTGTTAGAGAGAGCACCATACTGTTCATGCCTCATGAGATACTCTGAGATTAAGGTAAGACCTCAGTCAACTTTAAGTCTTTAATTATGCTTCTCTTAGAAGCTCTTCTGATTTTTCTTTCATTTTTATGTATATGATTTGAAGGAATGAGATGAAAGGGGAGAAAATGTGTTCATTCTAAACATTTCTCCATATAGGATTAAGCCACCAAGTATGAGGGCCACAAAATACCCTAGAATCAATAAAATGTTCTAGACTCACAATGACCAAAATAAAATCCCAAATAAGTGTAAAATGAACATGAGGGTTCTCTGCAGTCTTCGCCCCTGCTGCTCCATGTAACTTCATTACGTTATTGCTTCTTTACAGAAAACACACATGTGGTTACACCATGCACCGCCAAATGTTTCCCAGAAAACTGCAGCTTAGATTTGAGGCTGAATTAAGAGTGTTTTTTTACTGTACATGGAAAGATTTCTGCTTTTACAGAAACAGAATGGGTTAATTACAGAAAGCAAAGTCTTTGAAAATTTTCTCACCATGTAAGTATCAAATTATTATCTTGGATTATATTGTAGTCAAGTGTTTTGTTTCAAAACTGAGTTTCATAATAAACTGTTCAATGCATTTTGGCTTAGGATTAGGATAGATTTTCCAAAATTTTCTGAAATGGTGCTAAACAAAATTCTGCTATTTCATGCTATAATTTCATGCGCAGCAGTGTTCTCAGCATTGATGATTATCAAATTTAAGTATCCATCAACTCTGAAAAAGGCTGAAGATGTTCTATGTAGTTTACTGTCAACCAAGATTTATTTAGGCAAAAAAGCACACATATTTCATTAGTATGTAAGCTTGTTTTCATCTTGAATAAATTATAAACTTAAAAAAAAACAAAAACAAAACCCGGGGTTGGAGAGATGGCTCAGTGGTTAAGAGCACTGCCTGTTCTTCCAAAGGACCGGGGTTTAAATCCTGGCAACCACATGGCAGTTCACAGCTGTCTAATTGCTGGGCATGGTGGCTCATGCCTTTAATCCTAGCACTCGGGAGGCAGAGGCAGGAGGATGCCTGTGAGTTCAAGGCCAGCCTTGTCTACAAAGTGAATCCAGGACAGCCAGGGCTACACAGAGAAACCCTGCCTCGAAACCCCCCCCCCCCCGCAAAAAAATCAAAGGAGCTGCACAGAAGGCTCAGTTAAGAGAACTTGTTCTTGCAGGGCACCGGGTTTCCATTCCCAGCACCCACATGGCAGATCACAACTGTGTATAACTCCAGTTCCAGGGGATCCGGGCACCAGACATGCATGTGGTATACATACATACATACATACATACATACATACATACATACATACATA
>CAJQZJ010000247.1:687700-728668 GCA_907164525.1 Lophiomys imhausi | reverse complement strand
TGTGTGTGTGTGTGTCTGTGTGTGATGTGTGTGTGTAGTGTGTAGAGTGTGGTGTGTGTGTATGTGTGTGTCTGTGTGTGATGTGTGTGTATGGTGGTATGTGTGTGTGTGTGTGTGTGTGTGGTGTGTGTGTGTCTTGATTCTTCATCCTAGCTTGCAAAGAGCATCACAACCATTTATCACAATGACAGCAATGGGGAAGAGAAAGAGGAAATAGAAGCAAATTCAGAGTGACTTTCTGAAGCCATGCCCAGATTGTGGGTGTACAGTGTTCTTTCTCAAATATATATGAAAACTATTTAAGAACCTCTAACTTTGGAGGCTGGAGACATGACTCAGTAGTTAAGATACTTGCTGCTCTCTCAGAGGATCTGAGTTCTGTTCTCGGCATCTGCATCAGACAGCTCACCTGTGTCTCCAGACCCAAGGGATCTGACACTCTCTTCTGACATCCAAGGGCACCTGCACACACTTAGTGCACACACATATGGTCACACACAAACATAGTGATAAAATAAAAGAAAGGTTGAAAATGATCTTCATGCCAGGCATGGTAACACACACTTTTAATCCCAGCACTTGGGGGTAAGAGGCAGGTGGATCTCTGTGAGTTCGAGACCAACCTGGTCTGCAAATCAAGTCCAGACAGCCAGGGCTACACAGAGAAACCCTGTCTCTAAGAAACAAACAAACAAACAAAAAGTTTTGGTGCTGGAGTATGGCTCAATGGTTAGGGGCCCTGGCTGCTCTTCCTGAAGTCCAAGGTTCATTTCCCAGCACCCACATGGTAGCTCAGAACTGTCTGTAACTCAAGTTCCAACGCCCTCACACACAAACATGCAGCCAAGGCACCAGTGAACATAAAATAAAAATAAATCATTTTTTAAAATGATCTCTAACTTTAAGAAAAAAGTCATTAGACCATTTGAGACTCTGTGTATGTGTGTGCATGTGTTTGCATGTGCATTTGTGTGGATATGTGTGCACATGTGAACCTGTATGGGTGTTTATGTGTGTTTGTATAGTGTGTGAGTGTATGGTATGAGTGTATGTGGTGTATGTGTATCCACATGTGAACTCGTGTGGCTCTGCATTGTGTATATTTGTATAGTGTATGGGTGTGTGTGGACACGTGAACGTGTGTGGCTGTGGCTGTGGAGGTCACAGGACAGCCCTATGTGTTGCTCTCCCGGTGATGTCTATTTCTAGACAAGATCTCTCACGTCCAGGAACTTCACTGAAGTTGGTCAGGCTAACTGACTGTGAGCTCCCAGGGAACCACCTGGCTCTACCTCCATCTCACTGCTGCCGGGATCACAGACATGTGCCACCATCATTTTAAAAATTAACTTATGTATATTGTCTGTCTGAGTGTACACTGTGTGCTCAAGGAGACCGGAGGAGGGCATCAGATCCTCTGGAACTGGAGTTATAGGTGGTTGTGAACACCCAACCTGTGTGCTGGATCTGAACTCAGGTCCTCTGGAAGAAGTATGTGCTCTTAACCTCTGATCCATCTCTCCTGCCTCTACACCGCCTTCTTGTGTGGGTGCCAGAGATCCAAACTCAGGTGCGCATTCTTCTGAGGCAGGTGCTTTATTAACGGAGCCATTTCCTAGCTCAAGAGTTACTCTTGTCATGGATTTCATCCGCCTCTAAGTACCTGGGGTGGATCAGATGCTGCATGGGGGCTGTGGGGTCTAATCGAGGAAGCAGATCGCAGACACCATCCACATGTCCTGGATGCATCAGAGTGGACATTGCATATCCTCACTGTACAAGAGCTTGAGGCACATGCATGGCTTTTTGTGAAGCAGGTATCAGGAGACATACTTGGTAGTACCTGCTTCATGGAGCAGGAAGGAGAAGGTGTGAATCCAGACTCTGTTAAGTTCCCGCTTTGCCAGTGAGAGGCTCGAGGAACCACTCAAACTCCAGGAGCATCTACGCCAGCTACTTTCCCATCCTCTTCCTCCAAAACCACAGTCACATGGAGAGTTGTCTCTGACTAGATCAGTGCTTCTCAACCTGAGGGTCACGACCCCTTTGGGGATCGAAGGATCCTTTCACAGGGGTCTCGTATCAGATATCTTGCATATCAGATATTTACATTCTGATTCATAACAGAAGCAAAATTACAGCTCTGTAATTTTGAAGAAATAATTTTGTAATTATGAAGTAGCAACCAATATAATGGTTGTGGGTCACTACAACATGAGGAACTGTGTTAAAGAGTCACAGCATTAGGAAGGTTGAGAATGACTGGTCTAGAGGAAAGAGAGGAAAAATTTAATTACACCCAGTTTGAGAATTATTCAATGTCCACCAGCACCGCCCAACAATGGGCAGCTGCAGCCTTTCAGGGTGGTGCTGGGGGATGATAGGCCAAAGGGAGGAAGTCTTCCCGGTGAGCAGGACCTTGAGTAAGTGTAACAATATTTTTATTTATAAACACTTATATTTATTAATATTTTTAAAAATCTATAAAATACCTAAACATTATAATCTAAGATCTATAATCTATCTAAAAATATCTTAATACATAAAAACACTCTAATACCTATTTAAAACACTTAACACTATTTTAACTTTCTTAAAAGGATATTGATATTCTTAGCATAGGTCATCAGGATGGCTTGGTTTACGGCAGTCCCAGAAGGCAGTCCCTTTCAAAGATTACTGTTTGTTGGACTTTACTTTGCCAGTTTATAAGTCTATTTCCACCACCAAATGGTGGCCGGTTTATAAAATCAGTCTGTTCTAATCACCAACTGAGGGTGGCTTTTTCTTTTTTTAGGTTTTTTGAGACAGGGTTTCTCTGTGTATCCTTGACTGTCCTGGACTCACCTTGTAGACCAGGTTAGCCTTGAACTCACAGAGATCCACCTGCCTCTGCCTCCCGAGTGCTGGGATTAAAGGCGTGTGCCACCATGCCCGGCAGAGGGTGGCTTTTTGAATCAGCTAAGACTCGCCTCCACAGTCTCTTTGGCCCAGGCAAGTCTCAAAGCCGAAATCCTCTCCAAGTGGCTTCTGAACTCTGCTTGCCTCTCTCACTTTTCCAGTGCTCTGGGGCCCCAAGACAGACAGATGTCCTCAAGAAACTCTCAGCAGTTTTTGTTTTTTTCCGAGACAGTGTTTCTCTGTGTATCCTTGACTGTCCTGGACTCTCTTTGTAGACCAGGCTGGCCTTGAACTCAAAGAAATCCACCTGCCTCTGCCTCCCGAGTGCTGGGATTAAAGATGTGCACCACCATGCCCGGCTCTCTCAGCAGTTTTTATGCCAGACTTTTGCCTTGGAATGTAACAGTCTAAATTCTGTTAATGGTGTACCTTGCTGTGCTCTTCTTCTTCGTGACTTATCAGTTGGCAAGGGTAGGAAGAAGAGAGACCACGTGGAATTCTCTGGCTTATATATTGCATTATCTCACGATACTTGGCAGTCTTGAGGGTCCGTGAGATTTCTCGAGATGTCCAACAGTCTCGTTGCTTCTCATGATAACTGAAATCATCTGTGTGGCTTGCGCCGATTCCTAGCCATGCCCCTCCAACAGGGGATACTGCCTGGCCACAACCTGGCTTTGTCCATCCCAGCAGGCAGAGGGATGTCAAGCTTTTCCCCATCCACCGCCAGATGCCAATGCAAACTGCCCACCAATTTCACCAAAGAGACCCAACTTCTACCACAAGTAAGGCATCTGTTCATTCACTTTGTGAGGTCAGGACTGAAGTTTGCCCTGATGAGCAGGGGCTGGCTAACACTCTGGCTGCAGAACTACCTGTAGCCATCTTCTTTGTCCAGGTACTCGGGGATAAATCAGACACAGTGGCACAGAGGAGGTCATGCATGGCTCAGCATGATGGTCATCTCTACAAAGCTGATCCACATGGCCCCTGCCAGGGTCTAAGCTGCTGAGAGCTGTAATCAGGCATGGCACCTTCTCCGGAGAGAACCTGGGTCAGGCTTTGTTGAACTTTCTCCAATCTGGAAGTAATTATTTACCCTCATAAAGCATGATGGGTTGAGAATGGTGTGCACACCTGAAATCCCAACACTCAGGAGACCAAGGCAGGAGGATCCTGGCTGAGGCCATGCTGGCCTTCATAGTGAGACCTTGTCCCAAAGTAAAGGATACCTTTCCCGCACAAAGGGGGTAAGAGGGTGCAGAGATGAAGAGAAGAAAGGGGCAAGCACATGTGAGAGGAGCTGTGGACCAAGAGGCCAGGAGGGAGCTGGGAGACCAAGAGACAGCATGTCCAAAGTGGCTGAGTTAATAGGAATCAGGCTGCGGGAAGGGAAGTTGAAGCCCAGGCCCATGAAGGGAGAAGTTTAGAGTAGTGAGGTCGATGCAAAAGTGTTAGGGGTAGCCACAGGTACTGAGGGATGCTGGGGGATCTGGGCAGAGCCACAGGTACTGAGGGATGCTGGGGGATCTGGGCGGAGCCACAGGTACTGAGGGATGCTGGGAGATCTGGGCGGAGCCACAGGTACTGAGGGATGCTGGGAGATCTGGGCGGAGCCACAGGTACAGAGGGATGCTGGGGGATCTGGGCGGAGCCACAGGTACTGAGGAATGTTGGGAGATCTGGGTAGAGCCACAGGTACTGAGGAATGCTGGGAGATCTGGGCAGAGCCACAGGTACTGAGGGATGCTGGAAGATCTGGGTAGAGCCACAGGTACTGAGGGATGCTGGGGGATCTGGGCGAAGCCACAGGTACTGAGGGATGCTGGGAGATCTGGGTAGAGCCACAGGTACTGAGGAATGTTGGGAGATCTGGGCGGAGCCACAGGTACTGAGGGATGCTGGGAGATCTGGGCAGATGTCCTGAGTGATTATCCTCTGAGCCAGTGACTACCATCTGGGGAGTTCAGCTGTGTCCCTCTGTAAAAGAATTTTCCACCCGGGCTTCTTGACTGTTTACATCCCCTCCATGGAGGGTGAAGGAGGGTTACAAGGCCCACACGTGGTTATCTAGCAGCTCCCTATAGCCTGTTGTATGAAATTCTGCCTTAGTTTCTTGTGGCCTTGGGAAGGGGTTGGGGTAGATAGAGGCCAGGGAACACAGTGGAGAGGGGCTCCATCTATGCAGCTATGGGGAAGCCTTTATCCCTGCTGGGTAAAACCTCTCCATGTGTGAGCTATTAGGGGGTGTGTGGGAATCAGAGGGATCCCTGTGTGAATGTGTGTTGACATGGGTACAGTCAGTCAAGGAGTCCATCAGCCCCATGGGAAAATGGCAAAGCCTTCCCCCTTGGGGTGAGGTTCAGAGGGATGGCAAAGCCCTCTAGTCTGCGTGTTGATAGTGTGTACAGAAAGAGTCCACCACAGCTTTCTCTTCTGGATGTTTACAGCCCGAAGACTGCTCCCCACAGTGACTGCCCCTACCAAGAGTCAGCTGTATACCTTGCCTCGGTTAGCTGTGCGAAATAACACCGCCTATCTGTTCAACTCTATATAAGAAACACGCTGAGCATCCTGGGTGCTGTAGTTTACTTGGAGAGCCCAGTCACCTGCTTGTCTGTGTGTGCATATCTGTCTTTTCTTCATTTCCGTCGGTGTGGGAATGCCCTAGCGTGCCTGAGCAGCAGTCTTAGAATTTTGAAAAACGGTGTATTCTCCTATATATTTAGCTTTTGTCATAAATTTAACAATCTCAAAGAATGTAATTTATACTACACTGTGGTAGAATTTGGGCCTTTTTAGTGAAATCAGTAGGCAGTTCAGCTTAGCATAGATATTTAGATGGCATCCTTTGAGGTTGCCAAGATGAAAACACAAATTGCCCTGTTGGAGAGGCGTGGCTAAGAAACCTGAAAGCCCTGAAGATAATGTCGGTTGCCATGGCAACAGCACTTCTGGGCGATCTTGAGAGACTTTGGGTCCTCCACCAAGGATCTGGGAGATAAGCCATTTTTTTTTTGTTTGTTTGTTTGTTTTTTGTTTTTCGAGACAGGGTTTCTCTGTGTAGCCCTGGCTGTGCTGGACTCACTTTGTAGACCAGGCTGGCCTCGAACTCGCAAAGATCCACCTGCCTCTGCCTCCCAAGTGCTGGGATTAAAGGCGTGCGCCACCACCGCCCGGCAGATAAGCCATTTTATAAGCCACAGACTCCACGTGGTCGCCGCTCTTGCTCCTGCCCCCTCCGACTGCCTCCTCATGCTGGGGAAGCGCACAGAAAGGTACGCCATTAACCAGATTTGCATAAAACCTGTTGAGAAAGAGTCTTTTAACGCATCTGACTTGGGGCCCCAGAACGCCAAAAGGGCAAAAAAGTGAGCGAATTCCAGGAGGCCAATAGGAGAGGTTTTCGTCTGTGAGGTTTAAGAAGCTGGCCTCAGTTACGCGATTGGAACAGACCGACTTTATAAACCCGCCACAATTTCGTGGTGGTAATAAACTGGCCTTACAAACTAGCAAAGTAAGACCCAACGGACTTTAAGCTTAAAAGATACTGCTGCTGCAGGGACTGCCATAAACCAAGTCACCCTGCACAAACCTACGCTAAGAATATTAATATCCTTTTAAATTAAAAAAGTGTTAGTTAAATGTTTTTAGATAGGTATTAGAATGCTCTTAGATCGCTATTGGAGTATTCTTAGATTATAGATGATAGATTGTAGGGTTTAGGTTATAGGATTTAGGTATTTTATAGGTGATTGATAAGTATTAATAAATATAAATGTGACAAATAAAAATATTCTATTACCCTACACTGCCAATACAGACATTGAAATAAAACCTTTATTACTCTTCAAAGTGTTTTTACTTAGGTCAGATGGTCTTGGGGGGGGCTTGGATATTATGAGGATAAAGAAGTAGCTTATGGTATATGAGATGGTTCAGCAAGTAAAGGCACTTGTTGCCAAGCCTGACCTGCATGGTAGAAAAAGAGAACAGACTCCCACAAGTATCCTCTGACAGCCACACATTCACCATGGCAATCCCCCACATACATCATACACACACACACACATGCATAATACAGCATACATACATATTTCATACATACATCATACATGCATACATGCACACTCCACACATAGTTCACACATACATGTACACACATGCATACATAATGCATGTGTACATCATACATAAATCATGCATGCATACACACACTTCATACATGTATACACACATGCAAACATACATCATACATGCATACAAGTTGGTAATCCTGTGATGCATCCTGGGTAGTGAGGTTAGCAGGCTCTGCATACACGCTCTAGTTGTTGAGTGAAGTGAGTCATGTGAATAAATCACTGTGGACCTCCTCGGCCTTTCTTCTTCCAGGGACTTGTTATTCACCTTTGTATATGAAAATGTGTATTTACATGATGTACTTCATTGTACACATCCTTCAATGTGTTTCATTGAGGTACATGCTATCTAGTTCACCAGTTTACAGTGTGGTTTGGCATATTTCCTGTTGTAATTGGTGTGGTGGCTAATCTTGGTTGTCGGTTTGACACACTCAGGAAGAGGGAAAATCACTTTAGGGACTGTCTCCATCAGGTTGGCCCGGAGGCAAGTCTGCAGGGGATTTTTATGGTTGCTAGTTGGTGTGGGAGGG
Organism: Lophiomys imhausi; assembly: GCA_907164525.1. Taxonomy (NCBI): domain Eukaryota; kingdom Metazoa; phylum Chordata; class Mammalia; order Rodentia; family Muridae; genus Lophiomys; species Lophiomys imhausi. The sequence goes on along the minus strand of CAJQZJ010000247.1, from coordinate 721,095 downwards.
CCTGATGCATTATGGCTGTGCTGTCCCTGGGCAGGTGGGCCAGGCCTGTACATGAAGGGTAGCTGAGTAAGCCAGGGAAGCCAGCTGGTAAGCAGCTCCACTCCCAAACCTCTGCCTCAGTTCCTGCCTCGGTTTTCCTCTATAGATTGTAACTCTAGGATGAAATAAAACCTTTCCTTCCCAAGGGGTTTCTGGTCAGTGGTTTGTGTGTGTGTTCGGGAGGCAGTGCCTTTTTTTTTTTTTTTTCAGAAAGTGTCTCACTATGTTGCCCTGACTATCCTGGGATTCACTCTGTAGAACATGCTGGCCTTGAACTCCCAGAGAGTCAGTCCCCTGCCTCTGCCTCCCAAGTGCTCGATTAAAGGCATGTTTCAGCACAGCAACACAGAAAGCAAACTAGGACAGTTCGTGAATGTCCTCAATCTACCCGTTAAAGTCTTCTTGACTTTTTATGCATCTTTTTATCTCAGATTTGAACATTATAAGCTAATGTTTCAGTCCTGGACTTAGCCTCTATCTATCTTATATTTCTGCATGGCTTTCACTCCTCTACTCTTATACTTTTCTCATTCAGTCTTCCAGATCATATGTTAGTTCTGTCCTTAACTGATTTTTAAAATTTGTTTATTGAAGTGGTAAACTTTAAGCCAAGTGTGGTGGCTAAGGCTTGTAATTGCAGCTCCTGGAAGGCTGAGGCAGGAAAATTGCTGTAAGTTCAAGGACATCATGGGCTACTGTGTAAAATACTGTCTCAAAAATCCAAAGTTTCTGGGTGTTAGCAATGCACTCAGGAGGCAGAGGCAGGCAGATCTTTGTGAGTTCAAGGCCAGACTGGACTACAGAGTGAGCTCCAGGACAGCCAGGGCTACACAGAGAAACCCTGTAGCAGCCATTTCGACTTGTTGTCACATATTCAGTTTTTCACTGTATCGTGAGGTTTGGCCAGTAAGCCTGGGAATGTCCTTGCACCTGGAATTTGTTGCTCTGTTCGCTGACCTTGTAGAGAAAGTAGGAAGATTCTGAGGTATGTGTTGCCATGGTTACCCTGCTCTGTATTTACAGCTTTTAACTTTATAGTGAACTGATGAGTAGTAAAGGTTAACACTTTGATCAGATTCTGTCTTGGTGGCCCTCCTTGTGTTCTTTGTCTCTCCAATTCCTGGCTCCGTGTACAGGCAGTATGCAACTGAGAAGTTGCTGGTGACTGCAAAACCCTGTCTCAAACAAAACAAAACAACACACAAACACCCATCACAAAAACAAACAAACAGCCCTAAACACCAACACACACCTCCCAAAGTTAAGAGCCAAAGGCAACTCTTCTAAAAGAAAACATTTAACTGAAGGTTTGTGGGAGGCATGGTGGCAGGCAGGCATAGGACTGAGAACTTACATATTGATCCACAGGCAAGCAAGCAGGGATGGGTGTAGGCTCTTAAAACCTCAAAGTCCACCAGTGATACGCATCCTCAAACAAGGCCACGCCCCCTAGCCCTTCCCAAACAATTCCAACAACTGGGGACCATATGAGCCTATGGGAGCCATTCTCACTCAAACCACTACAAAGTCTAAACATTTTTGAATGAAAAAAAACAAACCCAGCCGGGCGGTGGTGGCGCACACCTTTAATCCCAGCACTTGGGAGGCAGAGGCAGGCGGATCTTTGTGAGTTCGAGGCCAGCCTGGCCTACAAAGCGAGTCCAGGACAGCCAGAGATATTCAGAGAAACCCTGTCTCGAAAAAACCAAAAAAAAACAAACCCAAAGTTAACAATAATAATACTATAAGAAACTTTTTAAAATTCACATTTACATTACTTAATGTTTAAATGACACTCCTTTGCCTGACTCTCTATTTGTTTTTAGCTTTTTGGGACAAGGTCTCACTATGTAGCCTTGGCTGGCCTGGAACTTGCCGACGTTGTGCAGTTCTGGGATTAAAGGCATGGCCACCATGCCCAGCCCTTTCATATTTTTCATGTAATCCTTTCTAGGTTCCCATGGGCAGGAGGCACCTTTGCAGGGTAGTCAAGGGCTCCCATTTTGGTTGGTGGATCCTTGAGAGTGAGAAGACAATGCCACCACCGCTGCCTGCATTTGGCTCAGCATGACTTCCCTGCTAAGACTTAACTACTGGCTTCTCTGTCCTTTCTGATATCCAGTGACTGGTGGGAGCAGAGGGCAGTTTCTCCCACGGTGAGCTGGGATGAGCCCATTAACGCAGCTGGTTCTCTCCTGGAGGATCTGTCCCAGGTGAGAACCTTTTGTCATTCTGTGGATTCAGAGTGCCTTTGTGCAAACAGCTGCCTCCTGACATCCAGACCTAGAAGGTCAAGGAGCCTTCTACCCTGGACCACCAAAGCAATGCACAAGAAGAGACTCCTCTTCCACGCTGTCACGCTCTGGTTTCTGTGTACAACAACCTGATTCTAGAATCCTGCCATAGCCTCTTCCCCTGAGTCCCTCCCCAGTCAGTTTTGCCAACCCAGCTTTCCTGAATCTCCAGCTGTGTTGGTTTGAGTGAGAATGGTTCCCATAGGCTCATATGTTCCCCAGCTGTTGGAACTGTTTGGGAAGGGTTAGGGGGCATGGCCTTGTTGGAGGAGGTGTCTCTCTGGGGATGAACTCTAGTGGTTCAAAAGACCATTTCATTCCCAGTGTTTTTGTCTCATGGCTGTGTCTCAAGATATGGGATCTTAGCTACTGCTCCAACAGCAAGCCTGCCTATCTGCCTGGTACCACGCTCACCACCATGCTGGTCATGGACTCTAACCCTCTTAAACTATAAGCCCCCAAAAGCTTGTTCTTTTATAAGCTGCCTTGGTCATGGTGTCTTATCACAGCAACAGATAAATAACTAAGACTCCAGGATAGTGGATCCTGCTTGTAGTAGGAAAACTAAGAAAATGAGACCACATGGATCTTGAATGAAGCCTCTGGATTTTCCTGTGGAGATTGGGAAGGCCGCACAGATTCCAGTATGAAAGCTCTCTCATACAACTGGGCAGTTCCCTTCAGCCCTATGTACCCACCCATGCACATAGATTCTCTCTTCACACATGTTGGATGCTTTTATTTCTTTGTGAAATGACCAGTGCAATATCCTCCTTCCTGTGTCTGGTAAAGACAGGAGAAGGGAAGCAAATATCTTTCTCCAGGAATCAGGGACCCAAACAAAGTTTGGAAGGGACTCTTGGGGGGGGGGGATATGGAAACAGCAGCAGCTCAGGTCTCCCCTGAAGGATGCAGTCCTGGGCTTCATTGGGAAGTGGTGGTTATCTCCCATTCATCTCCATGACCTCTGAGATTACTGGTCTCCTCCAGGACCAGGTAGGGCTCCTCCGAGGCATATAATGTTCACCAGGACCAGGGTGGCAGTTATGTGGGTTGTAGAGCGTAATGTCAGCGGTGTTACTCAGAGGCAGGTATTTTCTCTAGAAAAAGAGCCCATAGTTTAAGAATCACATCTCCCTCTCCCAGGCGCTTACCATGGACAGCTCTGAAATGACCCTCTCTCCTCCCCACAACACTTCTTTCATGTTCCAACTACCTCCTTCCATAAAACTCCTCCCTCTGGCCTCCATTTCTCTTAGCACCCTTTGCTCAGACTCAGTGGTTTCCTCGGAACATGGATACGCTCTCATGGATACGCTCTTCTGATATAACTTGTTGTTTCTACTTGTAACTCTCTTGATCTCTGTTTTCTCCCTATCTACTTCTGACTAGGGGCCTCTGTGATTCACCCCTCCTTTCCCTAAGCATCTTGCATACTTACCACATAGAAGAAGAGCCCAGCAAAGAGTCCCATGACCACCACAAGAGAGGCCAGGGTGATGAGGAAGATTTCCCAAGGCTTCAGGGAACCACTGGGCTTCGCCTCAATCCCTGAAGTCCCAACAACTGTTGTGTTGTGGCTGGAAGTGTATGTTCCAGCTGAGATTATTGGGTTAGAGCTACTGTGGGAAGTAATCAAGCTAGAGCTGGAGGCTGTGCTGGTCCCATTGGGGGTCGGGGTAGGTGTAGAGCTGGAAGATGTGCTGGTCCCATTGGGAGTTGGGGTGGGTGTAGAGCTGGAGATTGTGCTGGTTCCATTGGGGGTCGGGGTGGGTGTAGAGCTGGAGGCTATGCCGGTCCCATTGGGGGTCAGGGTGGGTGTAGAGTTGGAGGCTGTTATGGTGTCAGTGGTGGTCAGGGTGGGTTTAGAGCTGGAGGCTGTGCTGGTGTCAGTGGTGGTTGGGATGGGTGTAGAGCTGGAGGCTGTGCTGGTCCCATTGGGGGTCAGGGTGGGTGTAGAGCTGGAGGCTGTGCTGGTCCCATTGGGGGTCGGGGTGGGTGTAGAGCTGGAGGCTGTGCTGGTCCCATTGGGGGTCAGGGTAGGTGTAGAGCTGGAGACTATGCTGGTCCCAGTTGCAGTTGGTGTTGATGTGGGTTTGGAGGTTGTGCTGGCAGTTGTGGGGACAGGTACTATGGGAACAAAGAAAGTATTTCCTGAATAAAACCATGAAAAGCAATAGGCACAGATTTAGAATATTTGCTTTCTGCACCTGTGAGGCCAAACCTTTTTAATTATCCAATATATTTATCATTAACTTTAACTTATAACAAATATAAACACTTACCTAACTACTAGCCCTACAAATTCCTACAACCCCTATGACCTACCCACTAAACCTATTGATAACTATTACAACTATTTTCATAGCCTTTTAGAAGGATACAGTCTCTGGGGCAGGTCCTCATTCGTCAGGAACACAGTCTCTGGGGTAGACCCTTTAATGCAGTTAGCAGTCTTTCTTCTGGAATATCTCAGACGCAGGTTCCTCAGGGTAAATTGGCTATGGCGACTTCACCTTAAATAAGGCTTGAGGCATTCTTCTCTCTGGGAGACCTCAGCTGTCTGTAGGCCAACTTATTTCCTTCGTATCAACAACTCTGCCGCTCTGCCTCAGTCTTTAAAGCTGGCCACAGTTCTGTTCAGGCCACTGTTTGGACAGGTCAAACCCCTCTAGGCAAAGACGAGCCACAGGGTTTAGTCCTTGGCCTTTTGCTGTCTTGCAGAGGCTTTGTCTGCTCACCAGCTTCTTTCTGCCTCAGGGAGATCTGGCCATCAGTCCACCAGCACTTTCTCCATCAGAGGATACAAACTACTCCTCCTTTCTAGCGTGAGGACTCGCTAGCGTGGGTCCCCTTGAGCTCCATCCACTTGTCCTTAAATAGGATCTCTCCTTGTTTCACCTGCTTCAGCTTAATCTGGGCTCTGCCAACTTATCAGCTGAAAATAATGCCAGGTCATAAACCTTGTTTTTAGTCCATAAAGTCTTTCCTTGTTTCACCTGGCTTCAACCTTGTTTTTAGTCCATAAGCTCATAAGCTAATTTCCCACAGCCAAGTTGATCTTCATGTCCTGGATTAAGAGACTGTATCAGAAACCCCTAGATATTTACTAAATCTAATTTATATTTATCTAACTCCCCTTACAGTCCTGCTTTGTCAAATTCATTTCATGGGTGATTTTATTCCATGCTCATGTGTGCTCCATAGGCACCATTATTATCAATTATCTAATCAAGAATTAGAAATATTGGTAGTTTCCTTGTATCTGTAGAGGTCAGAAGAATGTGTTGGGAGTCCTTGGAACTGGAATTGCAGATGGTTGTGGGTTGTGGACCACCATGTGGATTCTGGGAATGGAACTGGGTCCCATGGAAGAGCAACCAGTGCTCCAAACTTCTGAGCCCTCTCTCCAGCCCCACAGTGAATTTTAGAGCAGCCTAGGGTATGTTAGGTCCTTTCTAAACAAACAAACAAAAAACCCAGAGGAAAATAAACAAGAGCAGCAGTGACAGTAAAAGGCAAGACTAAGTTTATCTGATAATAAACTTATTCCATATTATTACATAAAAAATCTAAGTTTTATAAAAATATCATAAAGGAATTATAGGGCTGGGGCTCACTTTTAGTGGTGTTTGCCAAGTGTGGGCAAAGCCCTGTATTTGAACTTCAGCATGAATGTGCACACAAAGAGAGAGAGACACACAGAAACAGACAGGGACAGAGACAGAGATGGGGACCCAGGGAGAATTACCAGGAACCAGATATATATATTATATTCTGTTGCTGTTATTAAAACAACAACAAAAAAAAACCTCCAACAGGAGCAACGTTAAAGGAGGAAGGATTTCAGGATTTATTCGGCTCACGATTCCTGGTTATGGTCCTTCCTTGCAGGGAAGCCCAGGATGACCCAAAGTACACAAGGCATGTGAAAGGGAGTGGATTTGACTGGGAATGTTTCAAAGGATAAATAAATGAATCAAAATTATAGTTCGGGGGTGTGGTTGGAAAAGTGGCTTAGTGGTTAAGAGCACTCGGTGCGTTCAGCGGACCCAGGTTTGGTTCTCAGAATCTGAATCAGGCGGATCACAACTACCTGTAACTCCAGTGGCAGGGAACCCAATGTCCTGTTCTGCTCTCAGCCCAGCACCCACACTGGCTCATGGATATGCATGCACGCAGGCAAAAAGGCTCACACACATGAATTGTAGTTGCTTTGATTTTGGCTCAAAATGATAAATTCTGCCAGGAATCCTACTTCTATGGAGGTGCACCATGGAGTGACATGTGACATGACTCTGTACCAGGTTGTTGTCTTTGAACTTACTGATGATCCTCCTGCCTCAGCTTCCTGCGTGCTGAGATAGCAGGCCCCCATGCCAAAAAGCACTGAGGGGTTTCTTCATACTACGGCAGCCCAGCTTTTATCATAACATATCTGAAGTTCCACAGAAGAAGTCCAGTGGGGACCAAAAAACGCAAAGGGGTCTCTCACCTTCTCTTTTGTAGAATCCAGGAAGGTTCTCCCTGCTTGCGACAGTGCTTCCTTCAAAACCACCTCACACAGAGAACCTTCCTTTAATGTTATGATCATTGTTGTCTTTATAATTAACTTTCCAATAAATCACCTTATCATCTTCTTCTGCCCGTTTTTTATTTTCAGGCAGAGTCTTGCTACGTAGCCCTGGCTAAGACCTCAAGTATGAGGGACCACACCCAGCTTTACTTGCTTGATTTGATTTCATTTTTAAAATCTTTTGCTGAATTCCAAACCCATGTGTGCTAGGCAAGCGCTCTGCCCACGAACTACATTCTAGCCTCTAATTTTATTTTATTCTATTTTGTGTTATTTCAAGACAGGGTCTCACCATATTGAGCAAGCTACTGTTGAGCTCACTCGATCGATGGCCCAGAAAAGCCTTCCCATTTTTCCGCCTCAGCCTCGCCAGTAGCTGGAGTTACAGGCCCATGCCACCGGCCCCAGATTGATTTTTTAGGTCCTTTTCTTTCTTCTTGCTCAGAGGACTTAAGCGGATGTGGAATCAGGGTTACAGACAGGTTAGAAATTCAATTTCTAGAATGGGAAAGACTGACAGCCAACTCTTCTCACTATTTAAGCCCCCGGCCCACACCACGCAGGTTAGCGCCTCCCCCCAGATGCACAGAGGCGCAGGGAGGCCAGGCCCCCTACAGTGTGCTCAGTAAGTGGAGCCTTGGTGCAGATTGTAGGCAATGTGAGTCCAGAGCCCTCAGTGTCAGCTGCTGGCCCTGGGCAATGTGAGTCCAGAGCCCACAGTGTCAGCCGCTGGCCCTGGGCAATGATACACTGTTCCCCTGAAGAGATGAAAAGTTGGGTCTCTTTTCTGGGGGGGTGGGGGCGGCGACTGGAGCTTTTCACAACCATTCCCACCTCCTTAGAGGCTCCCAGACCATCCCCATTCAGATAAAACCACTCACCGCTCTCTAAAAGCAGGAGCTGCAGAAGCAGCCAGGCCCAGAGCCTGGTATCTTCCCTCAGTGTCTTCATCTGCCTCCCTGGGGCTGGCAGGCAGACACCTGGATCCCAAATGTGGCCAAGTTCTAGTGAGTTCTTGAGAAAAGAGAGGTAAAGACTAGTTCCCAGGAGTCCAATCCTCCTCCTCAGGGCTTTGTGCCTGGGGCAGAGGTGGTGGGATGCCTGAGCTGTTGAACTGTTAAGTGTCCTTGGCACTCGGCTGTCACCTCATTCTCATCACTGAAGTACTGCTGCGACCTTTATAGATTCCTGTGGGCCAGGGAGAGGTTGGGCACTTATCCTGATAGACTGCCAACTGTGAGCACGTAAGGAAACAGTACTGAACCTGGGAGGGGTCAAGGGTATGGTACAAAAAAAGAATGACATGATCACACCATGCTGGGTTGAAACAGGAAGAGAAAAAGGAGAGGAGACCAGGACTGTCAGAGAGAAGGGACCCACCCCTGGGGCAGGGATGGGGTCAGAAACCTGTTCTTGCTCATTTGTTTCCTGGTCAAGAAATTCTGTGGTTTGACTTTAGCAGAGAGGAAGCCTCAAGGAGCTCAGCTGAAGGGCAGGACCCCACGTCACTGAATAAAGCAAATGAAAACATGAGACTGAAAAGGGACCAGTAAGTAGGGATCTGGGTGCCTGGATTGTAGGTGTGTGGCAGACGCTTGTCCGCTTGTGTCAGACAGACAGAGGAAGAGAGATCCAAGACTGGCAAAGCCATCTTGGCGTTCTGTCTTTGTTCATTTTCTGTTGTTATAACAAAGCACCTGACTTGTCTGATTTCTGTTGCTGTATCTTGGGGAGGAAAAGATTTATTTTTTTGGCTTACATTTCCAAATCACAGTTCACCACTGAGGAAACTCAGAGTAGGGACTCAAGGAAGAGCTTGAAGGAGAAACTATGGCTGTTTTTCTGCCTCGCTCTCTGGCTGCCTTGCTAGCTCACTCTCAGCTAGCTTTCTTATATGGTGGAAGACCACCTGCCTAGGGATGGTGCTCCCCACAGTGGGCTGGATCAATTGCTCTGGTCGACCTCTTACAGACACGCCTTAAGGCCAGTAGGTAATTCTTCCATCCAGACTCCTCTTGGATGGTGCTAGGCTGGCCAAGTTAACAATTACAGTTAATCAGGATAGCGTCTAAAACTGGAGATTTAATTAAAAAAAAAAATAGGTTGACTTAACTCCTGGTTTAGATGGGCTCAGAGTCCAAGTCTGGGCAGCCCCGTGTGCTGGGCTCTTGTGAAGGCTCCCCATTTCAACGTAATGGTTGATACCGTGGTGGGTGATGTTACAGCAGAAGCACGTGTGGGTGTAACAGATCACACAGTGAGATACGAAGAAAGGGTTTTTAGGAATAGACTAGGTTCTCCGATAACACCCCGCTTTCTCCAGAGCAGGAAAGCCCCCGCCCCACCATGAGACAAGTATTGACCCCTCTCAAAATGCCAATCACTTCCCCTAGGCTCCTCCTCTAGACTCTCAACCATGGTCGTGCCCCTCCACTGGAGCTTTCCCACCTAGGATCCTTCCAACATACCTTCTCATCTTTCCAAACAAAGCATCTCTCAGTTGTATATGCTAGGGTAAGACACAGTCTCTGCCTTGGTAGACTGAGTCAAATGCAGGGACGCTTAGGCAGTCTGAATCCTCAAGGAGTGTTGAGTTTGGTCTGGACACGCGGATGTTGCCAGCAAAGAGCACACATGGTCAGCTGAATGAGTGTGACCAAGCAGATCCAAATGGGTTTGGGGAATGTGGGGAGGGGGCCATGTGCCCAGTGGTGTGTCATTCACTGGTCAGTCAGCCTGACCTGACCCTCATCCTCCTTTGAGAGGGGTGAGAGAGGAGAAGCTTCATGCAAGAGGAAACACTTCTGACAGTCTGTGTGCAGATGAGCGAACATCCTTCATGAATGAAGCCTGTCTTGAAGAAGCTGGCGGGTGTCTGGAGATGTGAGGCAGTTTGGAATGAATGGATCTGTCTGTCAGGAAGGGATGTGGCGTGGTGCGTGAGGCTCAGAAGCGGGTCCCCATGAGGCCTTGATGGGCCACCTCCGAGACAGCAAGAGGCCGCAGTGACAGGTGAGGTTCTAGGCTTCCAGCAACCCTCATTCTACAGCAGAAAGATCGATGACTGTCTAAGAAAGACACCTTGCCAGCCCAACCCAGACCTAGCTGGAGGGAGGAATCTTGGGTGCCAATTCCAGGCCCGTGATCTCGCTGCTTTCCATGCTGTGTGCACTGGTCAGAGTCTAAATGTAACTAATGTTCTTTACTCATCCTCAACAGGAAACGTGGGACGCTTTAATAATTCTTGTGACTCATCTCCAAGGTCATGCACTAATGCCGTAAGTGCTTTCAGTCTTTTGTGACCTCTGAGTTTGTTTGCTTTCTTTCTTTTTTTTTTTTTTTAGGTTTTTCGAGACAGCCTTTCTCTGCGTATCCTTGACTATCCTAGACTCACTCTGTAGACCAGGCTGGCCTTGAACTCACAGAGATCTGCCTGCCTCTGGTTTGTTTGCTTTCTGAGACAGGGGCTTGCTGTGTAGCCCAGGTTGGCCTCAAAATAATGGCACCCCTCCCCCACCTTAACTTCCTTGGTACTAGGTACATGCCACTACATTTGGCATAATTTTTTTTTCCTTTTTGTGTCTATGGTACTTGGGACGGAACCCCGAACCTTCTGTGCGCCAGGAAGCTCTGTCACCACCAGAGAGCTAGCCCCAGGCTTTAATTCTACTTTGTTCTTTTTCCTTCCTGAGAGACTAATGTTACTGGCTTATGTGCCATCAGCTTAACCCTGTCACACAGCTGCACACAGATCCAAGGGAAACTGAAGAAAACAGCTTGAGCAACCTAACTGGCTGTGATGTCACATGCCTGGAAAGCCAGGACCTGGGAGAAGAAGCAGAAGAATAAAGTGTTTGGGGCTGGAGAGATGGCTCAGTGGTTAGGAGCACTGGCTGCTCCTCCAAAGGACCAGAGTTCAAATCCCAGCACCCACATGGCAGTTCGAAACTGTCTATAACAGCCAGGCTTGATGGTGCACGCCTTAAATCTCAGCACTCAGGGCAGAGACAGGTGGATCTCTGTGAGTTCAAGGCCAGCCTGGTCTACATAGTGAGTTTCAGGATAGCCAGGGTACACAGAGAAACCCTGTCTCAGAAAAAAGAAAAAGAGGGTTCAAAACTATTCTCATGGGGGGAGGGGCTGATATGTAGGGACACCACACTCCAAAGGAATAGGATAGGAGGGAGGGGGGAGGTGGTGGGAGGGCAGGACTGGGAGGGGTAGAAAGAGGGCATTGTGATGGAGATGTAACTTGAAATAATAAATAAACATTAAAAAAAAACATTCTCAACTACATAGTAAGTTCAAAGCCAACCTAGGCTACATGAAACAGTCTTAATAAACACATCTAGCCCCATCTCTCCCAAAAAAACAACCACCCAAACTAACGATGACCATGGAGGTTTGTGGGGAGCTATGAAGCCTTAACACACATTTAAACCCATTTACTCTATATTCTACACTTAATGAACCTCCTTTATTTTGTTTGTTTCCTTGTCGGTTTTCACTCCTGGTGTCCTTTTACATTTAAGATTTCTGACACTGTGTGGATTTCCCTGAGTGTATCAGCTGTAGACTTTATCTGAAGGCTGTGCTGAAGGAGTGAACTTCCTCAGAGAATATGCACACAGGCATAGCCATTGGAGGGTTCTTTAAATTGGGTTATAAGATTGACAGTTTGTGTTTGTTTTGAGACAGGACCTCACCTGTCCTGAAACGCACCGCGTAGACCAGGCTGGCCTTGAACTCACAGAGATCCCCTTACCTTTGCCTCCCAAGTGCTGGGAGTAAAGGCGTGCACCACCATACTTGGTCCCATTTTATCCTTAAAAAAATTGTTTTTATGTCAAGCATAGTGGCATTCCAAGCATTCAGGAAGTAGAGGCAGGAGAATATCTGTGAGTTCAAAGCCAACCTAGTCTACAAATCAAGTTCTAGGACAGCCAGGACTACAGAACCCCAGTATGAAAGAGCAAAATTTATTGATGTGGGAGTGGTACACGGAGGGTACTGGATCCCTGGGGCCGAGTCAGCTATGTGTGTACTGAGTACTAAACTTGTGTCTCTGGAAGAATAGCAAATGCTTTTAACCAAGATGAGTTTATCGTTTGTTTGTTTTTTTTAAAAGCTTTTGTAGGGGTTAGAAAGATGACTCGGAAATTAAGAGCACTGTCCGTTTGTCCAAAGGACCCAGGTTAAGATTTTAAACTCAGAAGATAGCCCACAGACAGTTAAAGATCCAGTTCCACGGGCTCCAAGATCCTCATCTTGATCCTGAAGTGCTGTACTCATGTGATGTATTTGCAGGCAACACACACCACACACATGAAACAAAAATAAATAAATTCAAGCCAGGCATGGCTCATACCTTTAATCCTGGCACTTAGGAGGCAGAGACAGGCAGATAGATCTGTGTTGAGTTTGAGGCCAGCCTGGTCTATATAATGAGTTCCAGGTCCCCAGTGTGACATAGTAAGGCCCTTTTTCAAATAAATAAAAAACAATAAACAAATTCAAGTCTTTTAACTAAGATCTCTCAACTCTAGCAGGTTGAGCCTCAAGTTTATCAATCACAGGACTGAGGTCTTTCAAGTGACCTTCATCCTGCAACTGTAGCTGGGAGTCACGTTAAATACTGCTGTATTTACTGCTTGTTTCTCAAGGTATACATTTCTTACCCTTCCCTGTACCATGCCTACAGACAGGCACTTTTACTTGTATTTCCTTCTAGGAAGGATGAATTTCATTTTAGTTTATATTCTCAGGGAGGGTTCTAGATTTAAGTGAGGATCTCCTAGTGGACAGGTCCCACAGAGGTTGAAACAACTCGAGCTCAAGTTCCATCCACTGCTTCTTACTTCCTTGTCTTCTTCAGTTTCCTGTGCCAGCGCGGGCTTGTTTGTTTTTCTAGGGTCATGCCCCGTAGCCCAGGCTCCCCTCAAACTCTTGTCCCTCTAGCTTCAGCCTCTGAGTGTTAGCTTCACTAGGCATGCATATCTGTGGCTGGCCTGTTTGTTTTTTAATTTTAGCATTGCTCACGTCCCTGATGGCTCTACAGCTCCTTACCTGCCCATCTCTTTCCTTCAGGATCTTTCCAGAGACGACCCCTGCTCCAATTTCATTCTGTTGTTTCAATGAGACTCCCTGACAAAAAGCATCTTGTGGGAGGAAAGGGTTTATTCAGTTTTCAAGCCCAGGTCACAGACTCTCACTGAAGGAAGTCAAGGCAGAGCTGGAAGGTAGGCCTACACTATATTGCTCAGTTTTGAAGGAACCCCAGTCTATATCACAGTGTCGAGCTGCCACTGACCCCTCAAGCACAGCCCCGTTCCACTTTGAGTTACTTAAACTTCAATCGAGAGCCTGTAAGATGGCTTGGTGAGTAGAGGTGCCTGCTGCTCCCAAGCCCGAGGATCTGAGTTTAATCCCCAGCACTCACATGGTAGAAGGAGAGAATTTACTTCTCCAAGTTTTCCTCTGACCTTCATATGCCAGCCATGTATGTGTTCCACTTCCTGCAATCAATAAATACATATAATAAAAACTTAAAAAATGAATTCTAGACAGACGTGGTGGTGCATCCCTTTAATCCCAGCACTTGGGAGACAGAGGCAGGTGGATTTCTGTGAGTTTAAGGCCAGTCTGGTCTACAAAGTGAGTCCAGGACAGCCAAGGATACACAGAGAAACCCTGTCTCGAAAAACCAAAAACCTACAGTTTGGATACTAGGATGATACTTTTTTTTTCTTTTTCCAGTGAGAAGCTCCTTAGATCCTTTGGTATGGTTTCTGTTGATGCCAGACCTGATGTTGGGAGGCCACAGGTTTGTTACTGAGTTCTTAGGTGACTCGGGCTAGTACCAAAGCCATTTTCCAGCCCCACTCTGGCATGCTCTCAATAGTCTGGCAGAACAAGGGATGTTCCCCTGTCCACACATGCTCCCTCACCATGTGAAACTGAGCCCTACAACATGCCTAACAACTAAAACCAGAGAAATGAGGGACAGGGTGAAAATATCCAGCTGGCTTGACCCTGTTTGGGGGGGGGGGGTGTACCTATTGATACTGGCCCTATTATACTTTTGGTTGTGAACCTAGCCTTTAATGACTGATCCATCTCGCCAACCCTGATACTGGCCCTATTATATGGGAAACAATACTGTCTTTGGAAACGTGGGCAGTTAGTAGATGGACTATCTGGCCCTTCTGATCTGAGGGTGATGTTGCCACAGGGATATACCCAGGCGAGAGGTTTTAGGAACTGTTGAGATTATGCGTGGAGTCCCTCTCAGGATTCCATAACAGAAGCAGAGGTGGCCATCTCAGGTGCTCTTGTTTCTGTGGAGGACACTGTTACTGTCCAGGGTCTCAAGTGGAAGCTTTAGTGGTCTCAGATCCTCAGCTGGAAGCCAAGGCAGACACAGACCCTGCAGAAGAGAAATTGACAGTCTCAGAAGTGGGGGGTCCTGTGGTTCTTTCAGAGACAACAGTGGCCTCTGGGGTGTGCTGGAGACCCTCATTGGCACAGACACTGAGTGGAGGGTGTGGCTGAGACAGAAGGTGTTGTGGTTTCACAGTGTGCGGTGGGAACATGGTATGTGCAGATGTTATCATGGAGAATGGGGGAGGCAAGAATACCGTGACAGCGAGCAAGGCTCGGGTGTCTAGACAAAGGCCCTGTAGATACAGACGCTTGGGCAGTTTCAGAGGTTGAGGGAAGAAGAATCCCCAGTGTGATGAGACGGTTGGCCAGTATCTGTGGAACCATGGCAATGACAAGGTGTAGTTTTTGTGCATTTGGCTTGGCTGTGGGAGAGAAACCCAGGCTGTCCCATCTGTGTGGTTAGGGCACAAACTGACCTAGTAGATCTTACGCTGGGAGAAATCCAAGATCCACCCACTGGGTGGAGCCTCAGGAGAAGAACTGCAGATGGATGAGCTGGAGTCCAGGCTCTGGCCACTGGGTCTTGGGCACTCCAAGCTCCTGCAGTGACCTCCAGGAGACACAAGGACACAGGCATGCAGAAAGAGACTGTATTCCCTCCAGACCGTCCATCAAGTAGCTGTGCTTCATGTGGGCCCAGCCCTGAGCTCATTAAAGGACTTCCCTGTGGGTTTCAGGGTAATAATTAGTGAAAAGAGGTGTGAGCTCCCAGGGGAGCGGTGCTCAGTTGGATGGTTAGACTGTAGGGAAGAGGTTGTTGTTGGTGTTGGTATTATTATTATTGTCTATATTGGAGGAATTCAAGGTCAGGGGCTGGGGCTAAGGGGTTTAGCATCCCTCCCAGGGTTACTCCACTCTGTGTGGACAGCTAAGCAGAGTCACATCTGTCCAGACAACTGAAAACACCACGTCCTCCTCCTTTTCTTCCAGGAGTCCCTGCCTGCCATGGGCTTCACCAGGGACCTAAGTCTGGTAAAGTCCCTCTGGCCCCTGAGATACCTTTTTTTCTTGCCCCCAGGAGAGCCTGTCACCAAATGGGACATCCAGAGAGATCTTCTGTCAAGATGCATGAAAATTAAGGACCATTCAGGTCAGGGCTGTAGATTACTGACCTCAAAGGACTTTCTAAGATCCAGAAATGGAGAAACAAAGAGTGGCAAATATGGCTCGTGTGACCCTGCTGCACGGTTAAGGTTGGAGTCTGGCCGGAAGGCCGATGCACACTGCAATGCCTTGTCAGTGACCTCTCTCCAAGGGTCAGTGGACATCAAGGCTCTGTAGGTGGTGGGCAACATTCTGTGAAACTCATAGCTTTGGCATTTTAACAGAGAGACATGGCTGCTTATAAATGCTGGTTTAATTATCCAGATTATTTGATCTGCATAGCACTGCACGGCACTCCCTGCCTGCACAGCAGCACTCCCTGCCTGCACAGCAGCACTTCCTGCCTGCATAGTACTTCCTGTGATGACTCTTGTGGAAGTCTGTGTTCCCTGCATTTGTGTCTCAGGCGGAATCTTGTCCTACGTGTCTTTGTATCAACAGATTATATATAATGGATGTTTAAAAATGCAGCTTATGGGGCTGAAGAGATGGCTCGACAGTTAAGAGCATGCATTGCTCTCGCACACACCTGAGTTTGGTTTGCAAAACCCACTGCAAGTTCACAATCACCTGTAACTTCAGCACCAGGAGAATCTGATGCCCTCTTGTGGCCTCTGTGTACAACTGCATACGTGTAGGCACACACACACACACACACACACACACACACACACACAAAGTCTTAAAAAACCCAAAATCTTTATCAATCCCAAATTCCCTAAACCTCTCATTTTGTCATCATGCCAAAAAGAAAAAAAAAAAAAAAACCACAGTAAATTGAAATGAGCTTTTGCCTAAACCTACAAATGGATATTTTAGAAACAAAAAGAGTTTCTGTCTCTTCTCTCTGGCCCTTCAAAGAATGCCTGTCCTGCCCTCTGACCTCTCCTGTCCAGGGTCACCCATGAGGCCACAGAGTCAGGGACATGAGTTTGTTTTTCATCTGAGAAGCCAGTCAGCGCTTTACAAATGCCTTACGCTTTATTAAAGAAATCCAGCAGAGGGCGCCCGTCCACTGCCCAGGGTCTACCGCACCTTCAGTACCAGGTAAAAGGAATGGGATAAATTGGAAAGAAAAATCCCCAAAGCACATTGAGATTAACTCCCTATAAGAAGGAAAAGTAAGAATGTGGTGGGCAAGTGAGGAGAGGGGAGGAGCTCGGGGCAGATGGGGATGTTGCAAGATGAAGCTGGCACCCGGTTTTGGTGAAAGACGCAGGAATACAATTTCTGAGTGGTCGCACCAGCAGGGAAGGTTGGGGATGAGGCTGTGTGGGCTTATGTGGACTTTGCAGCCAAACATAAGCCCCTCTGTGTATTCCCACCCACAAACAGGAAACCCACTACAGACATCCAGAAAAACCAAGGGACTCACGGGAAAGAGGGAAGAGCTGTGTGTGGGGTGGAGGAGTTTTGTGATCTTTTACAGAGTGGAGTTCTCTCTCTCTCTCTCTCTCTCTCTCTCTCTCTCTCGACAATGGAGAGAATGAAAAAGAAAATACTTCAATAATCCTTTATTCCTGCCCCCCCTTTTTTTCAATTAAGGAAAAACAAGATCTAATATCTCAGGAATTCAGAGGTATGTGCATCTTGAGTGGGGATGGACAGAATAATCCAGTTTTTAAACCTAGATACCTGCCTTCATTCCTTCTGCCTCCCAGGGTCCTATTTCCACTCTTGGGGTGTTGTCTTCTGAGGTGCCTATGCCTTACTTAGCCACGCCCTCTCAGAACTCAGGGTCCTGTAGTGGTCCCGCCCCAGCTGTCCATTAAATGCCTTACCCTCACACCACCACTTTCAGTGGCATTATTCATTGTTTCTTCTCTTTCCTCCAAAGGCGCACCTGTCACCCCTTACCCCTTGCTGCTCGACTTGTCATTAAGAACATGGAGGACAGGTGTTATAGCTGTCATCTCTCAGTTTTCGCTCCCCTTTCTAAGTCCAGGAAGTTGGATTCAGGAGTCTAATTCATCTTCCAGGAACGGGGCAAAGCCTGGAAGAGCTGGGGGTACAGTTCTCAAGATCATGGAGGGGAAGGGATCTGGTTTGGTCTCAAATTCTGCTGCTCCATCAGGTAGACCGGGTAGGAATTGTGGCCTCCTTTGTCCTCTGGGTCAGTGTCCTCCGAGTTCGGGGTCAGCGCGTGGCGAGCTCGTGATGCACAGGAGACCTGAGGTGACAAAGGAAGGAGTAAACACTGCGAGCTGTTGGTTTGATTTCCTCAGCCACCCTCGGGGCCTTTCCCTCTGATGCTGAACCTTTGCCCTTCTCCTTATCCAAGACTCTATCGAAGCTTTGGTCCATATTCCAGTCCTGGATCCAATGCAGAGTCCCAGATCCCACAACCCCCTTCTGCCCTATCCACCTTGTCCTTATATCCCAACCCACACACTCGAGACTATTACCAACTCCCAATTTTTCTCTCTCACAGCCAATTCCATCTCAGGCACAGCTTTCTCTTCCAACTGTTCCCATCTTACGGATTTGCTGTTGCTCTCCTGTTTTCACACTCCACCCTAGCTCATGATTCTCTCTAATGCCCGATCTCTCCTCGATCCCTGTCTCTGTTTCTTTCTCTCCTCACCCCCATTACCCTTACCAAAAAGATCAGGCCAAGGGAAACCAGCAGGACAATCACGGCCAGGAGTATCACAACAACCATGGCCCACGCAGGGAACAAATTGTTCCCCGCCCTTGACCCAGCAGCGTGGAGGCCTCCAGGTGAGCTGTGGGTGTTCCACTGTGGGTGGCGATCTTCTGAAGTGACGGGTCTCAGGTCCATTCTAGATGTCAGATAGCCGGTGATTCCTCGGTGCGTAGTCTCAGGTTTTTGGAAATGAGAGAGAGAAGGAGCCTTGTCATCTGTGGCCTTGACTGAAGGTGGCATGGTCACCAAGACTGCTGTTGCTTTCTCTGGGTTTCCTGTGGCTTTTATGGTCTTAGTGACTGATGTGGTTTTGCTACAGAATACTGTGCGACTTTCTGAGAGTTGTATGGCTTTCTGGGTGGTTGACATGGCCTCTTCTGAGTGGTCTGTAGAGACTTGTGTTATAGTTTCATTGGCCAATGTGGTATTATGTTCTGGAGGCATCACTGGGGCTTGTGTGCTACTCTCATTAGGTGTTTTGTTTTCTCCTTTGTGCTGCATGGATGTTTCTTGGGATCTTGTGGTCCTCTCATTGGCTGACACAGTCTCACTTTCATACCCAGTGGGTGTTGCTTGGGATCTTGTGGTCCTCTCATTGGCTGACACGGTCTCGCTTTCATACTCAGTGGGTGTTGCTTGGGATCTTGTGGTCCTCTCATTGGTTGCTATATTATCTACCTCATGCTTGGCTGGAGTTACTTGGCCTCTTGTGGTCCTTTCACTGGCTGATGTGGTCTCTTTGATGTGTTCTGTAGTCATTTGGATGGGCCTGTCTGAGGCAAAAGGAGTCCTGCGACCTTCAGCTCCTGGTGTTGCTGGGGTCTTTGGAGTCCTGTGTGAGGTCCTTGGGGCTCCTGTGGATTTTACTGAGGAAGAAATGTTTTTTCTGTTCAGCTCTGAGTCATGGGAAGGCGCTGTGAGCTTATGTACAGTGGTCCTTAACCTGGTGCTGATCTCTGATGTACCTGAGTTCCTCATTATTCTGGTTTTTCTTGTTGTGGACTTACAGGTTGTCCTTTTCCTGTGTGCTGAGGTTGGATGACTTCCATCTGATCCTTTCTCTGTGTTAGGGGATTTGGGGTCGTCAGTAGAGTGTCCATTCCGGATCATTGGGTCTTTTCTTTGGCTGCTGATATTCTTTACCAGAACGGGAGGCATTTCATGATGAACAGTGGTGTTTTGGTAGTCTGTGGCTTTGGAGTTGTCTATATGTTTGTGTACTGGTTTGGCAAAGCGTGTGGTGTTGCATTGTTTTGGGGGCTTCTGTGTGGTTGTAGACTTCAGGAGGTCTGGAGGTTGCTGTCCAGAGTCTGGATCTGCGTGGTCAGAAGGAACTCTGTGAGTAAGACCCGGAGTAAGGAGGAGTAAATGATGAAATATTGAAGGTTCACTAGTCTTCTGGAGTTCTTGAAACGTATTAGCACCTGTGGGAGGAGAGAGAGATAAGAAACCTCCCTAATGGGCTGGAGAGTTGGCTCAGAGGTTAAGAGCACTGGATGTTCTTCCAAAGGTCCTGAGTTCAATTCCCAGAAATCACATGGTGGCTCACAACCATCTACATTGAGATCTGGTGCCCGGGCATATATGTAGACCAAATACTGTATACATAATAAAAAACAAACAAACAAACAAACAAACAAATAAATAAATAAATAAATAAATAAATAAATGTTTGAAAAAAAAAAAGAAACCTCCCAGAAATCACATGGTGGCTCACAACCATCTACATTGAGATCTGGTGCCCAGGCATATATGTAGACCAAATACTGTATACATAATAAATAAATAAATAAATGAATGAATGAATGAATGAATGAATGAATAAATAAATAAATAAATAAATAAATGTTTAAAAAAAGAAAAAGAAACCTCCCAGAAATCACATGGTGGCTCACAACCATCTACATTGAGATCTGGTGCCCGGGCATATATGTAGACCAAATACTGTATACATAATAAAAAACAAACAAACAAACAAACAAACAAATAAATAAATAAATAAATAAATAAATAAATGTTTGAAAAAAAAAAAGAAACCTCCCAGAAATCACATGGTGGCTCACAACCATCTACATTGAGATCTGGTGCCCAGGCATATATGTAGACCAAATACTGTATACATAATAAATAAATAAATAAATGAATGAATGAATGAATGAATGAATGAATAAATAAATAAATAAATAAATAAATGTTTAAAAAAAGAAAAAGAAACCTCCCAGAAATCACATGGTGGCTCACAACCATCTACATTGAGATCTGGTGCCCGGGCATATATGTAGACCAAATACTGTATACATAATAAAAAACAAACAAACAAACAAACAAACAAATAAATAAATAAATAAATAAATAAATAAATGTTTGAAAAAAAAAAAGAAACCTCCCAGAAATCACATGGTGGCTCACAACCATCTACATTGAGATCTGGTGCCCAGGCATATATGTAGACCAAATACTGTATACATAATAAATAAATAAATAAATGAATGAATGAATGAATGAATGAATGAATAAATAAATAAATAAATAAATAAATGTTTAAAAAAAGAAAAAGAAACCTCCCAGAAATCACATGGTGGCTCACAACCATCTACATTGAGATCTGGTGCCCGGGCATATATGTAGACCAAATACTGTATACATAATAAAAAACAAACAAACAAACAAACAAACAAATAAATAAATAAATAAATAAATAAATAAATGTTTGAAAAAAAAAAAGAAACCTCCCAGAAATCACATGGTGGCTCACAACCATCTACATTGAGATCTGGTGCCCAGGCATATATGTAGACCAAATACTGTATACATAATAAATAAATAAATAAATGAATGAATGAATGAATGAATGAATGAATAAATAAATAAATAAATAAATAAATGTTTAAAAAAAGAAAAAGAAACCTCCCAGAAATCACATGGTGGCTCACAACCATCTACATTGAGATCTGGTGCCCGGGCATATATGTAGACCAAATACTGTATACATAATAAAAAACAAACAAACAAACAAACAAACAAATAAATAAATAAATAAATAAATAAATAAATGTTTGAAAAAAAAAAAGAAACCTCCCAGAAATCACATGGTGGCTCACAACCATCTACATTGAGATCTGGTGCCCAGGCATATATGTAGACCAAATACTGTATACATAATAAATAAATAAATAAATGAATGAATGAATGAATGAATGAATGAATAAATAAATAAATAAATAAATAAATGTTTAAAAAAAGAAAAAGAAACCTCCCAGAAATCACATGGTGGCTCACAACCATCTACATTGAGATCTGGTGCCCGGGCATATATGTAGACCAAATACTGTATACATAATAAAAAACAAACAAACAAACAAACAAACAAATAAATAAATAAATAAATAAATAAATAAATGTTTGAAAAAAAAAAAGAAACCTCCCAGAAATCACATGGTGGCTCACAACCATCTACATTGAGATCTGGTGCCCAGGCATATATGTAGACCAAATACTGTATACATAATAAATAAATAAATAAATGAATGAATGAATGAATGAATGAATGAATAAATAAATAAATAAATAAATAAATGTTTAAAAAAAGAAAAAGAAACCTCCCAGAAATCACATGGTGGCTCACAACCATCTACATTGAGATCTGGTGCCCGGGCATATATGTAGACCAAATACTGTATACATAATAAAAAACAAACAAACAAACAAACAAACAAATAAATAAATAAATAAATAAATAAATAAATGTTTGAAAAAAAAAAAGAAACCTCCCAGAAATCACATGGTGGCTCACAACCATCTACATTGAGATCTGGTGCCCAGGCATATATGTAGACCAAATACTGTATACATAATAAATAAATAAATAAATGAATGAATGAATGAATGAATGAATGAATAAATAAATAAATAAATAAATAAATGTTTAAAAAAAGAAAAAGAAACCTCCCAGAAATCACATGGTGGCTCACAACCATCTACATTGAGATCTGGTGCCCGGGCATATATGTAGACCAAATACTGTATACATAATAAAAAACAAACAAACAAACAAACAAACAAATAAATAAATAAATAAATAAATAAATAAATGTTTGAAAAAAAAAAAGAAACCTCCCAGAAATCACATGGTGGCTCACAACCATCTACATTGAGATCTGGTGCCCAGGCATATATGTAGACCAAATACTGTATACATAATAAATAAATAAATAAATGAATGAATGAATGAATGAATGAATGAATAAATAAATAAATAAATAAATAAATGTTTAAAAAAAGAAAAAGAAACCTCCCAGAAATCACATGGTGGCTCACAACCATCTACATTGAGATCTGGTGCCCGGGCATATATGTAGACCAAATACTGTATACATAATAAAAAACAAACAAACAAACAAACAAACAAATAAATAAATAAATAAATAAATAAATAAATGTTTGAAAAAAAAAAAGAAACCTCCCAGAAATCACATGGTGGCTCACAACCATCTACATTGAGATCTGGTGCCCAGGCATATATGTAGACCAAATACTGTATACATAATAAATAAATAAATAAATGAATGAATGAATGAATGAATGAATGAATAAATAAATAAATAAATAAATAAATGTTTAAAAAAAGAAAAAGAAACCTCCCAGAAATCACATGGTGGCTCACAACCATCTACATTGAGATCTGGTGCCCGGGCATATATGTAGACCAAATACTGTATACATAATAAAAAACAAACAAACAAACAAACAAACAAATAAATAAATAAATAAATAAATAAATAAATGTTTGAAAAAAAAAAAGAAACCTCCCAGAAATCACATGGTGGCTCACAACCATCTACATTGAGATCTGGTGCCCAGGCATATATGTAGACCAAATACTGTATACATAATAAATAAATAAATAAATGAATGAATGAATGAATGAATGAATGAATAAATAAATAAATAAATAAATAAATGTTTAAAAAAAGAAAAAGAAACCTCCCAGAAATCACATGGTGGCTCACAACCATCTACATTGAGATCTGGTGCCCGGGCATATATGTAGACCAAATACTGTATACATAATAAAAAACAAACAAACAAACAAACAAACAAATAAATAAATAAATAAATAAATAAATAAATGTTTGAAAAAAAAAAAGAAACCTCCCAGAAATCACATGGTGGCTCACAACCATCTACATTGAGATCTGGTGCCCAGGCATATATGTAGACCAAATACTGTATACATAATAAATAAATAAATAAATGAATGAATGAATGAATGAATGAATGAATAAATAAATAAATAAATAAATAAATGTTTAAAAAAAGAAAAAGAAACCTCCCAGAAATCACATGGTGGCTCACAACCATCTACATTGAGATCTGGTGCCCGGGCATATATGTAGACCAAATACTGTATACATAATAAAAAACAAACAAACAAACAAACAAACAAATAAATAAATAAATAAATAAATAAATAAATGTTTGAAAAAAAAAAAGAAACCTCCCAGAAATCACATGGTGGCTCACAACCATCTACATTGAGATCTGGTGCCCAGGCATATATGTAGACCAAATACTGTATACATAATAAATAAATAAATAAATGAATGAATGAATGAATGAATGAATGAATAAATAAATAAATAAATAAATAAATGTTTAAAAAAAGAAAAAGAAACCTCCCAGAAATCACATGGTGGCTCACAACCATCTACATTGAGATCTGGTGCCCGGGCATATATGTAGACCAAATACTGTATACATAATAAAAAACAAACAAACAAACAAACAAACAAATAAATAAATAAATAAATAAATAAATAAATGTTTGAAAAAAAAAAAGAAACCTCCCAGAAATCACATGGTGGCTCACAACCATCTACATTGAGATCTGGTGCCCAGGCATATATGTAGACCAAATACTGTATACATAATAAATAAATAAATAAATGAATGAATGAATGAATGAATGAATGAATAAATAAATAAATAAATAAATAAATGTTTAAAAAAAGAAAAAGAAACCTCCCAGAAATCACATGGTGGCTCACAACCATCTACATTGAGATCTGGTGCCCGGGCATATATGTAGACCAAATACTGTATACATAATAAAAAACAAACAAACAAACAAACAAACAAATAAATAAATAAATAAATAAATAAATAAATGTTTGAAAAAAAAAAAGAAACCTCCCAGAAATCACATGGTGGCTCACAACCATCTACATTGAGATCTGGTGCCCAGGCATATATGTAGACCAAATACTGTATACATAATAAATAAATAAATAAATGAATGAATGAATGAATGAATGAATGAATAAATAAATAAATAAATAAATAAATGTTTAAAAAAAGAAAAAGAAACCTCCCAGAAATCACATGGTGGCTCACAACCATCTACATTGAGATCTGGTGCCCGGGCATATATGTAGACCAAATACTGTATACATAATAAAAAACAAACAAACAAACAAACAAACAAATAAATAAATAAATAAATAAATAAATAAATGTTTGAAAAAAAAAAAGAAACCTCCCAGAAATCACATGGTGGCTCACAACCATCTACATTGAGATCTGGTGCCCAGGCATATATGTAGACCAAATACTGTATACATAATAAATAAATAAATAAATGAATGAATGAATGAATGAATGAATGAATAAATAAATAAATAAATAAATAAATGTTTAAAAAAAGAAAAAGAAACCTCCCAGAAATCACATGGTGGCTCACAACCATCTACATTGAGATCTGGTGCCCGGGCATATATGTAGACCAAATACTGTATACATAATAAAAAACAAACAAACAAACAAACAAACAAATAAATAAATAAATAAATAAATAAATAAATGTTTGAAAAAAAAAAAGAAACCTCCCAGAAATCACATGGTGGCTCACAACCATCTACATTGAGATCTGGTGCCCAGGCATATATGTAGACCAAATACTGTATACATAATAAATAAATAAATAAATGAATGAATGAATGAATGAATGAATGAATAAATAAATAAATAAATAAATAAATGTTTAAAAAAAGAAAAAGAAACCTCCCAGAAATCACATGGTGGCTCACAACCATCTACATTGAGATCTGGTGCCCGGGCATATATGTAGACCAAATACTGTATACATAATAAAAAACAAACAAACAAACAAACAAACAAATAAATAAATAAATAAATAAATAAATAAATGTTTGAAAAAAAAAAAGAAACCTCCCAGAAATCACATGGTGGCTCACAACCATCTACATTGAGATCTGGTGCCCAGGCATATATGTAGACCAAATACTGTATACATAATAAATAAATAAATAAATGAATGAATGAATGAATGAATGAATGAATAAATAAATAAATAAATAAATAAATGTTTAAAAAAAGAAAAAGAAACCTCCCAGAAATCACATGGTGGCTCACAACCATCTACATTGAGATCTGGTGCCCGGGCATATATGTAGACCAAATACTGTATACATAATAAAAAACAAACAAACAAACAAACAAACAAATAAATAAATAAATAAATAAATAAATAAATGTTTGAAAAAAAAAAAGAAACCTCCCAGAAATCACATGGTGGCTCACAACCATCTACATTGAGATCTGGTGCCCAGGCATATATGTAGACCAAATACTGTATACATAATAAATAAATAAATAAATGAATGAATGAATGAATGAATGAATGAATAAATAAATAAATAAATAAATAAATGTTTAAAAAAAGAAAAAGAAACCTCCCAGAAATCACATGGTGGCTCACAACCATCTACATTGAGATCTGGTGCCCGGGCATATATGTAGACCAAATACTGTATACATAATAAATAAATAAATAAGTAAGTAAGTAAGTAAGTAAATAAATAAATAAATAAATAAATGTTTAAAAAAAAAAAAAAGAAACCTCCCTAACTTCTTGCCTGCCCCTGTACTAGGCATCCCTGGGGTGCACAACTGTCTCCTCAGGAAGGCTCATTAGAATGCTACACTGCAGGGCCTGTCATGGTGACTCACGCCTTTAATCCCAGCATTTGGGAGGCAGAGGCAGGTGGATCTTTGTGAGTTCGAGTTCGAGGCCTGCCTGGTCTACAAAGCAAGTCCAGGACAGCCAGGGCTATTACACAGAGAAACCCTGTCTCAAAAAAACAAACAAACAAAGAATGCCACACTGCTCAACGCCATTCTCACCTCTAGCTGCTGAACTTTTGCTTAAACTGTACCTCAGCAAGAATGTAGCCTCTCTCCTTTCCCATTTCTCCATTCCTCAACTTTCCTCTCAGCCTTCTGGCATCTTTCCTGGTTCCTCTAAGCAGATAAGATCTGGTTGATAGAGTCTCTGCCCCATACCCTGTGGGCATTGCTTGGACTCTTGTGGTCCTCCCATTGACTTACAACTCTTGATCAAAAACATCATAATTAGCACCTTTCATTGCTTTTCACTTGCTGCTTGCCTGTCAACTTCTACTTTTCACCACACCTATCCAATCTCAAGATTTTGAGAGCAGGGATTGACTGGCATTTTGTTGTTGGGTGTTCCTTTAGGGATTACAAACTCATAGACTAGAAACTCCCTTTGCTTGGGAGAGCCGAGAGAAGAAGAAATCCATACCAGAGCCTTTATCTTTCTGTAACATCACAGTTGCGCCCCAAATGTGACAATGTGAGAAACCGAAACAAACTTCTGGCAGAACTTCCCAGGTAGAAAGGTTCTGAGAGGAGGATAAGATGGAAGATGGTTGGGGAGAAAGATGAGAAACTTCCATTCTGATGATGAAATTTGGTCAAGTGGAAGGAGGTGGATACAGTGGTCCAGCCTCTGTAGTCTACCTCATTGGATCCCCTTCTTTGTACAAATGTCTGAGAATAGACGAGGATGATTCTTTTGACAGAGAAGGGTCTCTCCTTGCAGTGGTGAGCAAGGCCACTGGATTCTGGGAGGCGTTCTGTTTAGGGACAGGGTCTGAAGGTAAACGCCCCTATCAGTGGATGGGCCTTAATTCAATGAAAAAAAAATTGGACAGGGACAGAAGATGAGTCTCAGATTCTGACTAGAAGAAGAGTGAGAGCCAAGAGTTTACCAGGGAGTAAACTGAGGTCATCAGCACTGCTGGCTCAAGGTGGCACCCAGAATCTGGACGCGTTCCCAGGATGCATCATGGGAAACTGAGATTGGCCCACATTTCCGCTGATGAGAATAGAGGCTGGGAATTCAGTCTTAGAGAGCAACATGGGTTCTCTAAGAGTGGACAACGAGGGGCTGAGGAGACTAGAGAAGCCCAAGCCGCATGAGGGAACTCAGTTTCTAGGTTCTGGCTTGGGGGGAGGCGTCACTGTTGCCCATCCTCTTCACTTGACAGCATTTTCCTCTCAGTTTTTGAGAGCACCATTTTCCAGGTGCCAGAGTGTAAATCCAGAATGCCCCCAATGGAGTTAAAGGCTTAGGCCCCAATATGGCACTACTGGGGGGGGTGGGTGATGGAACCTTGACCAGTGGAATTTAGGGTCCTGGAGCATACCCTTGAAGAAGAGATCATTAGGATGTCAGCCCCTTTCTCTGCTTTGTTCTTAACCAACTAGTGAATGGCTTCACTCTCATACATTCCTATCTAGATGATGGGCTTCATCAGGGCCAGTTGTCATCAATACCATCATCAAAACCTACAGCCCAAAACAAAACTTTTGTCTTCATAGGTCAATAATCTCAGGTATTTCACTATAGTTAAAGAAAACTAACACAGTAGGTCAGGCACTTGATTTCTTCACAGAGACATTCTTTTGTGATTGAGCTTCCAGCCCTCACCAGGCTCTTAGAAGTTCTCAGTTTTCCCTGTTTTCCCATCTGTGAAATGAATCTCATGGAGAAAGTGACCGTCCCTCAGCAGTAACAACAGTAACTTTTGTTGAGTATTTCCCATAAGCCTCTTTTGTTTGTCCCAAGAATCTCTTAAGGGTGAGAACTCCTTTCCGTTCTCTCAGCTTTACACCTGAGGAAGAAGGTTCATAGTGGTTGGTTAATCTCAGGGACACCCAGCAAGTAAGAGATGGAGTCATAATTTGGACACACATCCTGGGCTGACAGCCCCAGATTGGTACTGGTTAAGATCTCAGTTCCAAGCATGTGGGCCAGGCCAGTCTCTTGGGCAGGGAAGGGCACTGCTGGGGCATCTGAAGTATGTTGCATGTTTACATGTTTGTTTATTTTGTCTTTTTCACAAGCCCATGATGTGGGAGTTACAACCTTACATTACAGGTGAGGAGGAAATTGAAAGTCTGACTAGCTGAGCCCCATTTTCACTACACCCCTTGCTCCAAATATGATTAGGGCCTGGTAGAGAACACAGATGAACAAAGGAGCCAGACGTGGCTAAGAGCGGTGAATTCCACCAGCCTTGCAGAATTGAGGGACAAGGTTGAAGTGAGGGCTTTGTCCCCATCAACTTTGTCCTCACCAAAGTCACCTCAATGCTTGGAAACTCAGAATAGTGGCTTCCCTGTAGCAGGCAACTTCATACATACTGAATTATCAATTCAGGAAACAATAATTCAAGATGGTTGAAAAGAGTTTTGAATACTCACTGCTTTCTACTATTCATATTAAGAAAAAACAATAACAACAATAACAAATATTTTTGTGACTTCCAAAGGTTGGAAGACCCAGGAAGGGCATCTGCTGTGTTAAGTACCTGACTTCCCAAAATGAACAAGCAGAAGGAAGATGGCCGGCCACCAAGTCTGTGGTGGGTGTCAATTATATTTTATTATTATTAATTGATTGATTGATTAATTGACTAATTAATTAATTTGAGGCAAGTTCTAACAAGCCCAGGCTAGACCTGAAGTTGCCATGTAAACCAGGATGAGTTTGAACTTTTGATCGTCTTGCTTCTCCCTCCCTAGTGTTAGGATTACATGTGTGTACCACCACTGTGCTGGGAACCTTATTCAGGGCTTCGGCATGCTTGGCTGTACCACTGTAGCTGCGTCCCCAGCCCCTATTCCCACATCCCATGGTTGAGCATCCCTGCCGTGAATTAATCATCTCTGTGCTGCCCCTCTTCAGGCTCTGGCGTTCTGCACCTACCTGAGTCTAGGGACCAATAGGTCCTCTGGACAGACGCTGGGCCACACCAGAACAGTGTTCCGGGGACTTCACCCACCCAGGGTGACCTAGGCTTCTTGACTTTTCTCTCTGCCGTACACAGCCATGTGCCCAGCCCTGGCTCACACCCCAGACTCCCTCCCACCCCGCTTGTCACCATGTCACTCAGATGTGCGTGTGCCCTCCATCCTCTTTCTGCATCCCACCCACTCCCCTCAGCTCCCCGGGCCCTCCATGACCACACCCATCATTACTGCTGCCCCTGCCTTCTCTCCTGATATAGTGAGTTTCTCCTCTGCTCTCCCTAGAGGTTTGTTCAGCAGCTTGACACCAGGTGGACCTCCACTGACAAGGGAAGAGAAGCAGGTAACCTCAGAGTCAGGAAAACTGAGGCAGGCTCCAGCGCTCTGTCGAAGGACCGTCGGGATAGTAGCTCAGACATCAGGTCAGGATGCCGACAGAGCGCACTGTAGATGTCTGTTAGATCTGCTGAAAGAGTCTTGGCTCCCACCCTTGCCATTCCGTGGGACCCCAGCAAGACCCTGGGCTGGGGGTAGGACTCCCTGCCTGGTTTAACCCTAGTTGGACCCTACTGGAAGAAGATGCTGCTTGCTAGGCCCCAGACACTTCCAGAAGCACCTACCCCCACGTCTCTGTTTGGAGTCTCACGTCTGTTAGAGATGTGGGAGCCTTGCCTTTTGTCTCCATGATGAAGACCCTCCAGTAGATACCCCCACGTTAACTGAGTGAACTGACTTAGCGAAGCAAGCTCCTCCCGATCATCTGTTGTGGTGGGCAAACATTTCTTAGCCAAGCCTTGGGATGTTTTCTGTCAGGAGCCGAATGTTCTTGAGGCTCCTTCCTCCATGTCCCTCTGCTATTCTTAAGCCTTTAACATACAGTGTTCAAACAGTGTCAGAAGCCCTCTGAGAAAGGAGCTCAATAAACATGTAAACTTCCTAAAAAGCTATCGTCAATTTGCAAAGTCTACGCTAAAGATGCACCCCAGAGTTTCTTCTTGCTAACACCCAGCTTTTCCTTTCCTCTGTTATTACAGGCATGGAGTGAAGATTCCCTCATTGCTAATTGCCACTCTTCTTGTTTGTGTGCCAGACTTCACACAGAGTCCTACAAAGGTGATATTACTATTCCTGATAAGAGTTTTACAAACTGCCTGACTCAGTCCAAACTATTGTAGAAGTTTAAGAAGTTAGATAGTTGGTAGAAAACATTCAGCTGTATGTAGTAAATCCTCTTCCCAAACATTGTCTATCTCATTAGGAGACAGGCCTGAGACAGATTTATGACCTCAGATAAGCTTTCACTCTAGAGGTGATAAGACCAAACTCCAGGTGTGCCATAAAACCAATTAAGGACCCTATACTCCCCATAAACTCAAGAGATAATAAGACTACCAAGAAATGCCTAAATTTAGTACAAATCTTAATGTCAAAAATACACAAACTGTTTTGGTGTAATTCCTTCTACCTTGTCAGGTTTGATGTAATATACTGTCATCTTAAACGTGTATAGAAAAGCAAATTTTAATTGAGTACTAAAATGTGTGATTGTTAAGTGCCCTCCTATTGCAATGGTTTTATCTGTCCTTGTGATAAATGCCTTTTTTTTTTTTTTGGTTTTTCGAGACAGGGTTTCTCTGTATAACAGCTCTGGCTGTCCTAGACTCACTTTGTAGACCAGGCTGGCCTCGAACTCACAGAGATCCGCCTACCTCTGCCTCCCAAGTGCTGGGATTAAAGGCGTGTGCCACCAACGCCCGGCTCGATAAATGCCTTTTAACCATGAGGTAATTCTTTTTTTGATGTAGAGAGCCCTCGCTCAGGGTATAAAAAGAATAGTCACTACATTAAAATTGTGGTTGCATCCTAGCTTCGTCCATTTCTTCTTTCTGGTGTGAGTGTGTGTGAGAGAGTCCCTCTGTTCTCATCCCTTTCTTATTTTCATATAACTGATGGATCGGGTAAAAACCTCAGAGCTCCACTATCAACTTCTGAGATAAATTGGTCAAAATGTAGTTTAGTCCCTGAACACTCAGTGGGTGGCCTGCCAGCTAGTAGGCCAAGCGCTTGCAGTAAATTACAAAACAAAGGCTGTTTTTACCACCTCCTGGGCTTGCAGCCCCAACCAAAGGAAAAAAGTTGGTCATTTTAACTCTGGAAGTCACCAGCAAAAGACTTGCTCTGAGCTACAGAGGAGAAAAGGCATTGGTCTCTCTCTCTCTCTCTCTCTCTCTCTCTCTCTCTCTCTCTCATAGCTAGCTACCTGCAAGGGTCATCAGCCCTTGCAGTCAGGGCCAACAGCCCCCTGAGCAGGCCAGACCTGGAAGACTACCGGTGCTGTGTCCCATCCTAAGACCCTGTGTTGTATGACAAGGCTAGCCCTTGACAGTTTTCCAACTACCAGATGGGGACAGAACCTCATTGAGCTGCCATGAGAGTTAAATGAATAAACATGGACAAAGCCCTCAGAAACATGCCTGGGGCAGAGTAGGTTGTACCCCAGCTGCTGCCTCTGGCTGGCAGGGTCCTGCCTGCTTTATCATTGCCAAAGAGACAAGTGGCTGAGTCAGGTGGAGGAGACATGTCCGAGCAGAGCCTTCTGGAGCTCACCCCATGCTCTTGCACCACAAAGCTTGCCCCCTCAAGCTGTGTGACTTGGGGCAGGTTCCCTTACCTCCCCTCTGAGTGTCACTCCTCCAATGAAGACGGACATCATCGACCCTCTGAGGAATGTTAAGGAGATGATGGGAGGGAGGTACCATGAGGATCAGTGAGTGCTTGCCAGCTCCCTCCCATGTCCCCCCTAGAACTCACACCCCACACAGTGTCTTTATGCAAGCTTGAGGCTCTGGGGAGGTACAGCTCCTCAGACTAAGGAGACATCAGAATCAAGACTCCTGTCCTCTATGTCGTGAATACACTGACAGCCCTCCTGGGTACTCACCTTCATTCGTTTCTATGACTGGTCATCCAGCCCCATCAATACTGAGAAACAAGCCCTTTGCGATTTCTACCCACTGCACAAGGGCGCCCCTTTTTACCTCTTTGGGCATCTTACCTGCTTCCCAAGAAGCTGGAAGGAAGAGAAAGCAGCAGAGGAAGCCAAAAGTGGAGCAGAGGCCACTGGTCAGCAGAGCCATGTCAGATCTAGGAGCTCAGGAAGCATGGGTTAGGGACCCTTCATCATATAAGGGGTCATGTTTGACGTCATGCGGGCTGGGGCTACTCTACACTAAGCCTTAAGCAAATGGAGCTGCCCCACCCTGATAATGGGAGACCGCAGCTGTGTCATGGAGCAAGGTACCTGGGTCCAACCAAAGGGGTGGGATCTGGGGACACGGAAAGGCTCTGGGTGGGGTACCAGGCCAGCCTCCTCATCCAGCCCCTGCTGAAGGAAGGGTTTGTTCAGAGTGGCCTGCAGGCTCTGAGCCAAGGTCTATGTTCTAGAAGGATTGGACAGAACGCTGGACAAGTCTGGGCTCTGGGAGGAGGTGCACACTCACTCTCCTGTGTCTCTGGCATCAGCCAGTTCCACACCCCTTACTCATACACAGTCACCCTTTCTGGGTGGAGCTGTCCCCAAGACCAGGTGAAAGAGCAGAACAGTGGGCAGCCCTCACATGGCCCACTGTACACAGACAGCTCCTTTCAGATGTGTAAGATGATAGGACAGGCTGTGGGGACAGTGACAGGGGCAAGACGGGGAAGCCTGGGGTGGACATCACATGTCCATCCTATGGGGACATCTGTCCTTCCTATCCATCCCCTACTAGCCCAGCCCAGCAGCTTCCTCAGCCTCAAAGCTGCATGTACCCCTGCTCAGAATGTGGACCTCCTATAGAATGGGGGCTTCCTATAGAATATATGCCTCCTATAGAATGTGGACCTCTCTTCTATAGAATGTGGTCCTCCCTCCTATAGAATGTGGACCTCCTATAGAATGTGGACCTCCTATAGAATGTGGACCTCTCTCCTATAGAATGTGGACCTCTCTCCTATGGAATGTGGACCTCCCTCCTATAGAATGTGGACCTCTTTCCTATAGAATGTGGACCTCCTATAGAATGGGGGCTTCCTATAAAATATATGCCTCCTATAGAATGTGGACCTCCCTCCTATAGAATGTGGACCTCCCTCCTATAGAATGTGGACCTCCCTC
>CAJQZJ010000247.1:670917-685636 GCA_907164525.1 Lophiomys imhausi | reverse complement strand
GGCCTTTGCCATGGAGTACTGCCTCCTGTGACAATCCGGGTCCTCAGTTCTTTGCTGATCAGGAGTAGCAGGGATTAACAGTACCATGATTAACATGTTTCACATATACGTGCTCATGTGGTGCTCCAGAACCTCTCTGATATATCGGCTCTCATTTTCCCCATGGCTTAGCCACCTCATAGAAGAATGTCCCATGTCCCCAGACGGCAAAGGACCCGGGTTCAAATCCCAGCACCCACATGGCAGTTCACAGCTGTCTGTATTGGCCGGGCACACACCTTTAATCCCAGCACTCAGGGAGGTAGAGTCAGGTGGATCTCTGTGAGTTCAAGGCCAGTCTGGTCTACAGAGTGAGTCTAGGATAGCCAGGGCTACACAGAGAAACCCTGTCTTGAAAAACAAAAACAAAAAAGACTATTATTGAAGCCAGGTGGTGGTGGTGGCACACATCTTTAATCCCAGCACTCCAGAGACAGAGGCAGGAGAATTTCTGTGAGTATGGGGCCATCCTGGTGTACAGAGTGCATTCCAGGACAGCCAAGGCTATACAGAGAAACCCTGTCAAGAAACAAAACAAAAAGAACTATTACTGATCTCATTGGTGAAGTGTTTGCCGTACAAGAATGAGGATCTGAGTTTCATCTCCAACACCATGTAAAAGGTCTGACATAGGATTGGAGAGATGACCTAGGGGTTAAGAGCTCTTGCTGCTCTTCCAAAGGACATGGGTTCAATTCCCAGCACCCATGAGGTAGCCCGCAAGCATCTGTAAGTCAGGTTCCAGGGGATCTGCTGCCCTCTCCTGGCCTCTATTTTTTTTTTTTTTTTTGGTTTTTCGAGACAGGGTTTCTCTGAATATCTCTGGCTGTCCTGGACTCACTTTGTAGACCAGGCTGGCCTCGAACTCACAAAGATCCGCCTGCCTCTGCCTCCCAAGTGCTGGGATTAATGGCGTGCGCCACCACCGCCCGGCTTCTCCTGGCCTCTGTGAGCATTGCACACATGTGGTGCTGCTCATACATACATGAGGTACAACACTCACTCACATAAAATAAAAATAAAATCTCAAAGATGGAATCTCCTCACTGTCTGGAAAGCCACTGAGGCTGGGACATTATGGTACCTTTTGCCTGGGGAGGAGCTAAGCCTCATCCCCTCCTCCCTTGGGGCCCACATTCCAGAGCCTTTCTTTGGCAGGAACCATGACTGCTAAGAACAGTTAATCATTAATCTCTCAAGAGCTATTGAAGGACCAGGCTTGGGGGGAGGAGCCCAGACACCTGTAGGAGGCCCCCTTCTTTGTCCCCACCTCTCTCTCAAGCACCTTCTCTTGGAGGTCTGAAGCAAACAGTAGTGGGGAGGGGGTGGCTACCCTCCAAATCACCCAGGAGTCAGTGAGTGGCCCTCTCCAGGGTCATGGGAACCTCTCTGAGAGAACTGGAAAATCCAGCTGCCATGTTCTCTCTATGCCCCCAACACTGGTGCTGAGGACCCAGGGTTCACAGAAGCCATTTCCACATCTCTTCTGCCATCGGAGAAGTGAGGTAGCCACAATGGGGTCTTCAATGTGCCTCTTCCTCCTCCTGGCCCTCCTCAGCGGCTCACATGCAACAGGTGAGGGTCGGAGGGTGGACACGTAGACCCTTGACGTGAACAGGTTGGGGGGTGCTCCTTGGTACTGAGAGCTGACGGACAGCACTGGAGGAAAGGCAGTCTAGAGGGAATGTGGGTTATGAGACCCCCCAGAGGGGGTCACATGACTGTGACTGGGGGTCCTGAGCCACGTTTTTGGGTCCCCAGGGCCAAAGGTGACTTTGCAAGTAAAGCTGACTGAGGGTTTTCAGGCCATGGCGTCCCAGGACTCCAGCTTTCTGGACATGCTCCAAAAGGTAGTCTTTAGAAAGGGGAGGAGGGTGCCGTGTGATTCTCTGAGTGCTGGTAGGTCCCTGCTGGGGAGTGGGGTATCATCTTAGACCTCATCCCCTACTCGTTTTTTGTTCTCCAGATCTGCCTCCTCCTCCACCTCCCATCAGGGACCAACGTCACCCTCCATCATAAAGGGCCACCACACCACCTCACTTGCAGAGCCTGACAGCACCTAAGGCCTGTGTGGGCCCTGGAGCATTTAGCCTTTTGGGGAGTGGGCATCAGGAGTGACTATGCCTGGACCTAGCAGGCCCTTGACCTGCTGCTCGCCAATAAACATGTGGAATCTAATGATCGGTTCAGTGTGTCCAGTGGGTCTATGAGCACAGGGGAGGCAGGAAAAGTGAGCTGCACGCCAGGGTCTCCGACTGATATTCCTGTTCACTGAGCATCAGTGCCAACTGACTTTCTTTCTATACCACAGAGGCCACGGATAGGAGTGAAGTAACTGCAGGCAGACAGATGCATGTGCACACTCACGTGCGTACACATACATAAACACACTCACATGTACACATGCACATACACACACACACCCCTCCAGCTGAACTCTTATGAACACCCATGCTGCTGTACTCCTGCTTCTCCACGCAATGCCTGAGGCAATCCGGAATGCTCTGTAACAGGCCACATTATCTTCTTTTTAGAAGAGAAAAATCGAGGCTTAGAGAGGGACGTTTGCCTGAGGTTCAACAGCAGCCACGAGAACAGGCACCATGCACATGTCTTAGTCTAAGCAGGATTTTAACTGTAGCCCCAGGGTCCTGTGTGGCCTACGCAGGCCAGGGTGGAAAGCAGGGTAGAGGGAGCTCAGAGGGAAGTGAGGGGTTCAGCTGAGATGTGGCCAACAAGTCCCAGTGCTGTAGGGAGACAGCTGTTTGAGGAGTGTATGACACCTGTCCGTGTGGGCCTGTGATCACAGGTGTCCTAAACGAAGGGTCGATCCTCTCCAAGCCTCTATTCACCCACAAGATGGTGACGGTGGCAATGCTGGACAGCATCCTAGGACTCTTCTGAGAACCATGTGGGTAAACTCCAGAAATGTGTATCACGGGGCCTGTCATACAGTAAGTGGCCACATTTGGGACAGACTGATACCAGAGAAGGAACCCAGCCTTAAGAATTCAAATCCTCTTGGGGATCCAGAGTACTCTTCCTATTTTTACCTGAAATAAAAACTCCCTTCCTCAAGATTATCTAGAGCTGGGCTTAGAGGCACACGCCTTTAACCCCAAAGCTTGGGAAGCAGAAGCAGGTGGATCTCTGAGTTCGAGTCCAGCCTGGTCTACATAGTGAGTTCCAGGACAGCCAGGGCTACATAGTGAGACCCTGTGTCAAAAACAAAATAACTTATCTTGGCTTCTTACTGACTAAATCTTGTTGCCTACACGTGACTGACCCCTTGGGAGTGTTGAAGTGATCGCTCTCATTCTTCCCAGTCCTCAACCAGCCACCAACCCCCACAAGAGCTGCCCCACCCAGCCACCATCACCCCCACGAGAACTGACTCCTTTGGAAGTGCAAGATACATCGGCAGAGAAGGTCTCTGGAGATGAGGAAGAACAGAAGGAAGCACAAGTAGAAATTTTGCCTTGCCTCTTTTCTTCTTTCTAACTATCCTGGAACATGTAGCATCAGGAAGAGGTAACCTCAGTGGACCCCAGTGTTCTATGACTTGTCCTTGGGCTGCACTAGTAGGGAGGTGCTCCCCATGGGTCAGGTGTGCAGACTCCAGATGTGCTGGGACAGAGGTCTACTCTTCAGCCGGTGCAGCTTCCAGATTATTCTCCTAGAGCAGTACAATGCAGATGATTCCTTGGGGTTCATCATGGCTTTCAGGCAGTATTAGAGGGACATAAGTAGACAAGGAAAATGAAAGAAGCAGTCTGTGAGCTAGGGGCACCTTGTTCCCAGAGACATTTCAAGGAGAAATGGCAGAGAGGCGTGAGGACGGGGTTTCTAAATAGGGCCAATAGGTGACAGGGGAGGACCCAGGGACCCTATATAATACCCAGGCCAGCTTCCTGTTGGCAGTCTTCCTTGGGGCTGTTGTTTTTCTGATTCTACAGTCTGTTTTCCCAGATGTTCACTCTCCAGGGGACATGCTCAGCAATCCCTACATGACCTGCAGCACCCTGTTATATGGGGCATCTTGTCCAGGATTTGAGACTTCTATCCAAGGTAGTATGCTTGACTGAAAATTATCAGCAGAACTCGGAAGTAGCACCCATTCAGCACTCCAAGGGCCCCTTCCGAGCAAGGGGACACGCTGACCAAGATTAGCTGACAGGAACCCCAGTCAGTTCCACCTCCACCTGGAGAAGACTAGGCCTGGGCTCTGACAGAGTCGGCCACCTTGGAGTGGCTGGACTGAGATTTCTCTCTTGAGAATTAGGGTGGAGGGTTAAGTCACCACTCTTAAGCAAAGAGACAGAACAAACCAGACCCCAAGACACTGGGAGGAAGGGTTGGAGAGGGTAGACTCCAGACTCAGTATACCCAAAAAAGGGCCATAGGGCAGGTCCTTAGTTCCCTTAACTGCCTGGTTCTCAGGCCCTTGAGCTGTAAATAGCTAAGTGTAGGCACCTGAAGGTGGGCTGTGTGGGGGCAGGGAAGACTTGCTCAACTTTGCACTTGCATGCCTGCATTCACGTGAGGCCAGAGGCATCAGCTAGAGTTACAGGCAATTATAGGAATGGAACTGGAACTTGGGTTCTCTGAAGAGCTGTTCCAAAGCTGTTGTAGCTTATGAAAACCCAAAGTAGTTTTGAGGTTCTCTGATATAGAAGAAAGAAATGGCCAACTTGCTTTGAGTTGGAGGTGAGAAGTGCCTGAAATCAAGTGGGGGCGTCTACAGGTGAGTCGGGTCAGGGGGTAGGAAGGCTTTGTTGGACGCTGGTACCTTGAGGGACTTTGTTCAGAACCCACATGGCTACTGCTGAGGTAACAGGGCAAATGACCTCTCCACTCATACCCTTCCTCTAACCCAGGATCTCCCCACTCCAGGCACGCCACTCCCCGCCTCAGGCACGCTGGGT
This sequence comes from Lophiomys imhausi, assembly GCA_907164525.1. Lineage (NCBI taxonomy): Eukaryota > Metazoa > Chordata > Mammalia > Rodentia > Muridae > Lophiomys > Lophiomys imhausi. Next base: position 680,672 of record CAJQZJ010000247.1, on the reverse strand, counting down.
CACTGAGCTTCCAGGGTCTGAAGACTTGTGGGAGAGTGAGGAAGAAAGCAGGAGGAGCTGTGGGATTGTGGGGTGGGGGTTGAAGGCTTGCCTAGACCTGTATACGGCCCCGGGTTCCGTGCACAGCACTGAGTTAGCATCAGCCCAGGGTCAGGTACTGGATAAGCTGCTCCCTGTAACTGACAGACTCCGCCTGCTGGGGGAGGGAGTGGGCTGGAGTTGAGAGTTCAGCATCTCCAGGTTTATTTTGTTTTAGCTCCTTGCTGCCTGCCTTAATTTCTGCCCCATCGCACCCTGGACACCTTTGTTAATTTACACGAACAGGCAGAGGAGAAAAGAGCATTCTATATTCCCTAGATCACAGGTACATGTGGTGATTCACCCCAAGAGCTGCTTACAGATAAATTTGAGGTAAAAGGATAAATGGAACCTCTGTTCCAGTTGCGTTGTTCTGAGTGGTGGATTTTATATAAGCAAGGTAATTCATTACTGCAGCACCTTGAGCTCTTGTGGCTGGACTGAGATTTCTCTCTTGAGAAGCAGGGTGAAGGGTTAAGTCACCACTCATAAGCAAAGAGAACACTGCAGTCTTTCTTGGTCTTAATGAGAAAGGGGAGGATATACTCATACCAGGTCTATAAAATCCTCAGACAATGCTGTTTGGAGAGAGAGACAAGGTCTGGAAGACGGTCCAGGTCTTGTTTGCAGATGGGCCGTCACTGGCAGAGCCTCCCCTAGACCGTGTCCTTACTCACTGGAATCTCTGATCATGGGTATAAGAAAGGAACACCTGGTAGGTATTTTTCTGCACACAGAACTGATCTCGATATAAACTGGTGGACAAACACAGTGACCTCTGGTGGGAAATATCAGTGCGTAAAAACCAACAAGATAGAAAGTCTGAGGCTGTGAGTAGATGCTGGCGTGGGTTGAGAGCTAGGTGGGCTGGTTCCTTGCTCATGAAGTTTGATCAACTGTTGCAGATGTGTTAACCACTTGTTTCTGCTGAGTGGTGTCAGTAAAGAAGACACTTTCAGGGTAGCCCCCAGAACCACATTTGGTATAGCAGGGACTGCTGGCTCCTGCAGTCGGGAGCACTAGGGCTCTGAAGTCAGGCTGCCTGCTGTGGGGGCATGTACTCACTGTCTTCCTAGTTCCAGTTTCCAGAGGTTAGAGGGGAATGTGGCTGTTAGTCTGTCTACCCTGTTCAATTGCTTTTCCACGCCAGATACCACCCCTTGGCCTGCCTCTGGCCTGGACCCTATGGTCAGGGCCGCTCTGGAGGTCAGAGAATATTGCTATCCTATTGCCAAGAGTGTATTACAGTGTTCATTTGTGCCATGGGCTCTTCTATCCTTGGGACTGTGACCACCTCCCCTCCAGTTAGATTACCCCACCCCACCAGGCCTAGTCTGAGGCCTCCTTAAGGATCCCCTTGTAACTGTGTTGTTCTACCTTAAATCTTTGGCCTCGCCGGGCGGTGGTGGCGCACGCCTTTAATCCCAGCACTTGGGAGGCAGAGGCAGGCGGATCACTGTGAGTTCGAGGCCAGCCTGGTCTACAAAGTGAGTCCAGGACAGCCAAGGATACACAGAGAAACCCTGTCTCGAAAAACCAAAAAAAAAAAAAAAAAATCTTTGGCCTCACTGCAATAGCCATGCAGCTGGGCCAGCAACCGCACCAGGCTGGTTGCAGCCCCAGCATGTCTGAACCTTGCCAACAGTCTACAAGGACTACATGAGCTGTGAAGCCTGTTTCAATGATATGAGCCTCACATGTGGAGCTTGAATAACCAGAAGTTGTCTTCCCAAAAAGTCTTCAGCCTGCTCATCTGGGGACCAAACAGGAGATGGGCACCAGAGGTAAACCTGGAGGACCAAGGATGCCTGTTGGCTCTGCCTGATAGATCCAGTGGCCGGCCATTCTTAAGTGCCATGTAGATTTATCTGGAAACCTGGCTTGTGATGAACACCTGCCTCCCTTTTGCAGCTAGGCTGGTCATGTGATGATACTCTATGCAACAAGATGCAACTAGGAGGTGTTAATATAGTTGAGGAAAGAGCTTCCATTTCAGAGGGAAGCCCAGCCCTTCAAGAAGCCCCTATGGCTTTTTCAATGCTAACCTCTATGATAATCAAGTTAACTGCGGACCCATGTGGCCACCACTAACCACAGTCTGAGCGGAACTCCGTTTCAGTTCAGTCAGCTGTCAGCTGGCTCCAGCACAGCGCCCCACCACACCGCGCTCACTCTTTACCTCCTTTGGACCTCCCTTGGGATGCTCTACCCTACACACTGGCCTCCTTGGTACTTGAAGAGCCAAGAATGCCCACCTTAGCTTTTCTCTGATCCTTCTGTGTGGAACACTTTCTTTCCCAGGAGCCCACTTGGCTAATTTTTGCCCTTCCCTGAAGTCTTTGCTTAACTGCATATTTCTAAGATTTACCTTGACCCATTTAATATCCAAACACACTTCAGTTGCCTTGTCTGCCCTTTTCTCCCTTGCATTTAGTGACTTTTAAATTCACTCACTGTCTCATCCACTGAACCCAGAGGGTGTGAAATCAGTAAGCGCGCCTGCTTCCTCCCCTCAGGAACTTCCTGAGGGGAGGAAGACACATGGTAGTGACTCAAGTGGATCCTGGATGAAGTGTCAGGATGGCAGGAAAATAAGACTGAAAGGGCCAGAGACATGGCGGCCAAACCCTGCACCTCTGCCAGCAACAGCAGCGCGTGCCACAGCTACCACAGTGTTTGAAAAGTTGTCACTGCGGCACAGAGGAGCTGCACCTGAGCTATGTTCACCAGCGGGGCTAAATTCCATTCATAAGTCAGGCAGTTACTTCCATTCTCTGGCATCTTTGTATCCAAAATGAAGCTAAAGCCCATGAGAGTCGGTTCTTGGGCAGCCCTCCTCTTCCTCCTCTCCCTAGAGCAATGGAGAGGCGAGACAGACGAGCAAGGCATGGCGGGGGGGGGGGGGGGGTGTCACACCCAGGCGTGTCCATCACAGTATCCCCGTCTCCTCACTCTTGCTTCACGGGGACTTTCCAGTCTGCTTCCTTTTGCAGAATGAGGAAGGTGGACCATGTCACCTCTGAGGTCCCACTGAGCCAGCAGCAGGCAGATGTGTCCTCAAACAAGATCTGAGGAGGCCACTGGCAGGGCTGGTGGAGCTCAGGACTCCCTGGCACTGGGAGTCTCATCTATCAGCTGCTGTAGGTGGGAGGCTGCCTGCTCCAGCTTTGACAGTTCTAGATGGAGGGAGGACAGCTGGACAAGGAGAAGGAATGATAACTGGTGCACGTTCGCATGTGCCCCCCCCCCACATGCACACACCACCCCACCCCCAGCCCTGCACCACCCATACCCTGCCAGGAACTGTCTCCTCATACTTACCCTCTGCTGCCTCTCTGCAGCCCCCTCTGATGCGGTCCGGTTTAAGAGGTCATCAAGTTGCTTCTGTAACTTCTGCCTTTGGGCAGCTAGCCGAGGTAGCTGGCTCTGGGGGTCCACCAGGCCCTGGAGCACAGGAGAGAATCTGAGAACCGGCAGCCTGCCCAGCCTCCACCCTAAGGCCCTTCCCTTCCGCCCTTCCTCTTCCTCTGAGATCCCTCCAAGCCCCTCTGGTCACCTGCAGCTCCATGTAGATCTTAATGGTGTCACCCAGTGAGGCCAGGGCCCAGCCTGAGGGAGCTGCTGCCCCTGCAGGCAGGAATCCTACAGCCGTGCAGTGGCTCAGTGTGCCCAGAGGCTCCAGGAAGGGCTGGAACAGGCCCTGTTCTCCCATATCAGAGCTCTGCAGCAGCACTAGTGGAAGCAGGGACAGTGTGAGCATCCCACCCAGGCTGGCCCTTCCCTGACAGTCTCTTCTTGAAGACACCCAGGACCAGCCTCACCTTGAGGACAGGCTTTTGTGAGCTGGTAGGTGGCTCGGAGGGCCCGCAGTGCCTGTACAACTTCTTGGACCCTAGAGAAGCTGCGTTCCAGCTCAGGCTGGCGCCAGAACTCCTGGCAAAGAAACCAAGAGTCAGCAGAGACACTCAGCATTGATTCTTCTGCCTACACTCTCCATCCACCGGCCTCATCTCCAGGAGCAGACCTACCCTCAACAGAATGAGTAACACTCCACCTCTGGGAGCAGGGCAGCATGTGAGAGGCCACCTCAGGACTTGTAGCAGCAGTGGCTGATGTTTACTCTCACTCTGAAGATACCAACCAATCCCAACTGAGCTAAAAAAAAATCTAGCCGGGCAGTGATGGCGCACGCCTTTAATCCCAGCACTTGGGAGGCAGAGGCAGGCGGATCTCTGTGAGTTCGAGGCCAGCCTGGTCTACAAAGTGAGTCTAGGACAGCCAGAGCTGTTATACAGAGAAACCCTGTCTCGAAAAACCAAAAAAAAAAAAATCTAAATAATATCAAACACAAAGCCCAGTAAGTGTCAAATTTAAATCTAGAACAATTTTGCTTTGTATGAATATATGTTTTTTTTTGTTATTTTCTGAGACAGCATTTCCCTATGTATACTTGGCTGTCCTGGAACTCACTCTGTAGACCAGGCTGGCCTTGAACTCACAAAGATCCACCTGCTTCTGCCTCCCGAGTGCTGGGATTAAAGGCGTGCGCCACCACGCCCTGCTACATGAATATTTTACAAGCATGCATTTATATGTAACATGTGTGCCTGCTGGATCCCCTGGAACAGACAGTTGTGAGCCACTAAGGTAGGTGCTAGGAATTGAACCTAAGTCTTCTGCAAGAACAAATTCTCTTACCCATTGACCCACCGGCCCTTTTTTTTTGGGGGTGGGGGAGGGCGGACATGGTCTCTCTTTGTAGTCCTGAGCTGTCCTGGAACTTGTGTGGACCAGTCTAGCTCCAAACTCAACAGAGATCCTCCTGCCTCTGCTGGGATGGATCAGAGGTGTGCACCACCACACCAACTTCAAACTTTAATTCTTGAGACTGAAAACACCAATTTATTGACACAATATCAGAAATAGTGGGTCTGGGCATGGTGACATATGCCCTTAATCCTAGCACTTGGGTGGGAGACAGGTAGGTGGGGCTGGGGAAATGGCTCAGCAGTTAAATGTCTGCCCAGCAAGCATGGCAACGTGAGTTGGACACCCACGTAAAGAGCTTCATGGCTAACAGAGTGATCCTACAACTGTCAAGACATCAGAGGCTGCCCCCGCTTCCCGGATCCCTGCCCATGACTCACCAGGCTGTGGGCACTGGGGTAGGGGGCCACACAGATGCTGGGGGCAGGGAGGCCACCTTCCCTGGTGGGAAGCCTCTGCCAAAGTTCTTCTGCCAGGAAGGGCATCAGTGGGGCGAGGAGGCGGAGACCAATGTCCGCACAGGAGAACAGGACTTGACGAGGTCCTGGGGGACAGGGTACATTCGACAACACTGGCTTCACCACTTCCTAAGGAGGGAAGTGACAGGTAATAGAACAGCCACACCACACCACACATCCTGCCTCTGTGGTCACTGCTGTGCCAGTGGGGACCAGTTCCTGGGACAGGTCATCATTCAGTACTGAGGCTCGGGTACTGGACACCACCAACCCATGCTATCCCCAGACGTGATGTGCACAGGGCCATAGCAGTGATTCCCAGAGATGGGAGAGGAGAAAGGTACAGTTTAGAAAAGAGTTTGTTTTTTCTTATTGGAAGAGGACAGTGGTTTTTTTTTCCTGCAGTACTGGGCAAAGAACCCAGAGCCTTGAGCACAGACTTCCTCAGCCATGTCCTCTGCCCTGGAACAAGGCTGGGAAGCAGGGACATCAGCACCACAGGTATCTCTGCGTGACTGTTGTGGGACACCACTTAAGGACCCTGGTCTGAACCCCACCGCACCACACTGTACTCCCAGTGTGTAGCTGCCCACACTCTAAATGCAGCAGCTCTGGGCACTGAAGAAACCCCCACTGCCCTCTTTCCTTGACTGTTTTCTACACTTGCCCAGCCTTCTCTCACTAGGAGAGGCAGGTCACAGCTCTGGGCTAGGCTACAGAGCCCAGGCCGGTGGAGGAGGAGGATTGTCACTGATGAAGAGACAACTGGACGTACCCAGAGCTCTGGACTACCACCAGGCTGTGCCCAACTGCTCACCAGGTAGACATCACAGAGACTGTGGAGCCAGAAATGATACAGGGTGTGGGTGACGAGCGAAAGGTCCCGGGAGAGAAAGCCTCTCTCACATTCGTGGGCTGCAAAGGCCAAGCGGCTCAGGATCCAGGCGTCCATGGGGGAGGAGGGGGATACCTACAGCAGAAGGGCATAAGGACCTGGATGGCTGGCCACCCTCCCACTACCGTCTCTCTCCAGGCTAGCTGCCCTCCTCGCACCTTCTCTGCTGGCTGGGGTACGAAGTTATCCCCCAGGGCCCGGAGGATGAAGCGCAGGGCGTTCCAGAGCTTGTTGCAGAAATGTCGGTAGTTCAGGACCTCGGTGACAGACAGGTGCAGGTCGCCCCCTGTGGATAAAGAACAAGGAGTCAGCCGGGCGGTGGTGGCGCACGCCTTTAATCCCAGCACTTGGGAGGCAGAGGCAGGCGGATCTTTGCGAGTTCGAGGCCAGCCTGGTCTACAAAGCGAGTCCAGGACAGCCAGAGCTGTTAAACAGAGAAACCCTGTCTCGAAAAACCAAAAAAAAAAAAAGAACAAGGAGTCTGCTCATTCTCAGTCCATGGGGCCGTCCACACAGACGACACCCTCTGCCATACCACCCACCGAGGCTCACCCAGGATGCCATGCGAGCACAGTGCAAATCTCAGGGCATCTGTCCCACACTCGGGGATCCCATAAGGAAAGTCCTTTTTCTGCAACCAAAGGAAGAAAGGTGTGGTCAGTGCCTCCCAGGCTGGAGAGGAGGCTGGCAGCCAGGCTGAGAGGCCTGAACGGGGCCACAGGTCTCACCTGTGCTGCAGCTGCAATGGCTAGCTCTCCTGGGTCCAAGTTGCCGTCTCTCAGCTTGGCCTGTAGCACCTGGATTTAGGGAGGAGTTCGGGGGCCAAGGTCAGGGCCACTCTCCCTGTGCTCTCAGAGGCCACTTCATCTCTTGAGCTAAAAGCCTTTGTTCTTACCTGCAGCTCTTGTCCACTGATGATATCCCGTGGGTCCAGCACATTCCCCAGGGACTTGCTCATCTTCCGGCCCTGCCTGTCCCGAACCATGGAATGAAGCAGAACCTGGAGACGTGGAGGGGTGAGCAGCGGGGCTTAGGCCCGTGGCTTCCACCCCTAACAAGTTAGGAAGTTAGGGTGGGAAGTCAATCAGAAGACACACTTAGGAACAGGGGCGGGCGGGGGGGGGGGGGGGGGCGATGCTACAGTACCTTGCTGAAGGGGAGCTGCCCAGTGAGCTGGGTTCCCAGCATGACCATGCGGCCCACCCAGAACAGCAGGAGATCACTACCCGTTTCCAAAAGTGAAAGGGGGTAGAAACGAACAAGGTCTGGCGTCTAGGACAAGATGAGCAGTAAGGTCCCAGCCTGCTTATTACCCCGTCTCTGTCCCCCTGGGTCGTGCCCACACTCCCCCGTTCAACCCACCTCACCTCTTGGGGCCAACCCAGGGCAGAAAAGGGGAAAAGAGCCGAAGAGAACCAAGTGTCCAGGACATCAGGGTCTGGGAGACAAAATGGGACAGTTAGAGCCTTGTGCCCAAGGCCTCTGGCCCCGCTGCTGATCCTATCCATGGGGGCTCCCCGTCTGCCCATTCCCAGCAGTCCTCAGAGATCGCCCTTCCAGCACTCACCCCTCTGCAGGGTCAGCTCCGCCTCTGCTCTCCCGGTCTGTTTTGCTGCTAACACTCGGGCCTCAGCCTCTGTCCGTTCGACCACCCAATACTCCTTCCTGTCATCCTGAAAAAATTAAGAGGGAGAAAGAGAAGCAAGGGAGAGTGTGAAACTCTCACTTTTCGTTTTCTTTCCTGAGTGCTGCTGAGTGACAGGCTCCTCTAGACGAAGGAAAAAAGACACTGGGGGGTGGGGGGGGCGGGGACTGTCACACAGGAGATTCCATAAGAGACCCCCCAGCCACTCCTGACTGAGGCTCTCCTACCACACTCAGCTGCTTCTCACTAACCTTTGCATTCTCTCCGACGACCAGGTAGGCTGGAATCTGATGGCCCCACCACAGCTGCCGGGAAACACACCAGTCCCTGTCGAAGGTGATGACAGTGAGCCTCAATGTGAACAGTGACCCTCCCCACCTTCATGAGAGACCCCCCCCTTACCCAATGTGGGCAAACCAGTGCTGCCAGCTCTTCTGGTGGAAGGAGGGCCAGAGCTCCAGAGCCCCTGACTCCACGGCCTGGAAAAGAAGGCAGTCCCCAACTTTAATCCCAGACAGAGGCAGGTAGATCTGTGAGTTCGAGGCCAGTCTGGTCTATGTTGCTAGTTCCAGGCCAGCCAGGACTGCCCAGTGAGACCCTGTCACAAAAAAACCATGAAACCTGAGTTCTCTGCCCCACATAAAGACAGAAGGAAAGAACCAACTCCACAGTTTATCCTCTCATCTCCATGTGGGTACCATAATGAAATAGTTGTAAAGTTTTAAAACTTGTGCATGTATGCGCACACGGATTTGAGAATCAGTTCTTTCCCTCCGCCACAGGGTTTGGGGGACTTAACCAAGGCGAGGATTCGCAGCCCGGGCCTGCTTAGACATCTCCTTACATACTCCCCACAAAATATCAAAAAACTTCTGATAGGACGGTGGATGCTGCCCAAGATTCTGGGCTAGCAGAACAAGGGTACAAGCTGGCCCTCTCAGGCCACTTCCCAGTGTCAGCAGCAGCAGTGCCGTTGTGACAGGAGGTTCTCTGCCCTCCGCTCCACCACGGTTCTCAGAGGCCCCCCTCCTCCCAGGCCCAGTCTTTCTCCATACTTGGGCCTTACCTTGGCAGCTCGGTCCCCCATTTCCCGGCAGCGGACAAACCACTGGCTCTTCGGCAGGTACTCTACCACATCCCCGGAACGGCTGTAATGGCAGCAGGGTGAGGCCGTGCCACCTTCTAGGCCCCATGTACTAAGGAACCGCTGGGGACAAAACCTCACAGAAGCCCAGCGTGGTGGCACCCCTTTATAATCCTAACTTGAAGGGCTGAGGAGTTCCAGGCCAGCCTGGGTATATCATCAGGATCCCAACTCTCACAGAACACCAGGCACGGGAACTGACACTCTAACCCAGGGTCCAGAGCCCAGCCCGCTGTCACTCCTAAGCTTCATCCATTCCCTTTCAGGACTGGCCCTAGTGAAGGATTAAAATGGCGATACCTGCAGATGGGTAGTACCATGGGGTGCTCCTGGAGGCCCCGGAACAGGGCCCGCTCCCTCAGTGTGCACATAATCTTTTCCCGGGCCACAAATCGATGAAGACCCTGAGGGGGAAATGACAACATCAGAGGCCTCAGACAAGATGGGGAGGCAGGGCAGAGGGTGCCTATGGAAGACAGGGTAACACCAAGGCTGGCCCCACCTGCAGCCAGTCTCCACAGAGGGGTGTCATGGTCCCATCCTCTGCAATGACACTCAGGGGGGTCAAGCTGTGCCGGGCCCCCATCTCGGCATCTGCTGGACTGTGAGCAGGAGTCACCTTCACTGCCCCTGGGGAAAGGAGCTGCTGTGAGACTGGCACTGACCCTGGCCTTCTATCCCTCACCTCACCCCCTACCCCCCCTCCCGTCCCCTTCATTCTACTTCCCTCCTCCTCCTGCTCTCCCTCTGACCCTGGCCTCGTATCCC
>CAJQZJ010000247.1:625937-670907 GCA_907164525.1 Lophiomys imhausi | reverse complement strand
CCGTCCCCTTCATTCACTTCCCTCCTCCTCCTGCTCTCCCTCTGACCTGGCCTCGTATCCCTCACCCCCCATCCCCCGTCCCCTTCATTCACCTCCCTCCTCCTCCTGCTCTCCCTCCATGAGGCTCTGACTTCCACACACCTGTGCCCACATGTGGCTGAACAGTGGTGTCTGTGATGAGGGGGAGAAGCTGTCCTGTCAAAGGGTGATGAAGCTGTCGCCCGTGTAAATGCTAAAGAGGAAGGTAAGCAGTTAGGAACAGGCACAGGGACGGGACAGAGGGTCTAGGTCCTGAGAACCCCAGAGCAAGAGGGCAGAAAGTGAAAGGTAAGGATCAGAGCTAGGCCCATTGCCTAACCGATGGCCAGGAGGGCCAGGCTTCCGAGTGAGCCACCACGGTCTGGGGCCATCCCTCCACTGCTACTATGAAGGCAGCCACAGGAGACACACGAGTCAATGAGTGCGGCTGACACACAGATAGGCAACGGTGGTGTTTGGTCCGGAGGCCATGTTGGTTAGCCCCGAGCATGAAGAGATGCACAACAGGGAAAATGAGAAGGGAGCATAGTTAGAGCCACTGCAGGGCTGAGGGGAGGGGTCTCAGGTGAAGGGATGCAACATAAGGCTGGGAGGGCCTACGCAGGGGCACTCCACTCACCGTGTACCTGGAGTCGTCTGGGTGAACAGCTACAGCCACATCTCCAGGCAGTGTCTCTGGCCTGGTGGTTCCCACCACAATCTCCGTGCCTGCAGACAAGCATTCAGGTACCGGGGTCAGCATCACTGGCAGCCTGGCCTCCCACACAGTGAAGCAGGTAGAGCCGGAGCAGGAAGGGCAGGGAGTACATGAGGTCCACCTAGCCCCATCTGCCTCTGTGTTCTCTGAACTATATGGAACACTTACAAACTTCACTTGAGAATGGATCCTTTGCTTTGTTCTACTGAACAGGGCCTCGCGTAGCCCTGGCTGGCTTGGAACTTGCTAAATAGACCGGGAGAGCCTTGAACTTGGGATCCTCCCACCTCTGCCCCACAAATGCTGTGACCACAGGTGCACCATCATTAGCTCAGAACTATCTTCCGCCTCTTTCCTTAGTGGAAGACTTTCTTAGAAGACACTGAGCTCACAGAGTACGTGTGCTCTTCTTCCCCAGAGAAAGTGCCCACAACTGGGCAAACCTACCAGAGGTCCCAGAAACCCACCACATGCTTGAGAAAACGAAGGTAGGAAGGCAACTTTCAGAGCTACACTCACCAGGCACTCCATCCACAGGGAAAGCAACAGAAACAAGGAGCCCAAAAGACACGGGGGTTGGGCAGCCAGGGAGCTGGAGCACTGTGCGGCCAGGCAGGGGCCGGCTCTCCACCTGGAAGGTTGAGGAGGCAGGTGAGCCATGCACTTGCTTCCCTGTCACCCACCCTGAGGGCCAGGGAGCCCAGAAGTATGGCAGCTCACTGACTCTACAATGTCCCTACAAGTCAGCACGCTGCCATCTCTAATTGGCAGGTGAAGAAGCTTGAGAAAATCAAAAACAGCTGCCAGCGGCAGGGCCCTGACTGTCTCTCTTCCTCTTCCTCACCTCGATGTCTGAGATGGCCGATCTCAAAGCACATGACCAGCTGACAAGCTGACGGTCCCGGTACAACAGTCCCTCGTTGTAGAGTCGCACAAAAGCTTCCGTCACAGCTGCTGAGGAGCCCTGGAATGATCTGAGTGTCCACCCAGCTGAACCCTCTCCCACCACACTCCACACTGGTCCCTTACACCCTCCTGCAAACCCACAAGGACTGTGACGTGGACTCACAGCGTCCATGGTGAAACACTCTCGATCCCAATCCAGGGAGGCACCCAGAGCGCGCAGCTGCTCACAGATCTCTCCTCCTTTCCTGCATCAGAGGTTCCTATTGGTGATCATGGCCGGAGCACCTCCCAACTCTAACCAAGGATGCGCCCCAGTGCCAGGAACTACAGAAAATAAAGTGCACATGGCCCTGACTCGGCTGAGTCTAGAATGTGATGGAGACAGAACCATACACACAGGGTAAGACTTTCTACAGTTTAAAACATGCAGAAAGGTCTCTTCACTCTTCAGGGCTATCTAAACTTTTAGCTTCTCTGAGACACAGGATGAATAACTGTCTTGGGCTACAACCAGTAGTGTCTAAGATGCAGCCTCTGGGTTGTGAGAGCGTACACACACAGAGGTGTCTGAGCTGCAGCCCCTGGGTTGTGAGAGCACGCGCGCGCGCGCGCACACGCGCACGCACGCACACAGAGGTGTCTGAGCTGCAGCCCCTGGGTTGTGAGAACGCGTGCGCGCGCACGCACGCGCGCGCACACACACACACACACACACACACACAGAGGTGTTTAAGCTGCAGCCCCTGGGTTGTGAGAGCAGAGCATGTACACACACACACACACACACACACACACACACACACAGAGGTGTCTAAGCTGCAGCCCCTGGGTTGTGAGAGCACACACACGCACGCACACACACAGAGGTGTCTGAGCTGCAGCCCCTGGGTTGTGAGAGCGCACACACGCACGCACACACACAGAGGTGTCTGAGCTGCAGCCCCTGGGTTGTGAGAGCGTACACACACACACACACAGAGGTGTCTAAGCTGCAGCCCCTGGGTTGTGAGAGTGCACACACGCGCGCACACACACAGAGGTGTCTGAGCTGCAGCCCCTGGGTTGTGAGAGCGCACACACACGCACACACACACACAGAGGTGTCTGAGCTGCAGCCCCTGGGTTGTGAGAGCATACACACACACACACACACACACACACACACACACACACACACACAGGTGTCTAAGCTGTAGCCCCTGGGTTGTGAGAGTGCACACACACACACACACACACACACCCATGCACAAGCATGTGCAGCTCAGGTCTATCAGAGCCACTGCTCTGAGACAGTTGGGGATAAGACAGAAAGAACCCAATACTACAAGTCAGGAAAGGTGGTGACAAGCAGAGACTCGGCCAGTCATCCAACGGCCCGCCATCAGACTCACACATGTTTCCACTGCCACACGGCCCTAAGGAAGTCTTCCCGGCTCAGCTCGTGTCTCCTCACTCTCTGCTCCTTCCACAGTTGTTTCTCCACCACAGCCTGAAGTGGGATCAAGTGCAAAGGAAAAGCTAGTCAAGTTGCTTCAGATAAAGACAGCACTTTCAACCGAGAAACAGAAATGGGACAAAAGGCCCACCTGTGTAGCAATTCCTGCATGATCTGAGCCCGGGATCCACAGCACTCGATCCCCACGCATCCGGTGCCTGCCGCAGAAACACCACACGGACCGTGAGCTCACTTATCCTCATAACTACAGCACTGAAAGTTTCATTCAGCGGCCCCATCTCCTCTCACCAGCGCACAAGCGCATCCTGTATCGCCACTGTGAGCGCATGGCCGATGTGCAGGGAGCCGGTGACGTTGGGAGGTGGGATACACATGGAAAAGGTCTCCCCTGTAGCTTGGGGCAGCTGGGCCTGGAAGGAATGAGGAAGTCGGGGGCGAGGGAGCACTGGCTACTGCCTGGGGGAACAGCACCCTCTGGTGCCCTAGGGACAAAAAGAACTTCACAGAGGAGTAGTGGCACACACTTTTAATTACGGCACTTGGGAGATTAGGTAGATCACTGAGTTTGAGGACAGCATGGTCTACAGAGTGAGTTCCAGGATGGCCAGCACTACGACCTGTCTCAGAATAATAATAGTAATAATAGTAAAACTTCAAGGAATATCCAAAATGTGTAAAGGAAAAAGAAACCTCTGAAGAAGCCAGGGGCCAAAAGAAATAAAGGTCAGGAGTGAAGCTAGCCTGTGCCCACCAAGTTCAAAGGCCACTCACCCTGTCCTAGGGACCTCGTAGAAGCCCTCTTCCACGCACTAACCTGATACTCTGGTTTGAAGAAGCCCTCTCGAACCCACCACTGGTACCAGGCCGCTTCAACATAGCGGGGGCTGTAACCAGGAGGCAGGGGCCCAGAGACATCTGTGGAAGCAGAAGAGAGATCCACTACTGAGCTGCATTTTAGCAGGCCGAAGAGCAACAAAATTGCAGAACATTCCCTGAGGTTTACCTTTCTTTTCACCTGGCTCAGTGGGGATTTCATACAACACTACCTCCTTGCGACTCCAGGCCTTAGTGGGCACTGCAGTTGACTGCGGGGAGGAAACAGGGGTGTGTGTTGCGGGAGCTTGCAATTCCCAATAACCACAGTCATCTGGATCCTAGCACCATCTCCTTCTGCCCTTCCCAAGTCTTGGAGACACAGGGACTGACCCCTGACCTTGCTCTTCTCAGCTAGCCCAGCCTCCAGGGCCTCCTGCTTCTCCCGCAGGCGCTTCTGTTTGGCCTCACGGTTCCTCCGAGAGAGGGGCGAGCCATGGGGCTCCGGCTGCGTACACAGTGGCTGTGGCCTGGAGAGACCCCATGAGGGCCTCAGCCCCCAGCGCAGCGGCCGGAGAGAGGCCAGAGGTAAATGAGGCATCGGGAGCGTTTGGGAAGTGAAGATCTGCTCACTAGGAGGACATGGGGTGCAGGGGGTCACAACCCTTCAGGCCCATCAGCCGGACTCTCTCCACGTCCTTCCGCCTAGGGGCAGAGCGCAAGGCGTCCGCAGTGCTGGAGTCACTGAGACCAGGGCGTCTGGAGAGGCAGTCACCCTGCGGGAGGCGGACACGCGGAAGACAAGGGAGGGTTCGGGAACCCGGGATCTCCTCAACCTCCGCCACGCAGCGTCTCTACCCTGAACGGCGCGGCCGTGCGTGCGGCCAGGGTCACCGCCAGGATGCGCGCGCGCACGGGGAGGGGGCGGGGCACGCAGGCGCATGCGTAGAAGATACTCGCTCCGCAGAGGCGTGGTCTCCCTGCCCTGGAGGGGGAGATGCGGGCAGGCGTCCGGATCCGCATAGGTTTTCCATAATTTTATTAAACAAGGTATGTCCCGGGGTGTACACAAAATACATCTGAGTTGGAAAGCTGCCCGCCCGGCTCAAGAGCTGTGCTTCTGCCGCTTCCAGAAGCGCTTGACGTCGCTGTGCCCGGCTGGCGTCACCACCATCAGCCGCTTGGCAGAGTTCTCGAACACGAGCACGCCCAGCTCCCGCGCGTGGGACAGCAACAGTTCAAAGTCCACTTGCGACAGGAACTGGTTATACAGGACGCCTGGGGTCGGGTGGGACAGGCAGGAGGTGAGGGGCTGCAGTGGTCCTGGCCCCTCCAAACAGCATCAAGGAAAGGGCTGCAGGCCACAGTTTTAAGTACTAATTCTCTACGGATGGACGACTGTTCACCTAAACACCCTGGCATCCAGACATTCGAAAAGACAACAGAATACCACAAGAAAAACCATGCAAACCCACCCAGAGATGACTGGGTTGCCTTGCCTCTTACCCTCACCTAACGTATTCCAAACTGCCCTGCTTTGGGACATATTTCCTGCAACCAATATATCAAGATAAAACATCAGCATTTCTCTCCCTCTCTGTGCAGAAACAAATATGAAACGCACAAGACCTTTTTCATTTATCATGGCCAAAATTGCCGGCCTTACCTCTTTGGCCAGTGGCCAAAAGAAGCCACTCACCTTCAGTGAAACGAAGTCTGTCCCTTTCCAGCTCCCACAGCCGAATCTGGTCTGTTATGGTGGGGGGCAGCACAGGAGTCTGCAGGGGTAAGGGTTGGGCTATCAGACCAGGGCAAATGCCAAAAGCAGTCAGTGTGGCTTAAAGGACCCTTTCTCATCCACTATCTCACTGCTAGGCGCCCAGGCTGCCAGCCTCCAGCATCTTGGTACCCATCCATACCTGTTTGAGCATCACTGGATGGGCCCTTGTCCTTAGGAAATGGATTATCTAGGAAAACACAAGGATGCGGAAAGCCATCTGAGCAGTCACCTAATGTCAAGACCTGTCCCACACCTGCCGCTCCTATGGCACATCTGTTCTTTCTATGGTCTTGCCTTGTTTTCCTTTAAGAGAGCAGTAGCTACTGTATTTTGAGCAGTTACTGCTTACTGCTCCACAGGCTCTGAGCTAAATGCCTAAGCTCATCTTCCAACAACTCTGTGGGGTGGACTGCTGTTTACTGGGAGCAGAGAGAACCAAAGATAGAGCAGCTGTGAAAAGCGGAGACAGACAGACAGACAGATTCAGAGCTACACTGCCTCCCCTTCATGACTTCCCCTGCAGGCTCTCCCTGAAACCCTCTATTCCTCCTCATGTCCCTGAACACTGCTACTGTCAGACCTGAGGCTGTGCTTTGTCCCCCCAGGATGAGCACAGCCCATCTCCCGACCTCTGCTCCACGTAGGGATACCTGTTGGGCTGTGATGCCACTGGCGATGGCCTGCTGCACACTCTCCCGGGTCACCTGTGCCACCACCATGTTGGGGAACCGATACAGCATCTCAGAGAAAAGGGCGATGAGAGCAATCTGCAGCTCGGACTCTGACCCGGGGTGAAGAGCAGTGAGGAGGCCACCCATGCCTGCCTTCCTCTAGCCCTGCCCTCAAGTGGAGAAGAAATACCAGAGAGCTCCACAAACCACCCAGTAAATGTGGCTGTTGCTGGATTTTCTCCTGTGTCCCTCCCCTTCCCACTTCCTACCACCCACCCCCATCCAGTCTCACCAGTATAGGCATACAGCCGGTAATTAGTTTCTACGACGATGAAGCCTGGCTGGTGCACAGTGCCTCCAGCCCCAGAGACACCAGATGAGAGATTGATGGCCAGTCGTGTGGGGTAGTACCGCCGGGACTTCCTCTGAGGACACAGGGAAAGACAAGGTCCCCTTTCAGGTAACCACCCTGACATCCTCCTGTTAGACATCAGAGACCCTTGTGTAAAGCCGCCGACCTTTAACTCCCCACTCCGAGTGACCCAAGCACTCAGTCCTGGCAAGGACTTTCTGCTGCACCCCAGCACCCCACTCTCCTAGAAGCCAGGTGCCTGGGTGTACATACCTTCCTCTGGAAAACAAGCCCGAACTCACGCAGGTGTTGCAGGAAGTTCAACAACGAATCACTCATGCCTTCTACCGAGTAGTCCTGGTGAAGGGATGGCAGCTGGGGCTATGGCACATTCCCAGTCACCACCCAACCCTGTACTCCCCCCTCCCCCCTCCTCTTGCCTTCTCGGGAGATCTGTGGTCATTTGTACCACTCTGCTTCTCCACAACCTCTCCTTATCTCCTTGTCCTCCAGCCCACTACTTACCTTGCCAAGAGTAGAGAAACTGAGCTGGAAGAGGAAGGAGAGAATCTCCACTAGATCCATACCCCGGCTCTGCAGAGAAAGGGGGAGAAGGAGAGACGAGACAGGAAATGAGGCAGAGCAACAGGAAGAGGGGGTTAAGGAGAATCTGTGGGGTGGCTGTTACTCAGTGGGACCCCAATAGAGTGAGCACACCGTCCTAGGCCCTGGCTCTTACCTGCGCTGTCTGCAGATACTGCAGCATGAAGTACCAGAGCTGGGCGGATGTGTCCAGTAGCAGGAACTGGAAGCCAGCAGAAGTGATACAGGGCGGCTCTCCAGGTTCAGCGCTAGAAACAGAGAGGGGTGAGGGTGCCAACATGCGAAGAAGACTGCACTGCTCCTAGTTATGCGGGCACAGACCTCTTTTCTCAGCCAGCTCTTTTCAATCCCTCCTAACCCCAGACACCCACTTTGAGACCCAAGGAAATGGCCAAGTGGGGAGCTGCTATGCTCCTCCCTTACCTTTTCATAAGCCCAGCCTGGCTGAGAAGCTGAGCCAGGTCCTGACTGACAGCTGCAGTGGGGGAACCCACCATGAAATGCAGGACCACCTACACATGAAAGAGGTCAGAAGACTGGGGTTTGCAAGGGTTACAGGGAACGGGAGCTCAGCAGAGGCACGCAGAGGCCCAATCCTTACCTCCCAGCGCTCCTCAGCATACTTGTCAAGTGAGAGGACATCCCGAGCGTGCTTGTCTGGTCCAAGCTGACTTGTGTCATCAGACCAGGCCTTGCCCCTGTGGCCAAGAGTAAGGAGCCCTGTCTGTTTGCTGCTTCCCCGGGCCTTTCCCACTCTCACACCATGGACCATGAGAAGGGAATTTCCTACGCCCACACCTGGTCCAGTGTATTCTTGAAGGCATTCCAGGTGGGGACACAGGTTCTGGGGAGGCCACTTCTCCCATCAGTGTAAACAGCAATTCCCCTCACCTAGCTCAGGAAGAGAGGGAAATAACATACCCACCCAGAAGGGCAATTCGGAGGTTCTGGCGGAAGACAGGGTTGAGGATGAGACCCTGGAGTCCGCCAGGGAGCAGCTGGGTATGCCAGATGCGGAGGCCACTCAGCAGCCCTGTACTTTCCTCCTGAGCCCTAGACAGAAGCAGAGTTGGGTGGGATGTCATGAATAGAAAGGAGACCTTCAGGGGGTGCCATTTCTCTCTTTTCTAAACTGGTGGTCCTCGGAACAGTCTCAGAGTGAAGTTGTGTCTTCTTAACTCAGATATCTGTATGGATGCTAAGGAGAGCCTAGATGTTTTTATTTTCTTTTCTTTTTTGTTTTTTTTTTGGTTTTTTTCGAGACAGGGTTTCTCTGTGTAACAGCCCTGGCTGTCCTGGACTCGCTTTGTAGACCAGGCTGGCCTCGAACTCACAGAGATCCGCCTGCCTCTGCCTCCTGAGTGCTGGGACTAAAGGGGTGCGCCACCACCGCCCGGCTCATTTTTATTTTTTAAGATTTATTTATTTAATATCTGAGTGTTCTATCTGCATATATGCCTGCATGCCAGAAGAGGGCATCAGATTTCATTATAGATGGTTGTGAGCCACCATGGGAATCGAATACAGGACCTCTGGAAGAGCAGACAGTGCTCTTAACCACTGAGCCATCTCTCCAGCAGCCTAGATTTATTTTATTGTTGTTTGTTTTTCTGTTTTGTAAACTTACTATGTTGCCCTTGAACTTCTGATCTTCCTGTCTCCACCTCCCAACTATGGGGGTTGCTTTTTTTCTTTTCTTTCTTTCTTTTTTCTTTTGTTTGTTTGTTGTTTTAGAGTTAGCATGTTGTTTTTTGTTTTAGAGTTATCATACAGCTAGTTAGTTACAGATATCACAACTCTCCAATGGAAAACACTACAAGTGTATTCTGGAGGATGGTCCCTGTGTATCCCCTTGCTGCTGTGTCTGTGCCCTGCAAATGTGCCAAGTGAGAGCAGTTTGAGAAACGCAGTCGCTGAGAAGCCGGCATCAGCCGCACACAGGACTCACTTGCTGAATTCCTTCTTCACCCACAGTGCCACGGCAGCCTGTGGTAAAGGCTGCTCCAGAAAGAGCATCCTCATCACCCAGTTCTTAGCCAAAGAAGGGAGCTCCCTGTAAGGTTCAGAGGCCAAATGTTATCAGAAGCCACCTCACACCTGTGTCTGCCCTCATCTGCCTCTCAAACATCTCACACACTCTCCCTCATCTTCACCAGCCCCACTGTCCCTACAACCTCCTTCTGTTTTGGACAGACACGCTTTGGAGTAATGACTAACACCCTGGAACTCACACTGGGCCAAGTCTTCCCCGTTATAGCTAAGTCAGTTCGCAGTCCCCACGCATTCCCCCAAACACTCCCCCTGCTTTGAAGGCTCCTCACCTGAAGACAGCCAGACAAGTGGCAGGGTGCCCATACAATCGGTCCAGCACCCCAGGGCTCAGGCCCCCTAAGAACTCCTGTAGATTCCTGCATTGTAGGTGTGCTCGGTTCAGCCCACCCCTTACAGGGGTGATCTCCATCACCTGAGGGGGACAAAAGTCAGAAGTGCTTCCCTCCCCATGGTCCAGGCCAGTGTCACTCTGACTCCAGAGTGGACTCAGGTCCACTATAACCCACCATTTCTGTATTTTCCTCTCTGGAGCCCCTCATTTCTTATTTCTCCCAAACCCCTCATGTTCCTGCTTCTTTTTCATGCAGCTCAGGATGGCCCTTGCTATGTAGCCAAGGATGGCTTTGAACTCCTGATCCTTCTGTCTCCACCTCCCAAGGGCTGGAATTACAGGAATGAGGCACACCCGGCTTTTCGTCACACATCTGCCCTAAAATTCAGCCTCCAAGTGGTGGAATTATCTCACTTTTGTGTACGATCCTGAGGATCAAATCCAGATCCTCACCAATGTGGACAAGTAACAGAATTACTTATTGTTCCATACTTGCAAAACTATTTTGCGTGTCAGCGAGGTCTCAAGTTCATCTACTCAGTGACAAAGATGCTTGTTTGAGCCCAGTCTTCTCTCTCAACCACCCTCCTGGTCAGATCGGTCCACAAACTCCAAATCTGTCAAGTCCTTGGCTCTCATCTGGAGACATTGTTATAAACTGCCTTCATGTTTACCAATCTAAATCTCTTTCTATCCGTTTTTTCCCAGTCAACCTCACCCGTCTCATTGAGACCCACTCCGTCCAAGCTCCTCACTTCTCTCCGGCTTTCCCTTCACGCCGTCCCTCGCTCTACTCTTTCCCTTACCCCTCCCATACCCCCTCACCACTCGGATCCCCCTCGCGCACCCCGGGTCACCAGCCGTCGCTTAATCAGAGCTAATGTCTCGCACTGGCTTCTGGAAATAAAGGACGAGAATTTTAAACAGTGGTAGAACCACGAAGGACTTCACAGGAAGGACCCAGCCAAAAAACAGTCCGAAGAGAAGGGAGTGGAGATAAACTGTGAAGGGTAAAGGGGATGAGAATAGACAATGCACTCGCCTGTCGCGTGGCATGTTGGGAATTGTAGTCCTTTTCTTGCCTACATTGGAGCATTGTGAGGCACATCTGACTACAATTCCCGAAGGGCACCGCAAGAAGACCAGCCCGGAGAAGCTGGCTTTTCATTGGGAGCCCCTAGAAACACTCTAAGCCAGACCATTTGGTTCCGCGGCTCTCTGCAGCAAAGATGAATCTCCGCCTCTCTTAGACAGGAGGCACCCAATCTGGAGGAGCGCCAAGGGAGGCTCGCTGAGGCGGGCCAGTGGTGGTGTGCTACATTTAGAGACCTCAAAACTGGGTTTCTTGGCCTCTGATGTTCCCCCATGAAACTGGGATAATGCACAGTGAAGAGCATTTTCATGTGGCGAGTATTAGCACAATCCAGTTCCCCCTTATTTGGGAACTAAATGCTCAATCTTTTTTTTTTTTTTTTTTTAATGTACTTTAAAAAAAATGTAGCCAAGCCGGAAGTGGTGGCGCACGCCTTTAATCCCAGCACTCAGAAGGCAGAGGCAGGCGGATATCTGTGAGTTCGAGGCCAGCCCCGGCTACAAAATGAGTCCACGACAGCCAGGGCTGTTACACAGAGAAACCCTGTCTTGAAAAACAAAGCAAAACAAACAAACAAAATGTACATTGATGTTTCGCCTGCACATATGTCTGTGTGAGGATGTCAGATCCCCTGGAACTGGAATTACAGACAATTGTGAGCTTCCATGTGGGTGCTTGGAATTGAACCAGGGCCCTTTGGAAGAATAGTCAGTACTCTTAACTGCTGAGCCATCTCTCCAGTCCCCCAACACCCGCGCCCGTCCTGTGTCCCCTATCCCTGCTCAATCTTTTTTCTTTTTTAAGATTTATTTATTTTATGTATATAAGGGCTCTATCTGCATGTACACCTGCAGCTGGAAGAGGGCATCAGATCACATTGTGGATGGTTGTGAGCACAATGTGGTTGCTGAGAATTGAACTCAGGACCTTTGGAAGAGCACTAGTGCTCTTAACCCTGAATGATCTCTCCAAATCTCACTCAGTCAATCTTAATCTCTCCCTTCCTGGCCCTTCCAATCCCCACGAGATTAGAAGACTCCACTACAGCTTTTAAAAGAAAACTAACATTTGCCCGGATTTATGAGTTTATCATAGGCAAGGCAAAGGAAGATATCAATTAAGGTCAACTATAGGTTCTCCAATTCTTTTGTTTGTTTTTTCTTTTTTTAAATACAGGGATTCTCTGTGTATCCATGGCTGTCCTGAACTCACTTTATAGACCAATATAGGTGTGTCCCACCACGCTACACAATTACAGACAGCTGTGAACTGCCATGTGAGTGCTGGGATTTGAACCCAGGTCCTTTGGAAGAGCAGCCAGTGCTCTTAACTGCTGAGCCATCTCTCCAACCCAAGTATTGGGGACAGGGGATGTTGACATAGGGTTTCTGTGTTTAACAGCCTTAGCTGTCCTGGACTGCACTTGTAGTGTAAGCTGGCTGGCCTTGAACTCACAGAGATCCAACTGCCTCTGCCTCCCGAGTGCTGGGATTAAAGGGCAAGGCAGTTTCTAAAGATAAAATGAACTTTTCTGGGCAAACAACTCCAGGAGGAAGAAACTGAGGCTTGCACGAAGCCCCAGAAGTGGCATTTCATTTCTCATTCCTCAAACCTACTATATCAACCCCAGGTATCCGCTTCCCCTTTGGCAGAAACCCCTTTAATTCTTTGTCTCCTCCTCTCTGTTTGAAATAAACAGTCATGCCAGGTGTGGTGGTGCATGCCTTTAATCCCAGCTCTCGGGAGGCAGAGGCAGGCGGATCTGTGTGAATTCAAGGCTAGCTTGGTCTATAAAGTGAGTCCAGGACAGCCAGGGCTACATAAACCCTGTCTCACCACCCCACTCCCCAAAGAAAGAAAGAAAGAAACAGTCCACTCACTTGAGGTCAGTCTCCAGTCTCTCTCTCTTTTCTACCTCCTGTCTCTTTAAGCTGCTTCCGAAATCTAACATTAAAATAATAAAAGAAGAAACATAATTGATTAGCACTAGAAATAAGCAGTGCTGGGGATGGTGGTGCACACCTTGAATCCCAGCACTCAGGAGACAGTGGCAGGTGGATCTCTGTGAGTTCAAGGCCAGCCTGGTCTACAAAGTGAGTCCAGGACAGCCAGGGATACACAGAGAAATCTTTTCTCAAAACAAAAAAGTAATAATTAGAAACCCCAATGCCTTGTAAAGAGATGAGAAATTTTTGACTTGCAATTAAGGAAACAGAAAAAAGTGGAGGTGTAACAGCGTATTTTTATTTATCACACTTATCTTTATTCACACTTAACAATCACCTTTAATATACTTAAATCCTACAACCTAAACCTTGATTCTAAAATCTATAATCTATCTAAGGATATCTTTTTTTTTTTTTTTTTGGTTTTCCGAGACAGGGTTTCTCTGTGTAACAGTCCTGGCTGTCCTGGACTTGCTTTGTAGACCAGGCTGGCCTCGAACTCACAGAGATCCGCCTGCCTCTGCCTCCCAAGTGCTGGGATTAAAGGCGTGCGCCACCACTGCCCGGCTTCTAATACCTATTTTTAAAAAACCCAAACACTTAACACTATTTTAATTTTCTTTTTTTTTTTTTGGTTTTTCAAGACAGGGTTTCTCTGTGTATCCTTGGCTGTCCTGGACTCACTTTGTAGACCAGGCTGGCCTCGAACTCACAAAGATCTGCCTGCCTCTGCCTCCCAAGTGCTGGGATTAAAGGCGTGCGCCACCACCGCCCGGCTATTTTAATTTTCTTAAAAGGATATTAATGCTCCTGGCATAGGTCCATGTAGGGTGGCCTGGTCTATGGTTGTCTGTAGGGAGTTAGATTAATATAAATTAGATTTAGTAAATATCTAGGTTTCTGATAGAGTCTCTTAATCTGGGGCATGAAGATCAACTTTGCTGTGAGCAATTACCTTACCAGCTTATGGATGAAGCCACGTGAAATGAGGGGAGTCTCTTTGAACTGAAAAACGAGATTGAAGCCAGGTGAAACAAGGAAAGACTTTATGACCTGGCATTGTTTTCAGCTGCTAAGTGGGCAGAGCCCAAATTAAGCTGAAGCAGGTGGAACAAGGAGAGATCCTATTTAAGGACAAGTGGATGAGCCTGGGAGAGGGCGTGCTAGGGGCTCCATGCTAGCGAGCTCTGATGCTAGGGAGTCCTCATGCTAAAAAGGACAATGAGTAGTTTGTATCCCCTGATGGAGAAAGTGCTGGTGAACTGATGGCCGAATTTCCCTGAGGCAAAAGGAAGCTGGTGAGCAGAGAAAGCCTCAGCAAGACAGCAAAAGGCCAAGGACTAAACCCCGTGGCTCAGCTTTTACCTAGAGGGGTTTGACCTGTCCAAATAGTGGCCTGAACGGAACTGTGGCCAGCTTTAAAGACTGAGGCAGAGCGGCAGAGTTGCTGATACAAAAGAAAGTAAGTTGGTGTACAGATGGCTGAGGTCTCCCAGAGAGAAGAAAGCCTCAAGCTTATTTAAGGTGAAACCGCCATAGCCAATTTACCCTGACTAACCTGCGTCTGAGATATTCCAGAAGACTGCTAAGTGTATTAAAGGGTCTACCCCAGAGACTGTGTTCCTGATGACTGAGGACCTGCCCCAGAGACTGTATCCTTCTGAAAGGTTATGAAAATAGTTGTAATAGTTATCAATAGGTTTAATGGTTAGGTCTTAGGGGTTGTAGGCATTTTATGGGTTGTAGGAATTTATAGGAATAGTAATTAAGTAAGTGTATTTGTTATAAGTGAATATAGTTATTAATAAATAAGTGTTTAATGATGAAAAAGTACTGTTTCAGCAGAGGGATCACAAGATTGTGTGGTCTCGTCTTAAATCTGTTCTTATGTTGTGATGATATCGGAGTAGTTTTCAGCAGTGCCCCCCCCCTGCTTCCCAAGACATGCCTCGACAACCGTGCGTCAGTGTCAGAGGTGGATCTCTCAGGATTCCCACTGCCTTGAGGTTTCTTAGCAACACTTTTAAAGGGCATATGGTCTGGCCACAACTGGCTCTGCCCATATCTTTCATGTAAAGGTATGCCAAGTTTTTGCTAATCCAAAATCCCTTTACTGCTAGATGCTAAATTGACTGTCCACTAAATTCACTAACCTTACCACATGGAGGCAGGAAAGATGGTTCTGAGTTCAGTTCCCAGCACCCACAGGAGGCTGCTCACAACTGCCTGTAACTCCAGTTCCAGGGGGAATCCACTGCCCTCTTCTGACCCTTGTACCAACTGCACACACACATGCATATACATAACAAAATAACAAATCTTCAAAAAGAACCTGAAAGAACAAAAAGAACTGAAATTAAAGAAACAATAAAGTCTTAGCAGGAAAGAAAAAAAATAAAGTTGAGCCGGGCGGTGGTGGCGCACACCTTTAATCCCAGCACTTGGGAGGCAGAGGCAGGTGGATCTTTGTGAGTTCGAGGCCAGCCTGGTCTACAAAGCGAGTCCAGGACAGCCAGAGATATTCAGAGAAACCCTGTCTTGAAAAACCAAATAAATAAATAAATAAATAAAGTTGAACGTGGCATAGTGAGCCTCTAACCCTGCACTTGGGGTAAGTGGAGACAGGAGGATCTGAAGTGGAGTATACTGTTAATCCCAGCACTCAGGAGTCAGAGACAAACCGATTTCTGTAAATTCAAGGCCAAGCTGTCCTACAAAGAGAGTTGTAGGACAGTCATAAAGAGACCATGTCTCAAAACACTAAACAAAAAAACAGGCAGGCAGAGCCGGGCAGTGGTGGCGCACGCCTTTAATCCCAGCACTTGGGAGGCAGAGGCAGGCAGATCTTTGCGAGTTCGAGGCCAGCCTGGTCTACAAATTGAGTCCAGGACAGCCAGGGCTACACAGAGAAACCCTGTCTCGAAAAACCAAAAAAAAAAAAAAAAAAACCAAAAAAACAGGCAGGCTATAAGTGCCTCATCCTACTGCCCCGCCATCTGAGTGCTGAGATCACAACCAAGCATCACCACTCCAGCTTCTACAAACAATTTTAACGTGATTGTCTTTTGTCTCAGCAAAGCCACCACTGGAACTGTATCATCCAAGCCAGGCCTGGCACATGCCTTTTATCTAAAGACTCTTGGGGCAGAGGCAGGCAGATCTCTGTGAGGTGGAGTCCAGCCTGGTCTACAAAGTGAGTCCAGGACAGCCAAGGATACACAGAGAAACCCTGTCTCGAAAAAAAAAAAAAAAAAACAGTCATGGCTTTTTTTTTTTTGGAGACAGGATTTCTCTGTGTAGCTCTGGCTGTCCTGGATTCACTTTGTAGACCAGGCTGGCCTCGAACTCACAAAGATCCTCCTGCCTCTGCCTCCCAAGTGCTGGGATTAAAGGCGTGCGCCACCACCGCCCTGCTAAGCCATGACTGTTTTACAGAGAACCCTTACCCACAGGATAGACCCAGATTTACCCACCGAAAATGATCCTGAACTCAATAGGAACAGCTCATGGAACTGTGCCAGAGGCTGGTGAGATAAAACATGAATCATCCCAACAATGTGGAACCCTGGGCACTCCCAAGAAAGGAGGGGCCCTTATGCATGCTGGCCTTGAACTACACATGACCCATCAGCAGAGGGGAAAATGCAAATTACAAAGTAGCTTAAACAGCCCATAAGAAGCTTGGATATAAGACTGAAAGACCGGCTGGGAGCTCAGGCTGGGATCCTGGTGCCGCATTTGAAGAAACAGCCCGATGAGGCACCTGGAGGAGGTGAAATCCTGTCACGAATCTTTCCAAGTCCAAGGTGTGTGGACAGGTCA
Organism: Lophiomys imhausi; assembly: GCA_907164525.1. NCBI lineage: Eukaryota > Metazoa > Chordata > Mammalia > Rodentia > Muridae > Lophiomys > Lophiomys imhausi. The sequence continues at coordinate 654,346 of CAJQZJ010000247.1, read as the reverse complement.
CTTCCTACCAGCTTCCGTCTTTACAGCCTGTGCTACCTCAGACAAGTTGCATAATCTAAATAAAACCTTTCTTCCCTTTGTAATGGTAGTGATTTTAACTTCTCTCTCTCTCTCCTTTCTTGGTTTTTTGAGACAGGGTTTCTCAGTGCAGCTCTGGCTGTCTTGGAACTCACTCTGTAGATTAAGCTGGCCTTGAACTCAGAAATCCCTCTGTATCTGCCTCCCAAGTGCTGGGATTAAAGGCATGTGCCACCACTGACTGACTCTTAACTACTTTATATATTGTATTAAGTAGAATAATTATAGTAACATTTGGTACATATTAGGTTCTCAGTTAAACATTACCAGTTATTTCTATAATTTTCACTTTTTTATTTTGCTTGTTTTAGGTTTTAGTTTTTTATTTTTTATTTATTTTTTTGAGACAAGTTCTCATGTAGCCCAGGTTGTCCTTGAATGATGTAGCTGAGGATGACCTTAACAGCATGATCTTCAGCTGGGAGGTGGTGGCACACACTCTCCATCCCAGCACTTGGGAGGCAGAGGCAGGCAGATCTCTGAGTTCAAGGCCAGCCTGGTTTACAGAACAAGTTCCAGGGCAGCCAGAGCTACACAGAGAAACCCTGTGAAAAAACAAAACAAAACAGAGGAAAAGTATGATCTTCCCTCATCTCTGTTCCGAGCACACAGAACTCCCCTAGGATTTCAGAGAAAGAAGGCACAGTTGGTGAGGTTTTAGTATTTACTCCAATTAAACATAAACAACAATAAAATAAATGCAAATGAACACAGCAATCCCAGTTCCAGTAAATCCTAAACTTAACCCTAACATAGCCACATACTGACCCAGGTAAGGGCTCGGACATGGTAGCCTTCTTTGTTGTGATGAGAGCTTGACCACGAAGCAGGAAGTGGGCTTAGCGGCTGCATTATCTCGGGTCTGCTCTCTCTCCCGGTCTCAGTCTCTCCCGGGTGTCAGCCTCTGGTGGCAGTGGTGTGGTCATTGCTGAGGTGTTGAGGGCTTTCTCTCTGACGTTCGGGAACTGTCAATCAAAGTGGCGACCAGTGGCAATCCACAGCAAACTGTAGGAGCCATGGTGTGCACTGTTACAATTCTGTGCCCATATTTACACTCATTTCTTAAGGGTAACTCCCTGAGTGGAAATGTCCAGATTTTGGGTTCTGCCAGGTTTGATAAGCAGCTGTCAGTCCTGCGTCAGCTGGCCTCTGACAGCCTTCTGGTTATCTTAAAGCATTACATCACTTCAATGCATTTAATTTTCACTTCAAACTTAAAAGTATTAAACTTAACTATCACTATTACACTATTAAACTATTGCTAACTCCCAACAGCCATTTTAGGTGGCTGTCTTACAGGCTCCTGACAATCTCCCAAGTCCTGGGATTTCAGGTACATAGCACCCAGCCTTAACTTTCACTTCTTTTTTATTTATTATAATTTTTTGTGGTTTTTCTTTTTTATGTCTATGAGAGCTTTAGCTGCATGTACACCTGCAGCCAGAAGAGGGCATCAGATCACATAGCAGATGGTTGTGAGCCACCATGTGGTTGCTGGGAATTGAACTCAGGACCTTTGGAAGAGCACTAGCCAGTGCTCTTAACCGCTCGCTGAACCATCCTTCCAGCCCCCCCCCCCATTTTGTGGTTTTTCAAGACAGGGTTTCTCTGTGTAGCCCTGGATGTCCTGTCTTGGACTCACTTTGTAGACCAGGCTGGCCTTGAACTCAGAGAGATCTGCCTGCCTCTGCTCCAGAGCGCTAGGATTAAAGACGTGCGTCACCATGCTAAGCAATTACAGACAGCTGTGAACTGCCATGTGGGTGCTGGGATTTGAATCTGGATGCTGTGGAAAAGCAGCCAGTGCTCTTAACTGCCTAGTCATCTCTCCAGCCCCCTTATTATAATTTTTAAAGTATCTTACTTATTTTAATTTTCACTTCACATGTGAATTAGCACATACAAGTGAACAAAGATCTCCAGGCTGAAGAGCATCAGAGGGATTTGACCTGGCCTGAGGAGACTGCAGAAGGGCTAGCAGCAGCTAATAAAGCAGATACCAGGGAACACTGTTGCAGATAAAAGCATGCTACAAGGGCCACAAGTCAGGAGGGTCTGTGGCCCTTAAAGGGAGCTAGAAGGGCAGTAGTGTACACAGGAGAGTGGTGCTGGACAGGACGGAAGAACCAGCCAGCCTTGGACAAGGTTTTGCTCTTAAAAGATCAATCAGGGACTGGAGAGATGGCTCAGCAGTTAAGAGCACTGGCTGTTCTTCCAAAGGACCCGGGTTCAAATCTCAGCACCATATGGCAGTTCACAGCTGTCTGTAATGGCAGGGCGTGGTGGCACACGCCTTTAGTCCCAGCACTCGGGAAGCAGAAGCAGGTGGATCTCTGTGAGTTCAAGGCCAGCCTGGTCTACAAAGTGAGTCCAGGACAGCCAAGGATACACAGAGAAAACCTGTCTTGAAAAACCAATAAATAAATAAATAAAACAAAAGACAGATCAATCAGAAGTTGACTGGATGGAACATGTTTCTAATTTAAGCATTCAGGAGACTGAGGCAGGAGGATTTCTAGTAGTGAGATCCTATCTCAGATCAAACAACAGCTGGGCATGGTGGTGCACACCTTTAACTCCTGCATGCAGGAAGAGGGGCAGGCAGATCTCTATAGCTCAAGGACAACCTTGTTTACACAGGGACCAGGCCAGCCTAGTCTACACAGTGGAGACCTTGTCTGAAAAGACAAACAGATAGATCCAAAAAGGGGGCTGGAGTATAGCTTGTTGGTAGAGTGGTTGCTTAGCATGTCCAAGGTCCTGGATTCAACCCCCAGCCTTGTCATCACCATCACACATATATACACATAAGATAAGCAAAATGTAATTTAAAAAATTTAAAGGGGCTGGATAGATGGCTCAGTAGAAAGGGCAGTTGCCCCCATGCCTGATTTTTATATCCAGGACCCACAGGATGGAACTAGAGCGCCAACTCCTGCAGGCTGTCCTCTAACCTCCACACACACGAGCTGTGGCACATGCATGTACACTAAGTAAATAAATGTAATAATTTTTAAAAATAAAACATAGAGGGGCTGGAGAGATGGCTCAGCGGTTAAGAGCACTGGCTGCTCTTCCAGAGGTCATGAGTTCAACTCCCAGCAACCATATGGTGGCTCACAACCATCCATAATGAAATCTGGTGCCCTCTTCTGGCCTGCAGATATACTGGCATACAGAACACTGTATACATAATAAATAAATCTTTAAAAAAAAAAATAAAAAAAAAAAAATAAAACATAGAGGAGCAAGTGTGGTGTTGTGTGCCTGCAATCCCAGCACCTCGGAGGTAAAGGGAAGTGTAAGACAAGTCTGACTATGTTAGACCATGAGACCCAGTCTCAAAACAAGGCCACCATGGCTGCAGAACTGAAGACCCAGAAGAGTCTGGGCGACTAGCCAGCAGACTGCGGTGTTGTGCCGTGTGCCAGCGCGGTGGAAATGTGGAGAAAGAATGGAGATCTGGCAAGCAGACCTGTGATCTTCGTGCTGGGCTGGACTAGGCAGGGAGAGTGGGTGCTGCTGCCATGGTTGGGGAGAGGCAGGTTTGGACATGAACTGCACAAGAACCTGGAGTTACATGGTTCTGGTGCTTAGAGCAAGTCTGGGCACAGAGGTCTGGGAGCTATGGCTCCCTGCCAAGTCTTCCCTTGCTTATTATTCTAACATCTGACCTCTGACCTCTAACCCATCAATGTCTGTCTTAATCTTAAGGCAGTAGTCTGATCTGCATGGCTTCAGCAAGACTGTTAGATTTGTGACCTGAACCCTGGGAACCCATTAATTCAACCTCAGATTAAATTATCTTTACTGTCTTCCTCATTATCTATCTTGCTCCCATTGTGAATGTTGTCGGAAAAAACCCCAGGGTCCTCATTTCACAGGAACAGGCTATGTGGTTGTTTTCTCCAAACCTGCAGTGGGGTTGGTTTTTTTTTTTTTTTTTTTTTTTTTTTTTTTTTTTGCTTACCACCCAAAGTGAACTCTTTAAGGCTTTCACAGTGGCTGCAGCTTGTCTTTGCAGGCCCAAAACAATCCAGGCTCATCATTCTGGCTTCCGCCCAGATATCTCATACCCAAGAGTCACATGCAAGCTTTTAAAACCTAATCCAGAGATCACTTGGGGTCTCCCAGCCCTCAGGATCCTAGAAATTGGACAAGGAAAAGAAACCACACCTTTCCTCCTCCCCAGACAGGGTTTCTCTGTGTAATACTCCTGGCTGTCCTGGACTTACTTTGTAGACCAGGCTGGCCTCGAACTCACAGATATCCGCCTGCCTCTGCCTCCCAAGTGCTGGGATTAAAGGCACGCGCCACCACGCCTGGCTTTTTTTTTTTTTTTTTAATGATAGCTAGCACTGCCCTTTATGGTGACTGAGAACAGAATTCCCAGTGGTTTCCAGGGTAGCTCTGGCTTGCCAGGGACGGAAACCATTGCTTACACTCGCCCTGCAGAGCATCTGAGTGGACAGAGCTCTGGTGGCCACACAGTCGGGATGTGGGACACAGACTGGGGATCGGGAAGAGTACGGGGTGGGACCGAAGTGCAGGAGGCAGACATTACACAAAACCCAGGAAGTGCACCCTTGGCTGTGAAAAACTCAACTTTTATTATTACCTGCCTAGTGCAGGAGATTAAAATTGCCTCAAGCTAGGTCCATATATTAGTGTAAAAATCTGTGTCTCTCCCCCCAGAAATGTACAAACCCCACGTGATTACAGAAAAACCAATGTGGTAGCTACAATAGAAATCCCCACCCCCAGCCTCAGGCAATTGCTCCCTCTGACCCCCATCCTAGTATTTACTCCACAGAAACATACAGGCTTTGACAAGTTCGAGCTGCAGCATGGCGGGTGGGAAGGAGGGATGTGTGACTGAGGGTCACCGCAAGGATCACCCCCAGGTCCAGTGTGTCAGGGTATAGAACAGAAGAAAGCCAGGGCTGAGGACCGTTGCAGGGGTTGGCCTTCCTTATCCATTCTCATCCCTCCCTCCTTTTAGTTCTCAGCTGGCGGCGTCCAGTGTGTGACAGGAAGGAGGCTGGGGGCACAGCCACCTCCCCAGGAACCAGTGTTGGCCAGTGGGCCTTGTCCAGTGTGTACCCTGCATTTGCCCCAATCCTTCCCCAGGGGATGACTGGAAGAAGTCAGGCAGGATCCCAACCACAGGGCCAGCTGGGTGGGTGGTGCTCAGGAGATGGAAGGAAAAAGAGGAAGGGAGTGTGTATCCGGTAACAGCTCCGTCCGGCAGGTCCAGCCCACCCGCAGAAACGCTGCCCCTTGGGGATGGGAAGTCAGGAGATGGTGGGGTAGGGTGCCATAGGCTTCTTGGGTTTTAATGTCCAGCTCTCCCTGGATGGCTCCCGATGAGAAAGAGCTGCAGGGTCCTGAGTTTACACTGCGTTGAGCGCATCATCTGCCAGGAACCGATGAAGCTGAGCAAAGGGCGGCCGGTGCTCGGGCTCCCGACTCCAGCATCGCAGCATCAGCTCATACAGGGTCTGAGGGCAGGCGGGTGGCCTGGACAAGTATACCTGCGAGATACAACGTGAAGGAGAGGTGGAGACAGACGCCCTTTAGTCTCTGTCACTGCAGGCTCTGACTCTCTGGGCCCCTACCACAAGCCCCATGTCCCCTCGCTCAGCTCTGACCTGCCGACCCTGGTCCCTGAAGAACTCCCCAGCGTTCTCGATGACCTGCTCGTCAGTAAGCTGCCCAAAGGGTTGAGATCTGCAGAGCATCAGGACCTCCCAGAGGGTCACTCCAAAGGCCCACACATCACTCGCTGTCGTGAACTTCCCCTGGTACACAAGGCAGCAAGAAAGGCAGAAAAAAGATCTCAGACAGGGTAGATTTGAAGTCTACCCATCCTCACCCCGGGCTGTCCCCTTCTTCTACAGGACCCTCTTTTACCTGCTGGTACTGGACCTCTATCCTAATCCAACTGGTTCTATTCCCAGTTTCCAACTTGTTTTTCTGTTTTGTTTTTTGAGACAGGGTTTCTTTATGTATCTCTGGCTATCCTGAACTCACTCTGTAGACCAGGCTAGCCTTGAACTCACAAACATCTGCCTGGCTCTGCCTCCAAAGTGCTGGGATTAAAGGCGTGCGCCAACAGGCCTGGGCAGTTTCCACCTCTTGCCCCTCCACCCTCACTCTTGGCTCCTGGATCCCTTTCTCCACATACAGCTGTTCCTCCTTTCCCCAGTTCCCTGATCCAGAGGGACCCTCCATTTCCAAATAAGGCGAGTGCAGCCCATAAAGGCTCATGGCTGAGGAGGGGCAGCCGGCGCCCCCACCCCTGGTCTGCCTCTTTGGGCATCCTCACCATGAGGATGCACTCCCAGGCCATCCACCTGATGGGCAGCACCGCCCGGCCCTGCACGCGGTAATAATCCCCGGCGTAGAGGTTCCTGCTCATGCCAAAGTCGGCGATTTTGATGGTGAAGTTTTCCCCAACCAAGCAGTTCCGGGTCGCCAGGTCCCGATGCACAAAGTTAAGAGTGGCCAGATAGCGCATGCCTGAGGCAATCTGGGCCCCCACGTGCAGCAGCATGGAGTAGCTGAATAAAGGATTCAAACAGAAGGTCACAAGCAGTCCAGACCCCTCCCCCACTTTACACATTCCTGTCTAGGAGAGGGGAGCCCACACCTCAGACACTGGTTAGGTCATTCCTGCTCTGATTAGGAAAGGGATTCACAATGCGGCAGGTCCTACTCAAACCCCAAGGAGCTTGTGTTTTGTTAAGTTGGGACAGGAGAGAATCCATGGAGGCTCCAAGTCCCTGCACCCGCTCCTCCTAAGACCCCAGCCTTTCTGGCCAAGTTCATGAATGACCATGGACATGAATTTCTCATCCCGGGTCCCTCTGGGACCTTTACCTGGCCACCCCCACCCCGTGCTCCCCCTCTTCCCTTCCCAGCTTGCATGAAGGTCAGCAGACCCACTTAGGATAGGCCCTGCCTCGTGAGTGGGTACCTGATTGTGGGCCCCTGGTCAGACTGGTCCCCAGGTAGTCCCTGAGCTGCCTTGTTTTCCAGCTGATGGGCACTAAGGAACTGGTTCAAGTCACCATTCTCCATGTAATCGGTAATCATGCAGAGAGGGTCGTCCTGCACACACACGCCCAGGAGCCGGATGATGTTTGGGTCCTTCAGCCGCGACATGATCTTTACCTCCTTCAGGAAATCGTTCCTAGAGAAGCAGGTAGAAGGCTGGAGAGGCGCCAAGTATCTCCCTCCCAGACACCAGGCTCTGCTGCTCCCTGACTGATCTTAGGCTTCCCTCTCTTTTCAACAGATCGCCCCGATCCTTACCTAACGTTTTAAAAATCACTTTTTATTTAATTAAAATATAATTACATCAGTTGCCCTCCCCCCCCCTCACTACAACCCCTCTCGTGTCCCCTTGAGGTGGCTCTCTCTTACAAATCTTCATGGCCTCTCATTCTTTGTTATTGTTGCATGTAAGTGTATGGATAAATCCGTAATTGGACTCTGCCCAATCCATTTAGTGTTGCTTGTGTGTATAGGTTCTTACAGCTAACCACTTGGGGCTGGAAAACCACTTAGAAGGCTGATCTCGGGAGGATGTTAATTCTTCCTCTCAACAGTTGTTAACAGCTCTGCATCTAGGAGTGGGGCTCCGTGTGGTCCCACAGTCACCTGGTATGCTTTATCACTATTGCTGCCATGGGTCTCACCTGGCATTTTTGGTGGCATCCGGCCGGAGGATCTTCACTGCTACTAGCAAGGGGTGTCCCTTGTGCACACTGATGGGGAAGTCACTACTGACCAGATCTTGAGGGTCCTCCACTTCACACAGGTGTACCTGGAGAATGAGGGTCACCTGCTGGGTCACAAGGTCCCCCAAGGTCACGGCACCAATGGCAAAGCTGCTTGGCCGAGGAAGCACGCAGGCAACAAAACACTGGCGAGGCATCCTCCTTACCTCCCCAAACTGGCCCTCGCCAAGCTTCTCCTTGAAGCAGAGCCGTGACCGAGGGAAATCCACTCTGGGGGGGCCGTCCCCAGCCGCCCCTGGGGGCAGCGCGGGCACAGCATACGTGTTACCCCCAGTGACGCCCTGCAGGGTGACAATGTCAGCCTCGGCATAATGGGGGACGCTGTTCTGGGGAGGTGGGGGTAGAAGCGGGGCACCCGGCTTCTCGGGCTCCATATAGTCCCCACTGCAGGCTGGAGGGGTGAGGGGAGAGAAGGCAGGATGAGGCATCAGGCACAGCCCTGGGCACCCCATATCCCAGAGCCCCCACCTCTATGTCCCCCATGTCCCAGCTGCCAGCCTCAGACCAGAGAAGGCAAGCATGAGAACAGTGCCGTGTACCCAAAGGCTTTCCGGGCAGCGCAGAGAGTTAAGTAGAAGGCACCAGAAAATTTTACCCTCTGGGATCCCCTGGCACCACCCTAACCACTAGATAAATCTGGGGTGAAGGAGGGACTCCTCCACCCAGCATCTGAAAGAGGTCCAAACCATGAGTCTCCTCCATGTTCCAAACCCCTGTCCCACTGGCCAGTAGTTCCTGCTGCTGTCAGCCCAGCCCCTCCCTGCCACAGTTATACCCAATCCCAAACACACCAAGCTCGAAGACAAGCAGAGACAGGGCACACAGATGGGGGAGAGGGTGACAGGCCCCTAGGACAAAGGAAGGAGGGAGGCAGAGTTGTCCCCTCTGGGCCCTGGGGAAGGGGCCACAATGAGAAAGCAACACATAGAGAAAAAGGAGCAGACAGGAGGGGCGGGGCGGCATGAGCCTTCACCTCTGCGGAGAGAGGACACAGGGGGGAGAGGGCAAGCGCCCAGGGTGAGGCCCTCCTCCTCGCAGCTCTAGAGAGAGGGGAGAATAGAGGAGTTACACAAGAGCAGGTGCCGCAACAGCATCCTCTCTAGCTCTGGAGAGCAGTGTGAGAGGGAGAGGAGACAGAGCTAAGACCAGCAGCCTTCCCCTTGTCTCCAGGGGTGGCAGAGCTTTCAACTGGGAGCTCAGGAGAGCGGAAGAGGCCACAGTGGGGAAGCACAGAGTGCCAGGTGTGAGGGCTTTTCCCTGCCCAGTCGAGCCTGCAGAGCCCAGCAGCTGAGGGGCTTACCCTGGGTGTTGGTGGGTTTGGCCCAGGCGGGTGTGGGGGGGCCCGGGCCTCGAGGGGGACGGGCGTAAGTGGCCAGAAGGAGGCGGTAGGCCGGATTGGAGAGCAGCAACGCTGTCGGGAGAAGGAGGGGGGGAGACACGGGGAAGGGATGAGACTCAAGGCTAGACAGACAGGGAGGCCTGGAATAAGGCAAGATTGGACTCATGGGAATGAAAGTTCAGGAGACAGAGACAGGGTAAAGCAAGGCTCTCAAAAGTAATGGAGAGCTGAATGGGTGGTGGGTAGATATATATGGATGGATGGATGATGGGCGGGTGGAGGGGTAAGGAGACAAGAGGGCACAACAGAAATCTGTAACACGGTGACAGGAGGAGACCATTGGCATTCTGGGTAAGAATGAAAAGCTTTCTGGGAAAGCTTTGGAGGAGACTCTACGGAGGTGCACAGAAACAAGAAAATGAATTGGAGCTGGTGTATGTAGACAGCAAAGGAGGGTTATGATAAGCACAGGCGGAAGACGGGGCGGGACTGGAAAAAGGCAGGCCTTACCAGAGCCATTGGGGGCACAGGGCGCAGAGTGGGTCGGAGTCCCCCGAGGCCGGGGCTCCTGGTAAGGGGGTGGCTCTCGGGGGCCCGGGCGGTTGTTGATGAGGATGGTGTCCCCGGGGACAGAGAGGTGAACCGTCAGCTCCTCCTCCAACACCCGGCGCTCGGCCTTGTTACAGGATTAGACGACATTAATTAAGCCGCGGTGCCGCATGGCTCCCTGGGCACTTGGGATCGTAGTTGGTCTGTTCTCTCCTCCTGGCAGCCCCACTTCCCTGAGGTCACCACACGGGACCCAGGCCAAATCTGACCAGGCCCTGATTATCAACCATAATGAACGTCACCCTCCCAGACACGGGGAAATTCGGAGAGCAGGCAGCCTGTCCCCCTGCCACCCTTCCTTCCACTCCTCTCCAGCTTTTGCTCCCAACAGGTCGGTTGGGCTTGGTTAGAGAAGAACCCCGGGTGGAGGCTGATGGAGCTTAGCTGAAGGACAGAAAGTGAGGCCAGGAGATCTGTCCTCCTGGCTCCTCCCTGGGGGCTGGTCTGCCACCGGCTACGTCCTGCACTGGAAGGCCTCTTCAAGGCCCATTCTAAGGACCCTCCGGCTCCGGCTCTGCCCTAGCTCTGCCTACTCCCACCTCCTCTCAACCCAATGAGATTCGCACAGTGTTCTGTACACACACTTTGCTCCCTCTCGACAACTGTCACTGGGTCTGAGGTTAGTCCAAGCCCTAGGATCCTACTGGCCCCTGACGGCTGATGAGTGCGTGCCCATGCACGCACGCACGCACGCACGCACGCACGCACGCACGCCCCGCCCACCTTGCTGAGCAGCCGGCGCCAGTGCAGCCTCCAGAGCATGAGAGCGATGATCAGCAGGAGCAGCAGGATGATGGCCACCAGGCAGCCGATGAGGATGGCGGTTGGGCTTCCCTCCGCCTTGGCCACTGGCTGTTGACCGCGGGGCTCCAGCTCTGACAGAGGAGAACGGTCAGCACCACAGCAGGTGTCCATCCCCACCAGAGGGGGACGCCCAGCAGGAACTGTGCCCGAGGACTGCTCACCCAAGCTGCTGAAGTTGGTGGGAGGTGGACCGGGCGGCCACCAGGGGGCTGGCGGGAAGGTGTCCGAAGAGTCATTCACCACATCTGGGAAGAGGGGAGGAAAGAGAAGAGGGTGTCAGAGCAGGGAAGCGAGGGGACACAGTTGTGTGAGACCTAGAGAACAGAGAGGGACAGGGTGGTTAGTGACTGCTGGTGCCAATTGGTACAGAGCAGTCTGGGGAGTCCCTGGCTGGGGGGACGTGAAAAACTCGGGGAGGGGTCTGCGGATCTGCAGACTTAGAGAAGAGGCTGGTTCTTAAGCAGACTTCTTGTCCCCCTCACTCAGGGTGGATCTGGAATGCGGGACACATAGAGGAAAGCCACATTTGGGGACAAAAGGATCCCACATCCCTATCATCCAAACGCTTGGGAGGTTGAGGCAGGAGGATCATGAGTTTTAGGCTGGTTCAGGTTATGTAATGAGACCCATCTAAAAAAAAAAAGCCATGCGTGGTAGTGCACGACAGCCAGGGCTCTTACACAGAGAAACCCTGTCTCGAAAAACAAATTTAAATAAATAAATAAATACAATAATTTATTTAAAAGATTAAATTAAATTTAAAAAAGAATCTACCTGTTCTCACATGCTTTTAATCCCATCACTCAGAAGGCAGAGGCAGGCAGATCTCTGTGAGTTCCAGGCCAGCTAGGGCCACGTAGAGAGACCTTGTCTCAAAAAACACAATAAACAGGCCAGGTGTGGTGGCACACGCCTTTAATCCCAGCACTTGGGAGGCAGAGGCAGGTGGATCTCTGAGTTCAAGACCAACATGGTCTACAAAGTGAGTCCAGGGCAGCCAAGGATACACAGAGAAACCCTGTCTCGAAAAACAACAACAACAAAAACCAAACCAAAACAAAAAACACAATAAACTAAAAGAATCTACAAAACAAAACAAGACAAAAAAAAGATTCTACACGGGATTGGGGTCTTGACTATTCTGGCCCAGTTTGAAAACTGATGGATGGGTGATATGGTAGCAGGAATCCATACGCTGGGGACACCATGGGGTTAACCATCAGATGATAGACAAACCTAAGCAGGGCTAGCTCTGGGGTTTACCTGAGATGAAAGAGATCTCGCTGAAGAGTAACCAGAGTCCCGCAAAGAGGAATCGGCACTGCAGGAAGCGGCCCACGCGGCCACCCAGAGGCACTGAGATGGCCCTGGCTCTGGGGTCTCCGAGGCTGCCCCCCAGGGCATGGCGCACAGGCTCTCCCTCCCAGGCCATGGCAGGGCCCCTTTTAAAACGGCATTCCACCCCGCCTGGCAGGCGGGCTCCCAGTGTGTGCATGTTGTTACAGTGGACCTGAGGGAAAGGGGAGGGACACTGAGTCAAGGCCAGGAAAAGCCGGCAGCACCTCCCAGAGGACAGAGCTCTCTCACCTGCATGGTCTGGAAGGTCCTCAGCCGGTCAAACTCAAACTCCATCTCCACATAGCCACTGGGGAAGCTGTGGTTGCTCCATCCCACGTAGTCATAGCCTGGCCAGACCCGCAGCTCCTGGCTCTGCCTGAAGTCATCCAGCCCCACCACACCGTCTGCCAGTTGGCCCAGACCGCCGTACTGCAGTCTGATCGGAGGGAATGGGAAAGGAACCGTGGGGGAGGGTGATAGAGACCATGCATGTTTTCTGTGCAGACACACCCAACAGTGGCCTGGAAGCCTGACTCCCATCCACTCTCCCTTCCCAGCCCACCACAACGTCATGCAACACTGTCCTCTCTTGTGTGCACCATACCCCAACCCTCCGTGAGTCACACACCACACAGATGAGTCTACAGTGTGTATTTACTGTGACCATTCCCAACAGTTACTACTCTTAGCTGGGGTACAGCCTTGTTTTGTTCTTGGTGTCTTAGGGAGTCCGGTCTGTCCTAGAACTGAAGCCCCTGATGCTACTAACTCTGCCTCCCAAGTACTGAGCTTACAGGAGCTCTGGATGTCCTGCAGGTTTTCTTACAAGGTGGTCCTTGTCTGGACCATGGGGATCTTCATTCTTCTTTTCTTTCTTTCCTTTTTTTTCTTGATTTTTCTAGACATGGTTTCTCTGTGTAGCCCTGGCTATCCTGGAACTCGCTCTGTAGACCAGGCTGGCCTTGAACTCACGGAGATCCTCCTGCCTCTGCCTCCCAAGTGCTGGGATTAAACACATGCACCACCACACCAGGCCCCTCATTCTAATTCACACCAAGTGCCCTTTGGGCTAATTGTCACCTTACTATCATTTTGTTCCTGGCTTGTTTTCAGGCCCTACTTAACTGGTACTCTCCCTAGTTTTCCATTTCACTGCCCAGGGTACTCCCCGCTCTACCTCACCTTACATTCACTCTCACACACACACACATGCCTCCCACCCCAAGCTCCATGTTCTGCAGGGCCATCCCTCTTACCCGCCAGCAGTGTACCCATCATAGGTAGAGTCATTGAGATGCACTATCTCAGACAGGTGGTACATGGTCTGCCCCATGGGAGCTGTGTACGACAGGAGTCCGTCTGGGAGGGTGGAAAGAAGAGTTGGAGGCATCGGGCCCCAGTGAATACAGCCCTTTCTTACTAGTGTGGAGAAGGCAACCCTGTCTAGTCCCCTCCCCTCACTAACAGCTTCCTGACAGGAAAGGACCCTTGATACCCCTCCTCATATTCTTGACCAGCTGACCTACTCACCCCGCCACAGGCAGCCATAGAGCTCCACCCTCAGACAGACACTCATGACTCGGTCAGCCCTGGGGTAGAAGCGGACCAGCCGGGCCACCATTGGGGGCCCAAGGTCCTTCAGCACCACTCCCCCAGGATCCTCGTTACCCGAAATCACCTGTGGGCCAGGAAAAAAGGTGGATGGGTGGGTTAGGGTTCCAGGTCAGAGCTACCCTGCTGTGCTTCAGCTGCTCCCTAGCTCAGCCTACAGAGGCCACTGAGAGATGGCCAAGGGGACACTGGGTATTGTGGGGCACAGCTGGGCATTTTTAAAAGGGGGTTCTGTAAGCAGGTGACCCTTTCACAGAATCCTGTATGGCACCCCTGCCTGCTTCACCCCACTCCCTGTGTTCATTCAACAGCTGACCAAGTGCCCACTCTGGACCAGACATGATCTCAGTGGTGAGGTCAGCCCCCCTCACAGGACAACTGTGAGGGACAAGAGGCAGTGTGCGGGGCGGAGCAGTGAGGTGGGTGTCCAGAGATCTGTAGGAGGTGACATCTCCGAGGAGAACTGCATAGAACAAGAGGCGGCCTGTGGATGTCTGGGGGCAGGGCTTGCTGGGCCTAGAGAACAGTAAGTGTGTGAGCCCTGGTTGTAGGGAGGGACCCTGGTGTGTTCCACAAACAGCAATAACGGTGGCATAGCCACGGTGTATGTACACGCACATAGGCTTGCACACTTGAATTCAGTGCCTGCAGAGACCAGAGGAGGGTGCAAGATCCCAGGGAGCCGGAACCAGACTAATGCAGTTCACTCAAAGAATTGAGGCTTTTGTTTTCTTCTGATAGAGCCAAAGCCAGGGCTGGGCTGAGAGCAGGGTGTGGCTGTCTGATTTACTTCAGTTTATGTATGTGTAGCTCTGAGGAAGAGGCTTGCTATGTAGGAGACGGACTGAATGGTTTAGACCTCATCTCAGCTGGATGAAAGCTCACATGGCTTAGAGCTGGGAATGGAGGGGAAGAAAAGTGAGAATTGGGGAAATGCCACAAAGGAGGGTCTAGAGAGGAGCCGTGAGAGTGGGGTCTGAGTTACTAAGCATGGGCTAGGGGGAGGTAAATTTCCCTAAGTTGAGAACAAGAAAAAGGAATGAACAGGTTTGGGGTAGCAGTGGGAACTGAGGTGAATGTGGTAGAGTTTATTAAAACCAATTGTGAGAATGTTTTTGTTTAATCCCAGGTGAGCTGCTTAGGACACAGGTATAAGGCTGGAGAGATGGCTCAGTGGTTAAGAGCACTGGCTGCTCTTCCAAAGGACCCGGGTTCAAATCCCCAGCACCCACATGGCAGTTCACAGCTGTCTGTAATTGCCGGGCGTGGTGGCGCACACCTTTAATCCCAGCACTTGGGAGACAGAGGCAGGTGGATCTCCATGAGTTCAGGACAGTTAGGGATACACAGAGAAACCCTGTCTCAAAAAACCTAAAAAAAAAAAAAAAAAAAAGCCGGGCAGTGGTGGCGCACGCCTTTAATCCCAGCACTTGGGAGGCAGAGGCAGGCGGATCTTTGTGAGTTCGAGGCCAGCCTGGTCTACAAAGCGAGTCCAGGACAGCCAGAGATATTCAGAGAAACCCTGTCTCAAAAAACCAAAAAAAAAAAAAAAAAGACACAGGTATAAAGTATTAAGGGTTTCCTGAGCTAGCAGGGGGCGTGGCTTAACCAGCTGAGCAAGTTTAACTCTGAGGACTTGGGAGAGAGGAATAAAAAGCCAGAGCCCCAAAGAGAAAGGGGTTCTACAAAGGAGGAAAAAAAAGCCAGAGCCTGGGGCTGGAGAGATGGCTCAATGGTGGCTGCCCTTAAAGAGGTCCTGAGTTCAATTCCCAGCAACCACATGGTGACTCACAATCATCTACAATGAGATCTGGTGCCCTCTTCTGGCCTGCAGGCATGCATGCAGACAGAACGCTGTATACATAATAAATAAAATTTTTTTTTTTTTTTTGGTTTTTCGAGACAGGGTTTCTCTGTATAACAGCTCTGGCTGTCCTAGACTCACTTTGTAGACCAGGCTGGCCTCGAACTCACAGAGATCCGCCTGCCTCTGCCTCCCGAGTGCTGGGATTAAAGGCGTGCGCCACCAACGCCCGGCTTGTTCTTCCCGCTGCTGTTTCCTGGTTTGCTGGACTTCTAACGAGACTGGTATTACCCCCAAAGAACCCAGGGACCCTAATGAGCAGGAAGTAGCTCAAAGAGACCTACCTCCCTTCTCCCTCTAACCTTCTTTCTCTCCCACCTAGGGTTGAGGGGTTTCAGGGAGTGAGGGGTGGAAGGGAGGTAGAGGTATTAAGTACAGTAAACCAAAGCAGATGTATATATTGGACAATTAAAAAGCTCTGTCTACAGGTGAAGGGTAAGTTTGAGACTCCCAGGGGATGTTAAGAGGCAGCCAGGTTCCAACACGGTCTGGAGCTGGACATGCTGGGGCCTGGGCAGTGGAGAATGCTGTCCCTCCCAGGTGCCTCCCCTTCCAGCCTCACCTCCTGACCCCAGCGGTCCTTCCAGTCCATCCAGCGGCGGCCGTCTCGGGAGTAACGTAGCCGGTAGCTTCGGGAGAACTCTTTGCCCAGACCCCCGGCGTGGCGGCCCTGTGTGCCCACCAGAGCCACCAAGTGCAGCCTCCGAAGGTCCACCTGCAGGTACTCCTCTTCTTTGGGGAACACGGGCCCTGCAGGGCACCATGCCCCATCTCCATCACTGCTTTCCAGCCTGGGAGGACGAAGGAGGTCAGGGCAGCTCTTGACCCTGGGTCTCTCTCTCTCTCTCTCTCTCTCTCTCTCTCTCTCTCTCTGTAGACAAAGTCCCTCGTAGCCCAGGCTGGCCTCACTATGTAACCTTGAATTTCTAGGCCCTGCCTCTAACTCCTGGATGATGGGTTTATAGCATATGCCACCATGACCATTTATAGTAGACGAGTACCCTAACTGAGCCGCATTGCTAGCCTGGCCGTGGGTCTATTTAAAACCGGCTCCCAACACACTGCGTATGTCTCACTGACCTGGGCCCACTCAAAAGCGTCTTGTCCTGTGCAGAGGGGTCCACAAAAGAGCTCCCTCAAGGCAACCCCAGCGTCAGGTACCTGCTGTGGCGGGCAGCGGTGGAGTCTGACCAGGAGCTGGACACAGAGATGTCGCTGTCGGGAATGGTTCGGTCCTGCATGCCCAGGGCATAGCGGCACTTGGCTGGAGGACAACAGGCACAGGGTGGGTCAGGTTCCCCCCAGCGTTCTGACCCCCCAAGCTCTATTCCTCAGGAACCCACGATTCAGTCTCCTCACCGGGGTCAAAATGTCCCTTCATGTCAGCATCTCCAGTCATCACCAAGAGCAGCAGCAGCAGTACAGATGAGAGGACCCCTGTCCCCATCGCTCCTGATCCCTCTGGCCTATGGGGGAGGGAGCAGCATCTCTACAGGGGACACACAGGGAGGAGAGTCCGATCACCAAGCGATCTAGGTACCGTCCAACAGCAGGAGGGAGGGATGCGCTGGGGATAAGGACAGTAAAATGGCCAAAAATTAAAAACAAGTCACTGTTCGGAGCACTGTTTAGACCACCTCCTACACACCAGGTACTGGATGAGCCTTTAAACAAGCCTCCGTAAACTTTACCGTCAGCCACCTTATAAGGCAGATGTTTTGATCCATATTAAACACACAAAGAAACCAGATAAAGATCAGTTCATTAAATAACACGCCTAGAATCCCTCCACCCCCTCAATCAATAAAGAAACAAAAACACAAATAAAAACAAAACAATAGCTTCAAAAAAACAGAAAACACACAGAGCAGCCAAAGGGCTTAGTAATTATAATCAATTAAGAGCTCCTATAAATGGACAAGAGAAACAATTGTATAAACAACTCAATATAGAAATGATTCAAGACTCTGAAGTCATTTCACAGAAGAACAAAGACAACTTGTCTAAAATGCATATTTTAAAAAATAGTCAAGTTCATTAGAATTAGAAAAATACAAACCAGACAAAGGAAATTTTTTTTTTTTTTTTGAGACAGAACCTCAGACTTACTATGTAGCCTAGGCTGGTCTTGAACTTGGTAGCAATCCTCCTGCCTCAATATACCAAATGCTGGAATTATAGATACACACTTGACATTCCTAATTTAACAAAGTTTTTTTTGTTGTTGTTTTTATGATTTTTTTTTAACTGAGGCTGGAGAGATGGCTCAGAGTTTAAAAGCACTGACTGTTCCTCCAGAGGACCCTGGTTCAATTCCAGCACACAACTGTCTGAAACTCCTTTTCCAAGGGATCCAACACCCTCACACAGCTGTACATGCAGGCAAAACACCAATGCACATAAAACATAAAAAGGAATGAAGATTGATGGGGTGGTGTTATGCATTCTAAATGTTAATTAATTGGTCCTGCTTGCTGTCTGTTACTTTGTTTTCTAATCATTGTCTCTGATTGGTTGAATAAATGCTGAGGTCTGAGATTGGGCAAAGACACACATAGGCGGGGCTAAGGTGCAGGCTTCTGAAGCAGAGAGTTTTATGGGTAGAAGAAGCCCCCAGGACAGGCAGCTGGAGCAGGAAGGAGGACACACGCCATGGATTAGAGAAAAGAATGTCATTCCACGTGGCCTGGAACATCGGCCTAGGGAGGAGAATAGTAGTCCAGGGGACATATGTATATATGGGGTCATATTTGAGTGATAGAATTATGAGCTAGTTTAGATGGGCTAAGATTGCTTAATCCAGGCCAAGTCTTGTTAAGATCCATGTGGTGTCTGTATGCTCACTTATAATAGTGGGTTAAGGATTAACAATCACCGAACCAATTAACT
This sequence comes from Lophiomys imhausi, assembly GCA_907164525.1. NCBI lineage: Eukaryota > Metazoa > Chordata > Mammalia > Rodentia > Muridae > Lophiomys > Lophiomys imhausi. Next base: position 636,009 of record CAJQZJ010000247.1, on the reverse strand, counting down.
ATAATTTAAATAATGATTAATAATTTAATTAGCCATTTTCTACAGATTTTTAAAAAATGTTTTATTCATATTAGCGTTTGCCTGAATGTGCGGTTGTGCACCACATGCATGAAGTACCAGAGGAGGCCAAAAGAGGGCGGCAGAACTCCTAGAACTTGAGTTACCAATGGTTGTGAACAGTCACCACCTGGGTACCAGGCCCTGCGCAAGGCCAGTAAGCACTCTTAACCACTGAGCGTCTTCAGCTCCAACCAAGTATTTTTAACGGTTATATCTTCATGGGAAGGGGGACAAAGGGGAAGACACCATGGGGGGGAGGGTGGTATGTGTTATAGTACCATCATCTACTTGGAAAGCAATCTAGCAATATGAACATGATAATTCAAACACAGGTTATGGAAGGAGCACCAGGAATAAGAACTAAAAACTCCCCCAGATGTCCACCATGGATCCCTTGGTGGGGACTCAGATCCCTAAGCTATGTGGATGCCCACAGGGGATGTTGTGGGGGTGGGGGTTGTGTGTGTGTGTGGGTAAGCATCTATGTAGCTATAAAAAGAAAAACAGTGAAGGGCCAGAGAGGAGACTCAGTGGGTAAAAGGCACTTGCCTCAAAGCTTGATGACCTGTTCTATCCCTAGGACTCATGGGTTGAAGGAGAAAATCGAGATTGAAGGTGAAAATCAACTCTTTTTTTAATTTGTTTATTTGTTTTTGAGACAGGCCTCTCTTCCTAGCACTGCATGTCCTGGAACTGTGTAGACCAGTTCCAGGCTTGAATTCACAGCGATCCACCTGCCTCTGCCTCCTGAGTGCTGGGATTAAAGGCGTGCGACACCACGCCTGGCTATATAGATTTTTTTTTTAAAGAAAGGGCTAGAAAGATAGATCAGCAGTTAAGAGTACTGGCTGCTCTTCCAGGGGGAATTCCAAGTTAGAGTCCCAGCATTAACACGGCCATTCACAACCATCTATAACTCAGGTCCTAAGGGATCCTACACTCTCTTCTGGCCTCCAAGGCCACCACCACGCATGCCTGCGGTGCGCAGACATACATGTAAGCCAAAACACCCATACATATAAAATAAATAATAGTAATAAACACAACTGAAAGAAAGGCAGGATATAATGGCCTGCCCTGGTAATTCTAACACTTGAGAGGAGAAGGATCAGGAGTTCAAGGCCAGCCACAGTCCCATCCTACAGTTGAAGCCAGCCTGGGCTGCATGAGATTCTGAATCAAACACCAAAAAAACCCTCCAAAGCCAACAAAAGTTTAAAAAAAAATGGGGGCTGGAGAGATGGCTCAGCAGCTAGGAGCATTTATTGCTCTTACATAGGACCCAGGTTCAGTTCCTAGCAACTTCACGGTGGCTCACAACCATCCATAACTCCAGTTCTAGGGAATCCAGTGACGTAAGCTCCATGGGTGCCAGGGTACATGCACATTACACAAACATACATGCACATTACACAAACATACATGCACATTACACAAACATACATGCACATTACACAAACATACATGCAGGCAAAACACTCATAAACACAAAATAAAAATAAATATATATATGTAAATCTAAAAAAATTTATTTTGGAAATTCAGGAGTTACTCCGCCCTGTCAAAGCAAAGGATCATCAAACAACCCGTGTCTGCTCACACTCTCAAGTGAGTGTCTAGTGAGGCCCTGCGCAAACATGAACAAAATGAGAAAGTCGGGCTGACCGTGTTAGTTCCCTAAAGCTCGTGAGACGGTAACATGCATTTATGTAAAAATCATGTAACATATAAACTAATATAAAAAAATATAGGCTCTGGTTTCAAGACATAAAGGTGTCCTAGAGAAGTTTGGTTGGTTTACTGAGGAAAAGCACAACGGAATTAAGCATCAAGCAAGCCTAAGCCCGGAAACCTCAAGGCCTGCAACCCTAGGCCGAGACTCCATCACCCTCCAATCTCACTGTCCTCCGTAGTTCCACATGGCTACTGGGCAACTGAGAGCCTGGAGCCCCACCTGGACCCACTGGGTCAGAGTCCCCAGGTAACTGTTCCCCCTGAAGATCAGGATACCGTCTCTGTTCCTTCTGGGGTACCGGCAGTTAACCCTCCCCAAAACCATCCCAGCTGAAGTCTCCATATAACCCAGGGATCTGCTGTCCTCTGTGCTAGGGACAGAAGAAACACCTGGCAATGCCTGAGGCCTGGATTGAACTCTAAAGATCCTGGAATCCTTCGAGATACCTACTGCCCCCTCACACTCCTGCCACTTGGTCCCCCAGCTCTCCTTGACCCCACCTCTAACATCCTCTCGCCTCAAGTTCCAACTTACTAAAGGTGGCTGAAGAGCCCTGGGCTGTGAAGGCTGAGTTGCCTTGGAGATGAGGCCTAAGAACAGGGAAGCCAGGTCACCCCAGGAGGTAGGAGGAGTTGGGGGGGGAGACTCCCCATCCCTTTGTCCTCCTCCAGCTGCTCCCACAATGCTCTAGGGCAGGAATGTAAGAGGCAGCTGAGACCCCCCATCACTGAAGTGGCAGCTGAGGGGGCTGACTGGATTGCCAGAGGGCACTTGGAGCCTGGAACCAAAAGGCATCATGACCAGTCCCTTGTGGGTACTGGGTACCGCCTCATGGTGCAGGAGAGCAAGCCACCGGGACTGGGAAGTCTGGCAGGGAATTCCTGGGTGCCACTCTCTACCCCCCACCACTGTAGGAACAGCAGGGCCCTTGTTCCTCTGAGTAACCTTCAAGTATATCCCAGATGAGTCATCAGAGCCAGACGGTGCTGAGAGGAGCCTGGGGCAGAGAGACACAAAGCCAGGCAGGGACAGGAGGCAAGGGGAGACAGCGCAGAAACACAAAGCCAAAGGTAAACAGAGCAGGCCTGAGAGCAGGGCACAGGGCCAAGTGGAGGAGCTGCAGAAAGACGCTGACAAGGTCGGGGCAATCCCATTCTCATCATGCCCTAGGTCTTAATTCCCACAATCAGACAGGTTCAGGCGCTCCACCTAAACGGCACCCCACCTGGCCCTTCCTCAACCAATTGCAAGGCCAGGATCAGGACACTCTGCCTGCGGGCCCTTCATTCTCCTCTCCATCTTCTAATCCTGAGAGCTGCACTCACACAGCCCTAGACACATCCTACCCACGGGGATGGAGTGAGACTTAATAAGCCCACTAGAGTAAACTTAGATGTACCTCTGGGTGTCTTACAGCCTCTCATAAACATTCTTTTTCTTCTTAATTCTTGACCCTCCTGAGGCCTCTTCAGCATATCCTACTGGCCTATGTCCCAAAGACCAGCTCACACACAATTCTCATCCACTCCATACACACCGGAGCATCTTCTGTGATTTGATTACTTTCTTGTTTTTTTTTTTTTTTGGGGGGGGGGGTGTTGGTTGGTTGGGGTTTGTTGTTGTTTTGGTTCTTTTGAGACAGGGTCTCACTATGTAGCCTTGGCTGGCCTGGAACTCACAGAGATCCCCACCTGCACTGCTCCTGAGTGCTGGGACTGAAGAAGACATGCAACACTACACCAGGAGAGTTGGTTGCTTTTTGTGGTTTGTTTGTTGAGAACAAGGTCTCAAGTAGTTCAACCCTTCAAACTTACTATATGCCAAGGAAGGCTGACTTTCAACTCTTGATCTTCCTGCTCCCAGAGGCTAGGATTACAGGGTACCACACACCTTGAGGTAATTTACAAAGTCAGATCTCGACATTTAATGAGTTGCCACCTGTAAATACTAAATGGCAGACACCATGATCCTGTGATCAGAAGGACGATGTGAGGCACACTCAAGCCCTCGGGTACAGGATCTTCAGAGAACCGTGGCACCCTCAAACACACATGAATGACTAAGCCAGAGGGAACCCAAAAGCAGGTGGGAACAGGTGGAACTGGGCTGGGAAGAGCAGCAAGAAGAACAAGGGCCGTTTCTCCGCTTTTTCATGAATTCTACTGTGTGTGACCTGTCCCTACAGTGCCACTAGGGTCTGAACACACCTCCCTCCTTCCCAGCCACTCAGCTCTAGGCCAGACGGGCGGTGGCTGGGAGAAGGGGTGCTGGACAGGCATGCCCCACCCGGAGGGGGACCCTGGGAGCGTTGCTCATTGGGCAGTGACCTCGTCTCTTGGCACAACCCGGCCACCACTGAGTGTGACTGGTTTGGTAGGCTGGGCGTCAGGCTGGCTCCCTGTGGCCTGGGCAGCTTAACAGAGCAAGCCCGTGGGCACGGCACAGGGGGACACCGAGAGGAGGATGACTCAGTGGGCTACATATGCGCACCTGTCCTCTGTTCGCCCCTCACCCAGGAAAACAGAGATGCTCCCTTACGAGAAAATACTTTCTCGGAAAGTCGGGGCCCCCTGATTTGAATGGGGAATCAAAACCCCAGTGCGGCCGGCGGCTGGCGGCGCTGGGGCTCCCCAACCCGCGTCCCCTGCCTCTAGCTCGTCCCCACCTCGCTTCCTACCTCTCAGCGCTCTCCGGGGCCGACCCGGGCGTCCACTCCCGGCTTGGGGCCTCCTCGGCGGCGGGGCGCGGGAGGGGAGCGCAGGCGCCGGCGGGGCTCGGGTGTCGGGAGGCGGCTCCCGCGAGCAGCTGTCGGGGGCCTGTTCCGGGGAGAGGAGCCAGCGCGGGGCCGGATCGCGCCCAGGCGCCGCCTCCCCGCGCCCGTCCCCCGCCCCGGCGCCCGCGCTCCCACGCCCGGCGCCGCCCCTCGCTCTGCGCCGCGCCCGCCCCGCAGCCTCCCCTAGGTGATCCGCACGCCCATCCCCCGCCGCCCTGAGATGCTGGGGTCCACCACACCAGCAGGGACCCGGCTGCAGCCCGCCCCGGGCCCCCACCCAGTGACCCCGCGAGGACACGGCGCGTTCCCTCCTCCTCTTTTTCTGGGCTCGGTTCCTGGAGGGAGAGGGAGAGGAGCGCGGAGAGGCAGCCCCAGGGCACGGAGGAAGGAGCAGGTTCCCACAGGCCCAGCACCGGAGCGAGGGCCAGAACCCGGCCGGGGGAAGGGAGCCGGGCTCACCTGTCTAGCTAGGCGCTCTCGGTTCCCACCCCACCTCCTTTGCTGCCCTTTAGCACCCACCCCACTCCGGCTCCCAACTCAGATTACCCCCGAACCTCAGAACCGGCCACCACTCTTTTAGTCTCCACTTCTCTCTGGCTGCTTCTTCCAGAACCCCCTCTGCCCAGCTCTGCAACTCCCCCCTGTCCCCTCAGGAGCCCTGAGGTCCAACCCCCAAGTTCTGGGTCTCCTTGGGGCTCTCCGCACCATCCAGACTCGCTCAGGAGTCCTTCTCAGCCAAGCCTCCCTCAGTCCCAGCCAGCTCCGGTCCCTGGTGGCAGCCGCAGAGTCTGGTTTCTGGCGGGAGAAGCGAAAAATGGAGCCAAGGCGAGGTGGGGGTGGAGGAGGAAGACAGAGAGGCACCCTGAAAATCACACGCTGCCCAAAAGGACGGGAATGCAAGACCCACGGGTGCAAGGAAACAATGAACGAAGAGAGCTGCTGAGCCGTGGATAGGAGAGATGGGGGCAGGGAGGAACGACAGCAGAGCCCGTGTGGGAGGTGTTCAGTGCCCAGTCGGCACCACCTGTCAGTCTTACCTCTCTCCACACTCCCATACCTGCCAAGTACCCGGACAATGTCAGATCTCAGCCTTGCCGGTCTCACCACCCTGTTGCACATCCCAACTGATTCAAAACTCACACCCAAAAGCATTTCCAAACAGTCTCAAGAAAACCACGAAGTCCAAACCAGACAAGTACACGAAAACCTACCAGGAAGATAAGCTGCCCCTGGGGAGAGGCCAAGGCAGGCTGGGCCTCCAGTTTACAAACCCAGGGACGCTCCAGCTGCTGGTGGACCTGCTAACAGCCACCATGGTCACTGGGAGAACTGCCTCCGGTCTTTCCAGGGAGCCCTTAAGAACCACCCTCCCCCCAAATCACCTACCCCTCTGCAGGCAACGATAGGAAATCTGGGCCCTGCAGCGGCTGGGCGGGGTGTGGAGCCTGGCTGGGGGTGGGGCCAAGGTTTCTCAGTAACCTCACCTGCTACGGCGACAGCCCCTCCTCCCAGGAGGGACGCTCTAGGGTAGCCCGGGACCGGACAAGCGAAGCTTCGGCTCCTCACACCCCGTGGGACCTTCCACGCCCCAGACTCACACTGATCAGCGAACGGTCCATGGGAGGTGTGGAGGAAGCCAGAGTCTTGAAGCCTCTGCCCCTTTCTCACTCTCCCAGGAAAAATTCCTAGTCGCCAGGGCTGAAGGAATAGGAGGGACGCAGGGCTGGGGCCCGGCGGAGTCAGGTGACAGCAGAAAAGGGGCTGGAGCCGGCTGGAATGTGCAGCTTGGAGCCCAGATTCCCAGGGGCCAGAGAGGGAAATCCCAGCCATCCAGGGGCCTACAGAGCTGAGCCAGGAGCCAAGAGTGTACCCACCCAGTCCTCTGTGGCTCCCGGAGCCCACTGCTCTTCTCCCTGACCACTCACAACTCTAGGGGCCCCCACTGTACCCTTAGAACCCAAGAAGGGCTCACTATGTCTCCCTCATGCACACTAATGTCGGACTGACTTTTTCTGCAAGCCCAGGAAGAGGGGAAACAGCTGGGGGGGGGGGATAAATGTGAAGCGAGGCACGTAGGAGAAATAAGAGATCAAGTCCAGGCCTGCAGACCACCCGGCCACCGCAGGGAAGCGGGACAGAAGCAGTGAGAGGAGGGCAGACCAGATGGGCACACCCTCACCGCCCCCAACACACACAAGCCACGGTCCCTGCCCGGAGATGCAGCTGCCTGGGGTGGGGGGGGCAGGTTGGGTCAGCAGCTGGGGAGAGTGGGAAGCCTCTGGTGGGGGAGCAGGGTGGGGAGCTGGAAAAGACCCTGGCCACAGGTCATACTTTAAAGACACTGAGTTCAAATGGGAAAATGAGGCCTGGGGTATGACGGCAAAGGCAAAGGAAGAGCCTGGGGGAGGGACCCAGAAGAGATGGAGGACCAGGGGACCAAGAGTCCAGGGGACAATGGTGACAGAACCTAGAAGGGGGCACACAACTGGAGTGCACAGAGGAGAGGAGCGTAAGGGAGATGATGGTAAAGCAAACGGTGGGAGACAGAGGGACTCTGGAGGAAAGGGTGGTTGGGAGGTGGAGGAAAAGGATTGAATGGTGGGAAGGGAGCTGATCCCGCACAGAAGGAAAGCAAACGGGGAGACAGAGGAGAGGTTGGAATGAAACTGAGATACGGGGCAGGAATGGATCTTGAAAGAAAGAAGAAGAAAAGGACACTGAGGGCAGACTTAGAAAGGAAGGACAACTTCAAGACAGATGCAAGGCCCAAAAAGAATTAAACCTGTCTCCAGGCCATAGGCCGCCAAGGCCCCACCTTCAAGCTGGTCAATCTGTTTCCTCACAGAGCCTCCATCCTTCTCCCCTCCCACCACACCTCCAGCCAGGCCTACCCGGCCCCTCCCGACAAAGGCAGCCCTGCCCCAAGGCCTGCTCCTGCTCTCCCAGGTGAGCTCTGGCTTCCTCTCACCTCCAGGTTCTCCTGAGTTTCAGTCTCCCTGGACTCAGGCCTTTGGGGATCCAGGTCTGGGGCCGATGAAGCCTCCCAGCTTTGTCCAAGCTCCAGCCTCAGGGGCCCAAGAGCAGCTGCCCTGGCCAGCTGCGGCTGGCTTCAAGGTGACCATGGCAACCCAGCTCCGCTCCCCCTCGCCGAGCCTCTCAGCCCCCGCAGAGAGGGAGGGGACAGCCTAACCCAGAGAAAGGGAGAGGAGGCTGAGAACCGTGGAACTGTACCAAAGGGGTCTCCTGGACAAAGGGACCCCAGACAAAGAGACCCCCCAGACAAAGGCCGCTGAGGAGGAGGAGGAGGTCCAGTGGAAAGCTGCAGCCAACAGCCTCGCGCTGTGTCCATCCCACAGAGAGGGCAAGGAGGGAGGAATGTGAAGACTAGAGTGGAAGCACAGAGGTTTGGAACTGACTGAAGTTGGTCCTTTGGGGGCCTCCTCCTGAGCCTCCAACAAGGCGCCCCCTTTCCGGGAACTTTGATTTTGTTCCCTGAGAAGAGTCCCAGTTTCTTAACTGGCTATCTCTGAAGTATAAAACTGTGACCCCCAGCCTTGGCACTTGCTCACAGAAGTGCCTGAAGCCAGAAGGCACGCTTAGTTTTCAGGCGCTGACCTGTCGCCTGTTCAATGAAGACAACATCCAGACTGTAGTTTAAAAAACACGAACCCCAAAGCAAAGGACATTGACTGATAGGGCTGGGGGTGGGGCCAGCACATGAGAAGAAGCCAGGCTTTGCCCTCTGAAGAAAGGACTGAAATGTTGACTCCCCATCCCAGCTGCCTGCCTGCCCTTGGCTGAGTGTCCACAGGCCAGTTCCCTCCCACCACGACGAGGGGCCCAGGAGTTTGCGTGGGTGGGAACTCCGCTAGCATCAGCTTCCCTTGGGGCTTTTCTGATGTGCCACTTAGGATCTCCGAGTCCCGCCTCCTAATCCATTTCACCGAGAGTTAAGACTTTGCACGGGGCAGGGCTCCGGTACAGCTCTCTTCAAGCCTCCCCTTCGGTCACAGAAGGCAGGCTCCGTGTGGGGTAGATAGAGCTGGAAGGAACTATGGAAGCCAGGGGAGAGGCAGGGAGCTCCTCCTGAGTCGGATGGGAGGACACTGAGCGAGGCCTCACGTTGGAGCGCAACTTCAAGTAGATCTAGGTGAGGTTAGGATTTGCAGATGGTGTTCCGGGAAGGAACCAGCAGGACAGCTTGAACTCTCTTGTTACTAGCGTGGGCGTGTTCTGCAGGTGAGGATGAAGCCTCGGGGCTGAGCCTGGAAAATGACCGCATCAGGGTCTTGCTGCTGCGGCTTGTTGGTTTCCCTAAGTGGAGTCTGCCAATTTCTCAGAGGCTCGAGGTTCAGGGTAATGGTGGAGGGAAGGAAATAGTTAACCCCAGCTTTGTCCTGTCCACACAGCCCCAGCGGCTTACCTCCCAGCCCCAGCCAGGAATGCAACCGGGTAAATGGTGGCAGCCCATGAAAAGCAATGTCTTTTCTCTAGCCCTCTCTGGTGTGTGCTGTCTCCTGGAGGAGGGTGGGCAGGGGCCTTCATAAAAACAGCCAACCAGGTCCAGAGATGTTGGAACTTGCCCGGAATTCAAGGCAAGTTGACAGTTCCCGCCCATAGCTTCTGGATTCTTCCATCTCACTCTTCCAGAATGGGGGGTGGGGGTGCAGTGTGGCTCCCTGAAACACTCTTGAGCCTCCCGAGTTCTGGGTCCTTGGTAGACCTCCTTATGGATACAGACTTCATCCATGGAGTTCCCAGCGACAGCAATGAACAGGAAAAACGGGGGGGGGGGGGGCGGAAAGGCCCCCGGGGAGGGAGAAGCTCGCAGAGCAGGGGGGGGGAGGAGCCCCAAGCCACAAATACCGAGGGAAGGGTCAGAAAGGATGAATGTCAGCGCCGGGGGCCGGGGCAGGGAGACTTGTTTACATTTGTTCTCCAAAACAAAAACCTCTTCTGCTGTCATTTGCTAAGGGCCCATTAGGACTAGCCACCTGCCTGTGATGTGCCAGGCTGGGACTTTCTGGACTTCCTCAATTTGATCTGCAAAAGCAGTTAGTTCTGTGATGGGGATCTTTTTTTTTTTGGGAGGGAGGGCGGTTCAAGACAGGGTTTCTCTGTGTAGCCCTGGCTGTCCTGGATTTGCTTTGTAGACCAAGCTAGCCCCTTGAACTCACAGAGATCCGCCTGCCTCTGCCTCCCGAGTGCTTGGATTAAAGGGGTGCGCCACCATACCCGGCTTTTTTTTTTTTTTTTTTGAGACAGGGTCTCTCTATGTAGTCCTAGCTGTCCTGGAACTCACTATGTAGACCAGGCTGGCCTGGAACTCAAAGGCCTGCCTGCCTCTGTCTCCCCAGTGTACCACCATGCCCTACTGTGATGGAGAATTTTAAAATATGCTCACTCTCACCAGGTGTGGTGGTACAGGCCTGTAATCTCATCACTAGAGAGAACTGGGACAGAGAGAGAGAGAGAGAGAGAGAGAGAGAGAGAGAGAGAGAGAG
>CAJQZJ010000247.1:613237-625837 GCA_907164525.1 Lophiomys imhausi | reverse complement strand
AGAGAGAGAGAGAGAGAGAGAGAGAGAGAGAGATGGAGGGGAGGGGGGCTGGGATTACAGACAGGCCACCTTGGTATTTATGTGCATTCTGGACTTCCGAACTCTGCCCCCCCCCCCCGCATACTTCGGGACAAGTGCTTAAGCTGAGCTATTGTCCTAGTCTCACAGTGAGTCTAAGACCGTCCTAGAGACATGAGATCCCCTCTCGAATCCTGGAGACCTGGTTTAGCAGTGAGGAGCATATGTTGCTCTTACAGAAGCCCTGACTTTGGCTCTTGATACCCACGTTAGACAACTCACAAACATCTGTAACTCCAGGTCCAGGGGATCCAACGCCCTCTTCTGGCCTCCATGGGCACTCACACATACACAGACACTTAAATATAAATATAGTATTTTTTAGAAAGAATGCTGCCCATGATTTTTTTCCTTCGTCTCTCAGAAAGAACACTAGCGATCATCTGTCTTTCTTGTTTGTAGACAGAGATCTGAAAATGGCCAGTGAGGAGCTGGGGGAATGGCTCAGTGGTTAAGGGCACCGGCTGCTCTTGCACAGGACCTGGGTTCAGTTCCCGGCAACTCCATGCTCACAACCACCTGTATCTTCAGTTCCAGTGAATCTGACTCCCTCTTCTGGCCTCCACAGGCACTGCAAACACATGGTGCACTTACATGCATGCAAATCAAACACTCATCTGCATAAAATAAAAATCAATTTAGCTGCGTGTAGTGGTACATGCATTTAATTCCAACACTTGGAAGAAAGAGGCAAAGGAGCTGTCTCTACGAGTCTTAGGCCAACCAGGTCTACCAAAGAGCTCCAGGCTGGCCAAGTTTACAGTCTCAAAAAACCGAAATACTATTACTAATAATGATGATAATAAAAATTTTAAAATGATTTTTAAAGTGGCAAATGATTATCTTAAGGCCACACTGAAATTCAAGGTCAGTGTTTCCAAACAAAAGTCATCGAGACTCCTGTGGGTCTTTGTGAAAATTACTCCATGTTTCGTGTTCTCAGAAACTTCGAAGATTATGGGAAGTGTGTTTGGGTTAAGAATAAATGGCGGCACCTGCAGGTGAGTACCTGATTTATCTCTTCACAGCCTCGACATCTTGGTTGCTTCCATACCAAGTGAAAGCCATGAGGCCAGGACTAACATATTTCTTGGCAATTTGGATAAACCTGAGCCGGGGAAGGATTGAGTCATTGCTGGGCACACAGGGAAACACGGTGCCAAGTTGAGAGGAACCTAGCTCTGGGCGGAGGTCATGTTGCAGCAGCAACTTCATTCCAGAAAAAGCAACACTGTTCATCACTTTAAATTGTTAATTTTCAAGTTGTCTTTTGTGTTAACTGCTACTCTGTTTGGGGGTTTTGTGTGTGTGTGTGTTTGGTTGGTTGGTTGCTTGGGGTTTTTTTTTTTTTTTTTTTTTTTTTTGGTTTTTCAAGACAGGGTTTCTCTGTGTGCCCTTGGCTGCCTGGACTTGCTTTGTAGACCAGGCTGGCCTTGAACTCACAGAGATCCACCTGCCTCTGCCTCCCTATTGCTGGGATTAAAGGCGTGCACCACCACGCCCAGCCTGTTTTGGGTTTTTATCACCGTTTAATTGCTAGGGTATTCAGAATTCATAGCTAGCTGATTTTGCACACATGATAAAAATGGTTTCGGTCAAGTTCATTAAAGTGACTCTTTTTCTGAAAGTGTCTGTTCATACATCCACACTTTCCTAGAGTCTCCTTCCTGCAGGACTAACATAAACCTGAGCTCCAGGAGAAAACTGTGCTGGGAACCCTGGGGAAGGTCAGTCTTCACAGCCACCCACCCCCACCCTACACCTCAAGACCAAGCTCAAGAAAGTTGGAACCTGGGGAAGAGTGGAGAAGGCAGAAATGCCAAGACAAATTAAAGGATAAAGTCAAGAATCTATGGAAGGAGAGGACTGGGGATGTATCTCAGTTGGTAGAAATACTTGCCTAGCATGAAGGCCCTGGGTTCAAAGTCCAGGACTGTCTAGGCAAGGCATGGTAGTGCACTCCTTAATCATGAGAAGAAAGAAACCAACCATGTCTACATAGGGAGTTCCAAGACAGCCAGGGATATACAGTGACACCTCTCTCTCCTTCCTTTCCTCCCTCCTTCCCTCCCTTTCTCCTCCCTCCCTCCCTCCTCCCTCTTCCTCTCTCAGACAGGGTCTCTCTATATAGCCCTGGCTGTTCTGGAACTCACTATGTAGACCAGGCTGGCCTAAAAACTCAGGGAGATCTGTCTGCCTCTGCCTCCTGAGAGCTAGGATCTAAAGGCATGTGCCACAACACCTGGTCTTTTTTAACTTTCTTTTTTGACTTTTTCTCAAAACAAGACTAACCTGGCCTGTCTGAAAAATTTTATTTTTAAAGATTTATTTATTATGTATATAGCATTCTGCCTATACATACACCTACATACCAGAAGAGGGCACCAGATCTCATTATAGATGGTTGTGAGCCACCATGTGGTTGCTGGGAATTGAATTCAGGACCTCTGGAAGAACAGCTAGCAGAAGCGCTCTTAACCACTGAGCCATCTCTCCAGCCCTAAATTTTTCTTAAATATACACACTTTTTTTTTAACTTTGGGTAAGACAGTACCTCTTATATGACAGGCTGACCTCCATCTTGTTATGTAACCAAAGACGACTTTGATCCTCCTGCCTCCTGAGTACAAGCATGCACACAATGCCTGCTTTAGGTTGTGCTGGGGACAGAACTAAGGGCTTTGCGTGTGCTAAGCAAGCATGCTACCAACTGGGTCTTAGCCCAGCAATAGCAATATGTACACGTTTGTGAAGGACGTGACTTTAAATAGAAGGAAAGGAACAAGGTAAAAAGTACTTCTTTTCTATATTTTTCTTTGTTTTTGTTTTTTGAGACAGGGTTTCTCGATGCTCTGTAGACCAGGCTGGCCTTGAATCCACAGAGATCCTCCTGCCTCTGCCTCTCAAGTGCTGGGATTAAAGGCGTGCGCCACCATGCCCAGCTAAGAAGTATGTATTTAAGAATGTGATTGGGGCCGGGCAGTGGTGGCGCACGCCTTTAATCCCAGCACTTGGGAGGCAGAGGCAGGCGGATCTTTGCAAGTTCGAGGCCAGCCTGGTCTACAAAGTGAGTCCAGGACAGCCAGGGCTACACAGAGAAACCCTGTCTCGAAAAACCAAAAAAAAAAAGAATGTGATGGGGGGGCTGGAGAGCTCAGTGGTTAAGAGCACTGACTGCTCTTCCAAAGGCCCCAGGTTCAAATCCCAGCACATACATGTCAGTTCAAAACTGTCTCTAAGGCCCAGGTATGGTGGTGTACACCTCTAATGCCAGCACTCGGGAGGCAGGCTCATCTGGGAAAAACAACAACCAAGCTGTGCCTGCAGACATAAGAGGACACTCAACCAAAAATGTTGGACCGGTCTGACTTAGTCTGATGATGTCATCGGATCACAGTGGGTTTTCTCCCTGATCCACATATGGAGACTCAGTCCCAGACATTGACCAGATGCCTTAGCTGCAAGTACCATATCCCCACAGACATTTCCAGATGCACAAGGCCTCTCCCAGAGGTGCCCTGCAGACTCCCCATGTCTCTGCAGTGAGGGCGGAGTGGGGTGGGGGAGTGGGAGCAGCTGACTTGTCTCTGCAGTGAGGGTTGGGGGAGGCTGACTTGTTTCCAAGAGCATTTTCCTGAAAAGATTTCTAAGGTTGGAGCAGCTTTCCTCAAAACACTTGTCTGTCGGGCTGTGCCAAGGAGGTTGGGTCCTCAGGGGCCTAAAACAACAGCACTGAGACTCTGCACAGTCAGATAAATATGGGGAGAGAAAATGAGTTAGAGGCGGGGGTGTCAGGGGTCACATGTATGTTGTTTTGAGTATACATTTATTTCTTTGGCTCTGGTTTTTCCAGACAGGGTCTTACTGTGTCCCAGGCTGGCCTGGAGTTTGGGATAATCCTCTTACCTAAGCCTACTGAATGCTGGGATTACAGTGATGAGCTATCTAGCCACGTGGCTTTTTCTTTTTTAAAGTCTTATGTGGGTGGGACTGGCTTGAACTTGCTATGTGTTCAAGGATGCCTTGAACTCCTGATTCTCCGTTTTCTCCTCCCCACTTCTAGGGTTGTGAAAGAATCACCCTAGAAATAAAGTGTCTCTGAAGGTCATTGTCACTTTCTGCACACTAAGAGTTAATTCCCTGAGGGAAGAGAGGAGCCCTGGCAGCCCAGCAGGCCTGGGGTGAGAAGCCTCTAGTGGTGAGGCTGGCTGTCAGGGTCGATCTGTTTGAGAGTTAACAGGCCTTGCACAAAATTCACCCAAGCAGAAACAGCATCCGAGCGCAGTGAACTTGATCTGGTGCTGAAGTCTTTGACCTCAAAGCTTAAGGGCTTTTCTTTGTTGCTCATGTGTATGTTGTTTTGGTCCCAAACTGCATGAATCCAGAGACCCTGTTTACCTTGTACACCATGTGGCTATCCTGAAGAGGATTCCAGAAAACATCCGACATTACTTACAGACACATCTAAATACAGCCCTGCCTCCAACCTAAGAGAGGTTTGTAAGCCTCTGAGAGAGGCACGGAGCCAACTCATTGCTTGCCTGGTGGAGATTTGAGAGATCTAAGGGCCCAGATTCCTCAGGGTGAAGCTCAGTGGAGCCCGAGCCGCAGCATGCCTGCATGGCCAGGCTCCTGAGCACAGGATTGAATCAGGGTGGGGTGATGTGAGGTGCAGGCGGATGGATTAGGGGTTTAAGGACAGCTTGGGCTACTTGAGCTCTTGTCTCAACAAAGAAGGAAGAGAGGCCTTACCAGGGACAATGATATTAGCTTCTGTCACACATCTCAAAGTGGGAAGTCACCACCCACTCCTGTCCCGGCTAAGGGCAACTGTTCTGTAAATGGTTCGAAGAGCAGGAAAAAGCCTTAAATCTAAATAAAGCTTCTTCGGGAGGCAGAGTCATGTGGGTGGGTCCATGAGGCCAGCCTGGTCCACACAGTGAGCTCCGGGACAGCCAGGTGTCTACAAACAAACAAAGGCTTGGTCAACACCAGGCCTGGAGAGTCTGCTGGAGCTTCCCTAGCCTCTGAGCTGTGGCTCTCAGCCTTCAGACCTGTTGTTTCCAGCTGAAAAAACTTCATTCTTACGACCTGAACCTAGAGCCACAGACCCACACCTCTGTGGTTAGACCTGCTGTCTTTCCAGCTCCTGGGCTATCCTTTAATTGTGTTTTTCTGTTCTTTTGAGACAGGGTCTTGCTATCTATCCCTGGCTAGCCTGGAACTTGAAGCAATTCTCCCTCACGCTGGGGTTATACACACGTGCTCCACAAAACCAACAAAAACTTCACTGAGAGGTAATCATCAAATACTAAGCTACAGGACTGCAAAGCGTGTACTTTAGCCTGGCACGGTGGTGCGGAGCAAGTTCAAGGCCTAGGCAGACTACTTGAAACCTGCTTCAAAAAAAAAAAAAAGTGTAGGGGATTTTAATCCAGCAACACAGCTACACTGGCTGGAATACAGACACACCCTTAGTACTCACCTTTAATCCCAAATTATGAAGGTAAAGTTAATTTGTAGAAGGAAGCAGCCATGTTTGAAAGTGATGTCTAATTGAGTGGCAGACAAAGTGACCAATCAAAGGAAGATTGACAGACTAGGCTACGCCCAACTCTCAGGAGAACAGAGAGGAAAGGGAAGCTACTTAAGGGAGCAGCACAGAGGAGGCGGTTTTCACTGGAGAGTTTTACAGAGACGGGTTGAAGAGAGAACAAGCTAGACACAGGTGAAGGAAGAACGAGACAGAGAATGAGGAGGAGCCAGAAGATTAGAGCAGATTGCTGGAGTTAGTTTGAGGTCAAGCAGAGCAATTCAGTGAAAAACTGAGAGAAACCAGATTGAATCAGTCAGTTTGGAGAGGAGTTTGAGCCAGAACAGCTGAGGTGAACCAGTCAGCCAGAGTTCAGAAAGATCTAGAAAAGGGTGAGCTTATTCAGCAGTAAGTCTCAGAGGCTGAAAACATTCTAGGCCTAGATTAGATTCCACAGAGGCTGGAAGCTTTCAGGACTAGGCCTAGGTGTGGTAAAAGTTAGGCCTATTAGTGAAATTGTAGGCAGTTCAGATTAGCATCTGGCAACACATACAGAAAGCTTGGCATTCCTTTACTTGCTGATACGGAGGATATGCCCTGTTGAAGGGGCGTGGCTAAGAAACCAAGCCTCCTAGAAGAAGTCAGTTGTCTTGAGAAGCAACAGGACTGGTAGACATCTCAAGAAATCTCATGGACCCTCAAGCCTGCCAAGAATTGCAAGTTAAGGTTGTATATAAGCCAGAGGCTCCACACAGTCACTCTCTTCCTCCCGCCCTCACCAACTGAGAAGTAACGCTGAAGAAGAGCCAGCAAGATACACCATTAACAGAATTTAGATTGTTATATTCCAAGGCAAAGGCCTGGCATAAAAACTGCTGAGAGTTCCTGGAAGGCGTCTGTCTGTCTTGGGGCCCCAGAGCGTCGAAAAAGTGAGCGAGGCAAGTGGAGTTCAAAAGCTGCTTGGAGAGACTTTCAGCCATGAGGCTTGCCTGGGCCCAAGTGAACTTGGAGGTGAGTCTCAGCTGTGGAAAACACTGGCCTCAGTTTGGTGGTTGGAACAAACTGACTTTATAAACCAGGCACAATTTGATGGTCGAAATAAATTGGACTTCCGATCTGGCAAAGTAAGGCCCAACAGACTTTAAGCTTAAAAGATGCTACCTGCTGGGACTGCCGTAAACCAAGTCACCCTGCACGGACCTACACAAAGAATATTAATATCCTTTTAAGAAAGTTAAAATTGTAATAGAAAAATATTATTTATACTTATATATTATATTAATGCTTATCAATCACCTATAAAGCTCCTAAATCCTAAAACCCAAACTCTAATTCTAAAACCTATAATCTAACTAAAAATATCTTTTTTTTAATAATGTATTTATTTTTATTTTATGTACATTGGTGTTTTGCCTACATGTATGTCTGTGTGAGTGTGTCAGATCTTGAAGTTACAAACAGTTGTGAACTGCTGTGTGGGTGCTGGGAATTGAACCCAGGTCCTTTGGAAGAGCAGTCAGTGCTCTTAACCACTGAGCCATCTCTCCAGTCCCCTAAAAATATCTTAATACCTAAAATACTCTAATATTTATAAAAAAAAAATCATAATGATCTTGGCAGTGAATTCCAGCATTTTGTTGCCATAGTCCCTGGTGGGCTTTCCAAGTCACACCTCCACAACAGTGCATCCTGTGGTCCCATGATCAATGATGTCATCTGCTCTTTGCGGGCTTTCAAGGCATGCCCTTCAATGGTAAACACGTCCAGATGTAATTGGATCCGCCCATATCTTTTACCTGAGATTCCAAGTTTCTGCTAATCCAAAATCCCTATGCTGTTAGATTCTGTATTAACTTCACTAGCCCTACCACATAAAATAGTGTTAGTTAAGTGTTTTTAGATAGGTGTTAGAGTGTTCTTAGCTGTTAGGGTATTCTTAGATTATAGATTTTAGGTTATAGGATTTAGGTATTATATAGATGTTTGTTAAGTATTAATAAATATAAGTGTTTATAAATAAAAATATTCTGTTACATCTAGGTTAGCAGATGGGTGCAATAAGTCTCCTAGGTGACAATCACATTGGCGAATAAAAGTTACTTTTACTTATTTATTTATTTATTTACAAATTCTCTATCTGCATGCACACCTGCAGCCATAAGAGGGCAACAGTCACATTACGGGTGGTTGTGAGCCACCAAGTGGTTGCTGGGAATTGAACTCCAGATCTCTTGAGGAGCAGTCGCTGCTCTTAACCGCTGAGCCATCTCTCCAGCAAAAGTTACTTTTACAAGAAAGGAAGACAGCCAGGTGTGGTGGTGCACTCCTTTAATCCCAGCACTCGGGAGGCAGAGGCAGAAGAATCTCTGTGAGTTCAAGGCCAGCCTGGTCTACAGAGTGAGTCCAGGACAGCCAGGGATACACAGAGAAACCCTGTCTCGAAAAAACAAAACAAGAAAGGAAGACAAAGAGCCTGAAGCCTTTGATAAGTGACGTCGTGTGCGGAACCACAAAGCCTCATCCTGACTGGGCATGTCTGTCTCCTTCCTTCCCTCCATTCCCAAGTAACCACTGACTGGCTCCTATCTCTATAGACCAGTTTGCATCTTCTAGAGTTTTCTGTGGGTGAACTTACACATGCGTCGTCTGCCTGGGCCTGGCTTTGCTCAGTTTGGCTGAAAACTTTGAGGAGACACTTCCAACTTAACACTGTTAACTCAGGAACCAGGCGAGGGGTGGGGGTAGAAGGGGGGCACCAGCCTCTCCGTGTCCCAGGATTCTGATCAACCGGGTAGTTTTTCTACAAGGATGCCTATAGCACATTGTGATTAATGGTTATTTCTTAATTAGAAACAGGAATAAGTTATAGTCTTGTTTTTGCCAAAATCTATAACCTTGAATACCAACCCTCTTACTTTTCCACACTAATTCTTACCAAAACCTCAGCTAGGGGCAATAAAGGGCACAGAGAAACCATTGCAGAATATGCAGTCCCTTAGCACGGTGGGTATACAACCTCATACACTGGCAGCAGTGGCTAGTCAACTGTATTACTGTATATTACTATATATCTGATTAGTGTTTAGTGACTGAATGACTTGACGGGCTCTCTTTATCCCAGGCCTACTGGGAATCTGCTACCTAACTTAGACTGGCCTCTTACCATGTAGTAATCCTCATGCCTCAGCTTCCCAAATACTGGGAATTACAAGTACGAACTGCCAACCAGGTTACAATATATCAGTTTGTTTTTATTTGTAATATTTTGATTTCTTTTTAAAGCTATATTTGGTTTTTTGTATGGGGGTGCACCCATATGCATGGCTTACTTGTGAAGGTCAGAGAAAACGTTTCTGAAGTCTGTTCTCTCCTGCTGTTGGGTCCCTTGGATAGAATCCAGGTTGTCAGACTCGGCAGCAAACAGTTTTACCCACTGGGCTGTTTCATCAGCCTGACTGTATTTTAGACCTTTATCAAATGTCTTACAGCGAACTGTGCATTGGCTCTGTGCTTTCAGCCTTCAAGGACTCGGTAAGGACAGAGGGTCATGCCAAAGACCATATGGATGAAATTCTATGGTGTCTAGATTTTTTTTTTTTTTTGAGAAGATCTCCAACAAGCCAATTAACACTGATAATCTCAGGTCTTGATAAGGTGAAGCAGGAGGATTTCCATTAGTCTGTGGCTAGCTGATCTCAAAACAAAAACTCCAGCAAAAAAAAAAAAAAGCAGAGAGAGCAGAATGAATCTGACCAAGTTCAGGCAGTGATTAGAGTCTTGGGATGGGGACAGAAAGACTCACTCGGTACCCCCCAGGGCTTTTGCATGTTTGAAAATCATCAGCATCAGTTTTCTAAGGAGACTAGGAAGCTCCCCAACCTCTTTTTTTTTTGTGGGATCTTGTGTAAGATATTGATAATTCATCATTTCCAAACCACAGTGCTTTTGACGATAAACTCAGGGTAATTTTAAGGCTTGAATGAAATACTTACCTCGGTCCTCCCCGGTAGCGGGCAAACAAGCACTCATAAGCAATGGGTCTCTACTAGAGAGTGGCTGTATTTAGGGAGTTTCTGGTAGCACACTGGACACAACAGGTTTCCTTCTTATGTAATTTATGAAATGCTAGAGAGGAATCCCAGCACCTCAGCCTGCTAGGCAGGCCCTCAACTAACAGAGCCTCTTCCCTGACCCTGAATTCTGAGTGTTTCCAAAAGAACTTTCAAGATGTCTAGAGTCTCCCCAGATGTGGCAATGCACACCTATAATCCCAGCACATGGGAGGCATGGACTGGAGGATCAACAGCCTCCTCTGCATAGAAAGTTCCAGACCAGTAAGGACTACATAGTGAGACCCATGTCTCAAAGAATCCAATATAAGCAGACAATAAAACAAAAATATTTCTTGAGTCTCCATCCAGAAGGTAAAAATCTCACATAAAGGGTTGGAGAGACAGCTCAGTGGTTAGGAGTACTCACTGCTCTTACAGAGGACTGGAGTTTGGTTCCCAGCACCCACATAGGGCTGCTCACAACTGCCTGTAACTCCAGTTCCAGGGGGGTCAAACACCTTCTCCTGGCCTCCCCTGACACTGCACACACAACGCACAGTGCTCTCTGCAGAGCAGAAAGTGATCCTAACCACTGAGCCATTTCCCTAGTTCCCACAATGTAATTAAAGACTGTCCTCCAAATTGCTATGTAACTGAGAATGTCCTCGAGTCCTCACCTTCTGAGCGCTGGGATATCAAGTGTGCACTACCACACCTGGCTAAATGCCCTTAATTATAAGTACGCAGCATTCCACGGTGTTCACGCACTGCACTGTACAACGAGCTGAGCAAGGTCACAGGCAGGTGATTAATACTTACCAGGTTGCTAGGTGAAAGCAGGCATTCACCTGCTATGAAGTCAGGCTGTAAGGTTCTAAGTGGCTGGGTATAAATATCAAACACCTGTATCCAGCACGCCATAAGCAGAGGCAGGAAGATAAGAGATTTGGAGGCCAGTCTGGGCCACTTAGAGGTGCTGTATCTTTAACAACAAAAAATTACTTGAAATATGGCCTTGCTCTGTAGCCCAGGAACTTGTGATTCTCCACCTGCCTCAGCTTCCCTAGTTCAGGGATTACAGGCATGTGACAAGAAAATCTTTAAGGGTGTGTTTTAGTTGTGGTTGCTTTGTCTTGGAAAATCTAATAAATCTCTGGGGGTGTGCGTGTGTGAAAGACAGGTGAATGTGACACTGGACTGCCAGTCGCACGTCATCCGAATCAACAGTAGCTTTCTTGGCACTGTTTGAATACATTTTAGTATCATCTAGAAATGCAGTCCCCTACCAGGAGGCCAACTTCAACGTCTGATTTCTAACTCTGGACTCAGGGTCTGTGGTCTCCAGACTCTCTGGACCATCATCTGCGTCTTTCGGCATGTTCTGGGGGAAGCCGTCTTACCGAACTCCATGGCACCAGTGACCAGGTTTCTCCATCTATCACTCACATTAATGGACTCCAGTCCTGATCTTGATGCAGGTTCTTTGCCTAACATGGTTTTTCCAACTCCTGGTGTGGCAATCCTCCCTTACATGCTTTTTGTTTTAATGTTTGTCATATCAATTAAAGGATAAAGTGACTACTTTATTTAATACTGTGGGGTGAAGATTAACCTACCACGCTGATGAAAAGATCTGAGCTATTACCCACTCTCTCTTGGATTCTTAACCCTATCGTACCCTTTGGGGTTACATAAAGACCACCCCCCATTTCCCAGTGGGCACGTCCCCTTTGGGTACAGTCCTCAGACTTATATGTCAGGTCATTGAATTTAGTATCACTGAAGCAGGACTGTTTTGGAAATGATCAATACGCCTAGTTATGGACAGAATAGCAGCCTGGGCTAAGGACCCTTCAGGCAGCCTTTGATTGAATTTATCCAATGCACCTTGAAGATCACTGGGACTCATATTCAGCTCTGTAACAATACTCACCAACTCATGGAAAGCCCTGTGGTTCCCTGTCAAGTGGGTCATAAATTGCCTTGGTCTGTTGGGTGGTTGGTGGTGGCACACGCCTTTAATCCCAGCACTTGGGAGGCAGATGGCAGGCGGATCTCTGTGAGTTCGAGATCAGCCTGGTCTAGAGAGTCAGTTCCAGGTCAGTCAGAGCTTCACAAAGAAACAGTCTTGAAAAACAAACCAATAAAGGAAAAAACCTTGGATTAAAATCATATTGGTTAAATAAATAAATCTAAAAAAAAGGAAAGAGAGAAAGAAAGAAAGGGGGTGTTGCAGAGATAGCTCAGTGGTTAAGAGCACTGGCTGTTCTTCCATAGGTCCTGAGTTCAATTCCCAGCAACTACATGGTGACTCACAACCACCCACAACTGTGATATGATGCCCTCTTCTGGTTGCAGATGTTCATGTGGATAAAGCACCTATACATTAAATAAATAAATAAATCTTTAAAATCACATTGGTGAAATTGTCTCCCTTACCTGATTGGCACATGGAGCTCTCTGTCAGCCTTTCTAGCCTCTTCACAGTTGGGTGTCAACAGGACCTCAGTCATTTCTAATGTCGTGTCATTAGACCATGCTGGTCTAATGTACTCAAAATAGGTCCTGGAAGGTGCATTAAAAAAAAAAACAAAAACTCTGCAGCATCTAGTGTCCACGTTGCAGGTCCTGTCTTGACCTTTATGTGGTCACATTTGGTGAGCAATTGGGCACCAGAGACAAGCTGATTAATCTTTTCTGTCATAGACTTGCTATTTTAGATGAGTAGCCACTTGTCTGCAAGTTTGCTCTCAAGTTCGGCTCTTAACGGCTCACCTATCAGGACAGCGGTTCTGTTTGCTCATATCTCCCTGCAAGGATCTGCTTCAAGTGAATCAAGCCTGTGGGAGATTGAGGAGAGACATCATCAGCCACTTCAGACTGGGTGACCGTGTGTGTGTGTGTGTGTGTGTGTGTGTGTGTGTGTGTGTGTGTGTG
>CAJQZJ010000247.1:559800-593754 GCA_907164525.1 Lophiomys imhausi | reverse complement strand
TCTCTCTCTCTCTCTCTCGGCCATCTCTCTCTCTCTCTCTCGGCCATCTCTCTCTCTCTCTCTCTCGGCCATCTCTCTCTCTCTCTCTCTCTCGGCCATCTCTCTCTCTCTCTCTCTCGGCCATCTCTCTCTCTCTCTCGGCCATCTCTCTCTCTCTCTCTCTCGGCCATCTCTCTCTCTCTCGGCCATCTCTCTTTCTCTCTCTCTCTCTCTCCCTCTCTCCCTCTTGACACAGTTCTGCCCTCTGGCGGCCACGTTCCCTTTCCGAGGGCTGGAGCGGGGGCGACGCGGTGGCTCAGGGCCGCCCCTCCCGCTGCCCCTCACTTCAGGAGTGCTCACGGCCTTAGCCTGTCTGGGTCTCCGAGTGGCAACAGTGAGGGAGCCTGGTCGTGGTTATGCCAAAATGAAAGCAGGCCCTGGGTCTGCAGCGAGGCTGGGGGAGTTCTTGCCCAGCATGCCCCAGCCCTGGGTTCTATGTACTGTGTAAAGCAGACACAAGGGCGGCTCCTGCAATCCCAGCACCCAAGGGCCTGCAATGCTGGGGTGAGTTCCAGGCCATCTAAGCCAGCGGTTCTTACCTGAGACGGTCAGAAAACACAGATATTTAGGTTACAATTCATAACAGAAGCAAACTTAACAGTTACGAAGTAGAAACGAAAATAATTTTATGGTGGGGGGGGCTCACCACAACATGAGGGACCGTACCAAAGGTTTGCAGCATCAGGAAGGTTGAGAACCACTAACCTAAGCTATATCCCCGGCTGTATAAGACCCTGGCTTTAAAAAGATAGTGGCCTGAGAGATACCTGCTGCTCTTCCAGAGAAAGAGATGGGTTGCCAGCACTCACAGCAGCCGCAACTCCAGCTCCAGGGGCCCTGTGGCCTCTTATGGATGCTTCTAGCACCGGCACTCACACCTGCTTTCCCACACAGAAGCAGACATGACACATCATTAAAAATAGATGTTTTAAAAAAGGAGGCGGGGGGGGGGTGGAGCCTCACGCTTGATGGTCTATAGTCTTCAGGTCAGAGACTGAGCAGCCCTCCAACAACGTCCCAGAAGGAAGCGGGGATCTGCCTAGAAAAGGTTTGAACCCCCATTGATTTGTGGGGGTTAGAGTACAACCCGGGGAAAGAATGTCCACCCGTGTTCTAAACGACTATCTAAACCAGAATTAACCAGTCACCACCAGCAACCACTGAGGAACAGAGAGGCAGGAGGGAGAGCAGAGCTCTGACTTCCCAAGGTCTAACCTCCTCCAAGGTCCCAATGGCAAACACAGTTCCACCAAGGCTCACAACAGGGAACCAATGGGCTTCCTTACAGAACACAGGTGAAGGGTTACTAACAGGGATGTGGGTGCTCCTTCCCAACAGGCCGCGCCTGGAAAACCTGTACCCATCGGGGAAGAGGGCATCTCCATAGCCAACCGCAAAATGGATTCCCCCACTCCCTAGTTTTCCCTGGGGTACATATATAGACCCTCCCTCAGGCCAGCAGCAATTAAGGCAGCTGGATACTCGGGTGAGGGTCTCCTGACCCCACCCCTCCATAAGCAACACACAAGCTCATCTGGGATGATCATTCTGCAAGGGGCAACAGCTGAGTTCCTCGGGGTGGCAGTTGTTTGGCTTGGGAGTATAGTCCCTTACTACGGACAGAAAATAGACGACTGTCAGAAATACAGTTCGACAACCTTAGCGTGATTGTGGCAGAACCTTCAGAAGAGATCCAAACTGGTGTCCTGTGAATCCTGAGAACAAAATATGTCTGCGCATGGAAGCATGCATGTTGTCCACTCAAGGTTGGGGAGAGCAGCCTGGGCTACATAGTATCAAAGCAAAACAAAACGTGCGGCCACCAGGGGGCGCCAGGAGCTCATCAAGGACAGGTCACCCCAGCGTTATTGCACGCCCTCTTGATGGATAGAAAGAGGCATTGTGGGGGACCAAGGATTCTGCTTTTCTCCCTGCTCCGCTGTCTTAGTTCAGATTTTTATTGCGGTGACAAAGCACTATGATGAAATGCAACTTGAGGAGGAAAGGGTTTATTTCATCTCACCTGAGCCGATCACAGGGGATGTCAGGGCAGGAGCCTGAAGGCGGAAACCCAGGCTGAGCCCAGGGAGCGGCGCTGCTACTGTTTTGCTCCCCGTGGTCTGTTCAGACTGCTTTCTTAGACGACTCAAGACCACCTGCCCAGGGTGGTACGCCTGCCCACTTATGGGCTGGAAACTTCAATATGGGTTTGCCCACAGGCCGATTTGGTGGAATCATTCTCAACTGAGGTTCCATCTTCCAAGATGAGCCCTGTTTGTGTCCAGGTGACAAAAAAACTAACCAGCACACTTTCCATGACACCGCAGTTCCACCTCTATGAAGCAAATGGAGAAATGGGTAAGGAAGCCACAACCAAGAGGAACTGGAATGAATTCAGTGGCCCTGTGTGAGGAGCAGGTTCAAACATCGGTCTTGTTCTGTTCCTTTTTTATTTTCATTTTTGAGACAAGGGTCTCATGTAGCCCAGGCTAGCCTCAAACTCACTATGTACCCAACGCTGACAAACTCCTGACTGTTTGCCTCTACTTCCCAAGTGCTGGGATTACAGGTATAGGCCACCAAGCCCACGCACATTCTGTAGATACATTCTGGGAAAGTGTGAAGAAATATTAAATTGATTGGATTCTCCAATCCCAACTGGAGGGAGGCGAGTCTTCCCAGGCCTCATATGCTGATTTTATAGGTTTCTCTTCCTGTTGTCACCTTCACTAAAGCTTCACCCAGAATGAGGCAGAGTACCCTTCCCATCTTTACCTCAGAGAGCCCTGCTTACCCTCCCCAAGGGTGGTGGGTCATCCTGCCATGGTTAGCATTCATTGAAACCTGGACACAACGTGTTACTTGGATCAGAGGCCCACTAGGGCAGAGAGTTTAAGTGAGGGACTGTTTAGGTCAGGCTGGCCAGAAGGCATGTCTGTGGGAGATGATCTTGATTATGAGGGGAGAAAACCTGCCCACCATGGGCCACATCATTCCCTAGGCAGGCAATCACACCATTCCCTAGGCAGGAGATCATACCATTCATTCCCTAGGCAGGAGATCACACCATTCATTCCCTACGCAGGAGATCACACCATTCATTCCCTACACAGGAGATCCCACCATTCATTACCTACACAGGAGATCCCACCATTCCTTAGGCAGGAGATCACACCATTCCCTAGGCAGGCGATCACACCATTCCCTAGGCAGGAGGTCTTGGGCTGCCTCTGCTCCTGGCTATGGATGTGATGTGACCACTTCTGAGAGTCTCTCTTATCCCAGGCTAATTACTTTTCCCAGACCTTGTGTGAGTGTGTGTATGTCTGAACAAGCTCACGCATGCATATGTGGACCCCAGAGATTGAGGTATCTCCTTCCATCATTCTCCACCTTGTTTTTGTTTTTTATTTTTTAATTTTTATTGATTTTCAGTGTGAGTGTGCGAGTGTGTGGAGGTCACAGGAGTGGGTTCTCTGCTTCGAACATGTAGGTCCTGGGGACCTTGGGCCATCAGGCTTGGCAGCAAATTTGCCTTTACTTAAAGAACCACTTACCAGCCCCCCACCTTTGGTGTTTGGGGCAGCATCTCTCTGTGTATATCGAGCTTGCTGTTTTAGCTAGAGTGTCTGCCCAGCAAGCTCTCAAGATCTGTCCATCTTCATTCAGCACCCACACCGCTGGGGTTACAGGGGCAGCTTTGACACAGGTGCTGTGTCTTACTTCATTATGCACGCCCTCGTGATTGCAGGGCAAACACATTATCCACGGAGCCATGGCCCCATTTCCACAGCCCTTTCCTGGGTCTTAAAATGCATTCATTTCCTCCTCAAGTTCTAAGCCCTCCTCTGCTTGGCTCTTCCCTACTCTTAAAAACCAAAACCGGCTTTGTTCTGTTTGTTTTGCTCTACCTTTTTTCTCAACCTGCATCTCAAAGAAATGCAGACCCAGCGGGCTGCACAGGGGAAAGCTCGGAGCAGAGAGTTGCCCTCAGAACTGGGTGCTTCCTTCCTGGCCCTCAAGAGCTGCAGGCAGGGAAAGGGGCCAGGAAGCTAGGCAGCCTGATGGGCCTGAAGGAGCTGATAGCTGCAGCCCTCCACTGACTCCTCTTGGTCCTCCATGAGATTCAGGGACGCATCCCCGTGAGCAACACTCAGGGTACTGTGGCCCACCCAAGTCCTCCTTCAACCCCACTTTTACTACATCACCGCACCCCTTTCCTTCCCCTACTTCAAAAACAATGCTTTTGGAAACTTATTGTATATCACAAACAACTGTAGCCCATTGGAGCTTGTTATAGGTCAGTCTCGGTGGGACCTCCAAATGCTGTAGTCCATGAAGAGGCACACAAACCACTCAGTCACCGATCTCAGTCAGATATTGATGGTGTATTGAACACACACCCCAAGACTGGTCATGGCCAACATGACCAGGGTCACAGAGGTCTCAAGCCTAGCTGTGACGTCGGTCTACTTCCAAGGCAGGCTTTTAAAAAGAAAAACCATATGCAGTTATAACCAAGTAACCAGGTATAGGAAACACACCGCATCCAGGTAACATCCAGGTAGCCAGGTGTAAGAAGCAAGTACTGCATCTTGACTAGCTAGACAAAGCATTTCTAACTGACCTTTAATTTGGTTGGTCCCAAGTGGAGCTGTGGTTGGGGACTCTTTGTTTGTTTCTTTTTTTTTTTTTTTTAGGTTTTTTCGAGACAGGGTTTCTCTGTGTAGCCCTGACTGTCCTGGGCTTGCTTTGTAGACAAGGCTGGCCTCGAACTCACAGACATTCACCTGCCTCTGCCTCCCGAGTGCTGGGATTAAAGGCGTGCGCCACCACGGCCGGTTTGTTTCTTTCTTTTAGTTTTGTTTTTTTGAGACAGGGTTTCTCTGTGTGGACCTGGATGTTCCAGAACTCACTCTGTAGACCAGGCTGGTCTCCAACTGAGAGATTCACCTGCCTCTGTCTTCCTAGTGCTGGGACTAAAGACACGCATCACCATGCCCAGCAACTTTTACTCTTTAAAGCCTATGTGTTTATGTGTGGGTTTATGTAGGGCTGGTGGAAACCAGAAGACTGTTGGATCCAGACAGCTGGCAACCAACTCTGGTCTTCTAGAACAGCACAAAGAACTGTTAAACACTTACCCAACTCTGCAGCCCACCCCTCTCCAAGCACCCCATCCTCATATCTAACTGGCTCTGGCGGTCATCAGGCCCAAGCCAATAGGACAGTGAATTCAGTATCTCCTCAAGAGAGGCCAGCTAACTCCTTTCCTGTGTGAGAACTGAGGGAATCCTTGGAGCCTGCTGCATCTGACTGCAGCTTAGGCTGCTAACCAGCCTGTACCTGCTCAGTGTGAGATAGTGCCTACAGGGTTAACAGGACTCTGAATATGGGGGAACTTACCTTACAGGTACATAGATAGCTGGTGTTGGGTGCTGAGGCCAAGAAAACAGTCATCTGACCACACCCACCCCTTGCCTAACTAGGTGGGAGCCTCTGACTCAGTGGGTCCCTAGGAATGTTAATCAGAGTTTCTCATTATAGGTGATGAAAGGCATCAGTGATTTATTTTATAACCCTGCTAAAAAGAGAGTCCCTTGAGCAGGTGGGTCTTAGCCAAACCTTTTATTCCCAGGCCTAGGCCTGCTTGGTGGGGTGTGTGTGTGTCTCAAGGGATTTTATCTCCATGCCATTTAATTCACTATACTTGGTATATATCTGTCACCTCTCCCTAAATTGAAATTTTCAGTTAAATTTAATGAGTAATCCTGGGCAAGGCCAGGCACAATCCCCAGCATGGAGGTGAACAGTCTCTGCCTCAGGGCTGGTGTGGAGCTTAGGTTACCACAAGCACAAATCAGCAGCTAGAGCTCCAGAAAGCCATTGAGTGATGTGCTTTTCCAAGGAATGGAAGGGCTCGTGGGGTGACCCGAGGACAAATCAAATTTCAAGAAGAAATGGAAATAAACAGAGACAATGGTGGCACATTGTTAGAGAGGGAACAATGGCCATTTGCAAAACGCTGCTGGAAGAATATCGTCACAAAATTACAAAAATAAACAAAAAATTAATAGCAAGGAGCTTCTCTTACAGCCAATTCTGCACCAATGGGAATACCCAGGGAGATTAGGGAAAGACAAGCTCTGGGGCGGGTCGCGGCATAATTAACATAATACTTGGTTTGTTTGCTTCAAGATGTCATATGACCCACCTCACCTGTTGTCTCACAGGTTCTGAGGATGAGACACTTATGTACAGCGTGACAAGGTTCCTGTTTTGGTATCCCAGGCTGAATCAAAGAGGTTGAGTTACTTTTTTTTTTTTTTGGAGACAGAATCTCATGTAGCCCAGGCTGGCCTCACAACTTACTGTGTAGCTATGGTTGGCCTTGAACTCTTTTTTTTTTTTTTTCACTTAGAACACTTTAATAATGCACATTAAAAAAAAGTATTCATCTTACAAATTGTTCTGCAATCCCAATATACAACAGCTTGGAAAACAACATTTAGAAAACAAAAGCCAATGTAGAAAGACAGATTAAAACAACTACAGCAGTACAGGTTTGATATGGCTCAGATTTTACAGCTTTCTTACTGCATCATCTATGTCAGAGATTTGTTCCTTCTGCTGGCTCCATTGCTCCATGTTTAAAGAAATACCTTTTCTCCCTGGTTTTTTCTCACCTTCTGAGTCCATCCAATATTCTTTAATATCAATTAGAATTTTTCCTTTAGGGGCTGGAGAGGTGGCTCAGCGGTTAAGAGCACTGGCTGCTCCTCCAGAGGTCCTGAGTTCAATTCCCAGCAACCACATGGTGGCTCATAACCATCTATATTGAGATCTGGTGCCCTCTTCTGGCCTGCATGCAGACAGAACACTGTATACATAATAAATAAATAAAATATTAACAAAAAAATTAAAAAAAAAAAAATGGGCTGGAGAGGTGGCTCAGAGGTTAAGAGCACTGGCTGTTCTTCCCAAGGTCCTGAGTTCAATTCCCAGCAACCACATGGTGGCTCACAGCCATCTACATTGAGATCTGCCCGGGCATATATGTAGAGCAAATACTGTATACATAATAAATAAATAAATTTAAAAAAAAAAAAAAAAAAAAAAAGAATTTTTCCTTTAAAGTCCCGAACACTGATGTATCGCATCTTCCCAATCTGAAACATGTTATCATCTCTGCTGCTGCTGCTCTGCTTGGAAGATGCCAGAGCTCTAGAAGTCTCACCAGACTTTTGCTTCTTCACAGGTTTGTCTGGAACAACTTGCTTTTTCCCAACTTCACTGTCAGAGAAGCTCAGGTCCTGGTGAAACTCCTCAAGAGCTAAAATATCAACCATAGCTGGAGGGGGGGGCAACCCATCTTGAATTCAGAAGGGCAAAGTAAAGATTAAGACTATATTCCTGCCGGGGGTCATGGCGCACGCCTTTAATCCCAGCACTTGGGAGGTAGAGGCAGGTGGATCTCTGTGAGTTCAAGGCCAGCCTGGTCTACAGAGTGAGTCCAGGACAGCCAGGGCTACACAGAGAAACCCTGTCTGGAAAAACTAAGCCCCAAACAAACAAAAACCAGCAAGAGAGCTCAATGTTCAAAGGCACTTGTGCCCGGTGGTGCCCCGGGTTTGATCCTTTTGTCCTCACATAATGGAAGGAGAAATGTGATTCCAACCAGTTATCTTCTGACCTCCACATGTTAGTCATGGCACATGCACACCCGCATATGAATGCACATGATAAAGAAAGAAACAAACAAATAAATGTAATTTAAAAACAAATGAGCTAATTAATAGAAGTATGAAATCAGTCACCATGAGTTTGAAGGACTTCCCGAGCCTTTCCAAGCTGTACACACAGAAAATAATGTCAGTTCATATACTGGCAAAACGAGCAAGTCTGTCCTCAGCTGGACCCCCAAAGGCTAAAGGGACCAACATTCTACTCACACGCAACCGAAGCCTACAGATAAAGAGATGAGCTGTGAAAGTCGTAAACCCAGACAAGCAATTAACCTCTGTCAACTCCTAGGCAATTCTCTAGAACTCCAGAACTAAGCTCACAAAAGTAATTTCAGTCTCCTGCTTATTGACACGCAGGAAAGAGGGGCTGTGGTCCGGTTGGCGGTGTGTTTGCAGGAAGCCCTGGCTCTACTCACCAGCACTGTATAAAACTAGACATGGCGGTGAACCTCTGCAATCTGCGCTTGAGAGGTGGGAGCAAGATGACACGTTCAAGGTCAGCCTGGGCTAAATGTACAGTTTGAGACTACACAAGACCCCATTTCAAAAAAACAAAAATAACTGGAATTTTAGGGGAAAAGTCGGGTGTGGTGGTGGCGCACGCCTTTGATCCCAGCGCTGGGGAAGCAGAGGCACGTGAATCTCTGAGTGATTCCAGGACAGCCAGGGCTACACAGAGAAACCCTGTCTGGAAAAACTAAGCCAAACCAAAAAGAGTCAGGAGTTCCTCCCTGCTTAACACTCTTCCAGTGGGGTGTGGAGACACTGGGCAAGAACAATGGCCTAAATGACTTCACACATTAAACTAATCATGGCAGGTCAGGCTGACCACCTGACACCAGGGGAACCGCTCAGCTGGCTCCAGCGCAGGCTCTAATCCACCAACCGCCTCTCTCAGGGAGTGAACATCCGGTGAGTGGAATCCTCTTGATGGCTCCTGGTCTGACATCAACTGCAAAGAGTCTCCTTCGGCTTTGACCCTGCCTTAGTTTCCTTTCTACTGCTGTGATAAAAGCAACTTAGGAGGGAAAGGGTTTATTGACTTACGTACCTTGAGCTACGTTGATTGAGGGAAGCCAAGGCAGGAAGTGAAGCAGATAGCATGGAGGGGTGCTGCTTACTGGCTTGCCCCCCATTGGCCTGCTCAGCTTGCTTTTTTTTTTTTTTTTTTTTTTGGTTTTTTCGAGACAGGGTTTCTCTGTGTAGCCCTGGCTGTCCTGGACTCACTTTGTAGACCAGGCTGGCCTCGAACTCACAAAGATCCGCCTGCCTCTGCCTCCCAAGTGCTGGGATTAAAGGCGTGCGCCACCACTGCCCGGCCTCAGCTTGCTTTTTTACGACGACAACTCAGGACCACCTGCCCAGGGATGGCACCACACACAGTGGGTTAATCAATCACTAATCAAGAAAATGCCCTATAAACTTTCCTACAGGCAACCTGATTGAGGTTCTCAGTTGAGGTTCCTCTTCTCAGCTGATCCTAGCTTGTGTCAAGCTGACAAAAACTAACCAGGACAGACCCTAAAAATCTTGAAAAGGATGACTGGAGAGATGGCTTATCAGTTAAGAGCACTGGTTGTTCTTCCAGAGGACCTGGGTTCGATATCCAGAATCAAATGGCAGCTCATAACTGTCTGGGATTCCAGTTCCAGGGGGTCTGACACCCTCACACAGACATACATGGAGGCAGAACACCAATGTACATAAAATTAAAATACATAATAAATTATTTTAGAATCCTGAAGAGAAAGAACATTAAACAGTAATAAGAGGTACTGGTAAGAGAATATGGGTTTTTGTTTTTGTTTGTTTGTTTGGTGGGTTTGTTGGTTTGGTTTTGTTTGAGACAAGGTCTCACTGTGTAGTTTAGTCTGGACTCAGTCTTGAAGCATTCCTCCTGCCTGCTCTTTCCAGGTGCTGGGATTGTGGGGTACATAGAGCTAGGGTTCTTAACACATTAAGCCATGAAGGAGTTAAATCCCCTAGTTTACAAAAACAAAACAAGAATACCACAATTCGTCCCTCGTGGTGGCACACACCTTTAATCCCAGTACTTGGGAGGAAGAAGCAGGCAGATCTTTGTGAGTTTGAGGCCAGCCTGGTCTACCAAAAGAGTTCCAGGACACCTAGTACTGTTACACAGAGAAAACAAAAACACAATGCTGTGTAATTTCCCTATGAGAAGGTACAGAGCTTGAGAGGGAAGGAAGCCGTGTGGGTATCTCATGTGTGTATGTCTATGCATATTCATCTGGAATCTGAGAAGTAATGTGGGGGAACAGCCTGAGAGACAAGGACAGATCAAACTCCACGTACCCTCCAACTCTACCTCCACCTACTTCTGTTCCAACCAAAGTTACATAAACAAAGTTGGGCTGGTTAAACTTGTACTTGACTTTTTTAAAGATTTATTTACTATATTTTACTTTTTGTTTTTCGAGACAGGGTTTCTCTGTGTGTGTTCTTGGCTGTCCTGGACTTTGTAGACCAGGCTGGCCTTGAACTCACAGAGATCCGCCTGCCTCTGCCTCCCACGCCTGGCTATCTGTTTTGTTTCTATGTAAGTGTTTTGCCTGCATGTGTGCACCACATGCACACCGCACCCGTGAAAGCCGGAGGAGGGTGTCAGATCCCCTGGAACTAGAGCGACAGTTTCTGAGCCACCATGTGGGTGCTGAGAATGGAGCCTGGTCCTCTTCAAGAGCAACAAGTGTTCTTAACTGCTATGCCTTCCCTCCAGACCCCTTGTTCTTGATTCCTACTGAGTAACAAACAAACTCAATGCAAAGCTGGAAGTGACAGTGTGCTTGGAATCCCAGCACTCAAAGGGGGAGGTAGGAGGACCAGGAGTTCAAGGCTTTGGGTCATGAAAGAAAGATGGGATAGGTGAACGGGGGCTGGTAGAGATAGGGAAATGCACAGTGAAGCCTTTGTGTCTGGCTTTGAGTGAAATGTTTCAGCCAAGCCTTTGCTGTCTTTGGGTCAATCAATAGAGGCTGAGAAACTGTTTTGAGACTGTGGTAGAAGCTAGCCCTCTTCAGTGAATTAGTAGGCAGTTTAGCTTGGCATCTGGCAGCACATAAGGGGGAGCTGGGCGTCCCTTTAACTTGTTGAAATGGATAAAACCCATTTGAGGCCATATCTCTGTGAGAAACACAAAATGCCTTGTTGAAGGGACTTGGCTAAGAAACCTCACAAGCTGCAGATGATGTGGTTGCCTCCAGAAGCCACAGGACTGCTGGACATCACGAGAGATCGTGTGGGCCCTCGAGACTGCCAAGGATCATGAGATGATGCATTATTTAAACCAGAGAGCCCCCCATGGCCTCTCTCTTCCTTGTGCCCTCATGAGCTGAGAAGACAAGACACTCTGGAGAAGTGTACATCAAGGTGTGGCATTCACAAGCCTTTCGTCAGTATTGAGACCACAATGGTCATGAACTGAGAGGCAGAGTACAAGATAAAAGACTTCACCGCAAGTCAGCCAGAGAGAGACCTTTTTTTTTTTGGTTTTTCGAGACAAGGTTTCTCTGTGTAACAGCTCTGGCTGTCCTGGTCTCACTTTTGTAGACCAGGCTGGCCTCGAACTCACAGAGATCCGCCTGCCTCTGCCTCCCAAGTGCTGGAATTAAAGGCATGTGTAACTGAACTTTTAAATTATTATTTAACACTTATTTATTTATTACTAAATTCACTTATAACAAACACCAACAATTTCTTAACTATTAATCCTATAAATTCCTACAACCCCTTTAACCTATCCACTACACTTATTGATAATTATAACAACTACTTTCATAACCTTTTAGAATGATACAGTCTCTGGGGCAGGTCCTCAGTCATCAGGAACACAGTCTTTGTTGTAGATTCTTTAACACACTTAGCAGTCCTTCTTCTGGATCTCTCAGATGTAGGTTCTTCAGGGTAAGTTGGTTATTGCAGTCTCACCTTAAATAAGGCTTCATGCTTTCTTCTCTGTGGGAGACCCCAGCCATCTGCAGGCCAACTTAATTCTTTTGAATCAGGAACTCAGCTGCTCTGCCTCAGTCCTTAAAGCCAGGCACCGTTTCCTTTAGGCCACTGATCAAACAGATCAAACCCCTCCAGGCAAAAGCTGAGCCACAGGGTCCAGTCTTTGGCCTTTTGGTGTCTTGCTCAGGCTTTCTTTGCTCACCGGCTTCTTTCTGCTTCAGGGAGAGAGCTGGCCATCAATGGCCAGCCCTTTTTTCAGCAGGACTCTTGGAGCTCTCTAGCATCAGGGACCTCCTCTCCTTTTGGGCTCCATGCACTGTCCTTAAATAGGAGGAACTCTGTTTCAGCTTAATTTGGGCTCCGCCCACTTAGCAGCTGAAAACAATGTCAGGCCAGATACTTTGTTTCTTCAAGTCTATTGAGTCTTTCCTGTTTTCCTGACTTCAACCTTGTTTTTCAGTCTATTGAGTCTTTCCTGTTTTTGCTGACTTCATGCTGATAATGCTCTTCAGGCCCCGAATTAAGAGACAGTATCAGAAACTCCTATATATTTTCTAAATCTAATTTATCTAATCCCTACAGGCGTGCGCCACCACCGCCCGGCCAGAGAGAGAGACCTTTTGCGGCAAATAACACTGATAAAAAAGACAGGCGGAGCCGGGCGGTGGTGGTGCACGCCTTTAATCCCAGCACTCGGGAGGCAGAGGCAGGCGGATCTCTGTGAGTTCTAGGCCAGCCTGGTCTACAAAGCGAGTCCAGGACAGCCAGAGCTACACAGAGAAACCCTGTCTCGAAAAAACCAAAAAAAAAAAAAAAAAACCAAAAAAACAAAAAAGACAGGCGGAGTTCAGAGGCAGCAGTGAGAAACTAGACCATGAAACATACGTGGACTGATGAGACTATAGAAATGAGTCGCAGCGGATGGAGGAAGCCAAATTCAAGTTTAGCGGTTAAAATAGACTGGACTCATAAACCAGCCACAATTAACTGGCAAAGTTAGACCCAACAGATGCTAAGCTTTGAAAGGACTATCTACAGTGACTGCTGTACCCAGACAACAAAAACCAAATTATCCTGCACGGACCTACACTAAGAATATTAATATCCTTTTAAGAAAGTTAAAATAGCATTGGCTAGGTATTCTTAGATATTAAGTGTTTAGAGGTATTAGGATTTAGGTATTAAGTATAAGGCAGGTTTTATAGGTGCTTGATAAGTATTAATAAATATAAGCTGTCAGGGGAAGGTCTAACAAGGGCTAATTTCAATGTTGAGATCTGGTCACAGCCCCTTCTGAGGCATTCTCTGATTGGGTGAGAAAATGCTGAGGCCTGACATTGGGCAAAGACAGAGGTAGGTGGAACTAAGGTGTTTCTGAAGCAGAGAGTTTGATGGGTAAGAGAAGCCTCCAAGAGAAGAAACAAAGAGCAGGAACACACACCATGGATTAGAGAAAAGAACTTCATTCCATGTGACCTGGAACATCGGCATAGCATGAGGAAAAGCAGCCCAGGGTACGTATGTATATATGGAGTCATATCTGGGTAATAGAATTAAGAGCTAGCTTAGATGGGCCAAGATTGCTCAATTCAGAGCAAGGTTTGTTAAAATCCATGTGGTGTCTGTGTGTTCATTTATGATGGCTGGTTAAGGATTAACAGCAACCAATCAATTAACAATAATATAAATTCTGTTAAACAATTGAATTAATTATTTCCTTTTTTTTGGTTTTTTGAGACAGCGTTTCTCTGTGTATCTCTGGCTGTCCTGGACTCACTTTGTAGACCAGGCTGGCCTCGAACTCGCAAAGATCCACCTGCCTCTGTCTCCCAAGTGCTGGGATTAAAGGCGTGCGCCACCACCGCCCGGCGAATTAATTATTTCTGCAATAAGTGTTTTAAATAAAAATATTCTGTTACATAAGACAGTTTGAACCTTGAAGAACTGTTGTCTCCCTGGAGAATGTGCACGTAGCGCTATGTGAGAGCTAACACCTGCACAAACCTTGGTCCTAAGACACTCCTGGCAAACCTGGAGTTCTTACTTCTGATTATGGCTACCCATGGTCAAAAGGGACTGAGAGTCATGTAGGTTGTCTGCTCTCACGGGGAGCAAGGGCAAGATAGCTTCGGTAGTTGGAACCTCTCCCAGTCCCACTTAACCTTAAGTAACTGGATTGAGCTAGCTGGGTGTGTCTTCTCCAAGAAGGCTGAACCCCTCTGCTGCTTTGGGAAATGAAGACTTAACATCTCGGTGAGCTTCTCTCTCTACTGCGGCACCCACGACTGACATCAATCAGTAGCAGAGCCCCTGGAAAAAGTCACCACGTGTCCACTCCTCTGCTCGATGTCTTCACACCTCTTTGTGTACCATGGGTACAAGATGGCCACCCCAATTTCAGGAGTCATACTCCAGGATGACCTCTACCTCTGGACCAGCTCAGGTACAAGAGGCTTAAGAAAGTGAGAGTTTCCAGGAGAGAGGGTGATGGCACGCCATGAGAGGTGGAATTGACCTCTCTGCTGGAGGACGCTACTATGAGCTGCCAATTGAGAAGATGGAGACCGCTGTTGAGAAACAACACCCAGATCTGAGAAGGCAGTGAAACCCAGCAAATCTCCCTTGAAAGAGCAGCCGCGGGCACTGGCTTGTTCTGTTCCCGTGGGTGTCAGCTGATGAAAGACAGGGAAGGAGTGGGTGGTTTCACCACCTCGGGTCATGAGATAACAGAGCAGGGACTCAACCCTTTCCATCACACTGAGCCTGAGTTCTTTCTATGGCTCACACATTCGCGAACCACATTTGATATGATGACCTTTGAGAGGGTACCAGGGCTCTTACGACTGTCGCTGAGGGAACACAACGATTGGGCTGAGTTGGATGTGAGGCATATTAGGTAGCAAGTAGCTGTGGGTACAGGGTGGAAAGGGTTAACCTGGAATGGGATCAGGGTGTGGGAAAAGGGGGAAGGTTGGGGGAAGGGTCTATGAAGAAGCCACATAGAAATCTACTTTATACGCTAATGAAAAAATATCAGTAAATAAATAAAGGAGGTTGAACAGAGATGCCCAACCAACATAGGTGCCTGGTGATCTCAAAGCTACAGGTTTTTAAGTCAAAAATCCCACTTCCAGGTATGGGATACTTTTCTATGGGTTGTTGATAGGGAGCCCTTAAAGATCCCCCAGACAATTCAGGATATTTCCATTGTTCTTTTTTCCCCCCCTTTTTAATTGTTATTCAATATTTTATTGATTCTGTGTGAATTTCACCTCATGCACCCCAATCCCACTCATCTCCCTATCCCTTTGTACCTGCCCTCTGTCCTTGCAACCTCCCCAGCAAAAGAAAACACAGCTTCATTGTGGAAGCTGTAGTGTGTCACAGTGTGAGGTAGAAGTTAGGCCTCTTTAGTGAATTAGTATGCAGTTCAGCTTAGCATCTGGCAGCACATAAGGAGGAGCCAGCGTCCCTTGAACTTGAGAAACATGAAATGCCCTGTTGAAGGGGTGTGGCTAGAAAACCGCACAAGCCTCACAAAAGATGTCAGGTGCCTCCAGACGCCACAGGGACCTCTGGATATCTTGAGAGATCTTCTGGGCCCTCAACACCAAGGATCACGAGATGATGCAATGTATAAACCAGAGAGTTCCACTCGGCACTCTCTTCCTCTTGCCCTCACGGACTGAGAAGACACGCTGGAAATGTACACAGCAAGGTGTGCCATTAGACGGTATTTAGGCTGTAATAGCCCGAGGCACATCCTGTGAGCCTGCCTAAGAAGGCTGTCAGAAAAGGTGTGGCATAAAACCTGCTGAGAGAGAGTTCTCTAAAAACTGGACATTAAAGTCATCTGTGTAGGGGGTCAAGAATGCCAGAAGAGTGAGGGAGGCCAGCAGAGTTCCAAAGCTGCCTGGAGAAGCTTTAGGTTGGGAAGCATACACAAGCTGAGGAGACTATAGAAATGAGTCTCAGTTGATGGAGTGATGGGGTGGTGTTAAGCATTCTAAATGTTAATTGGTCCTGTTTGTTGTCTGTTACTTAATTGACTCTGATTGATTAAATAAATGCTGAGGCCTGAAGATCGGGCAAAGACGGAGGTAGGCAGGACTAAGGTGCCCAGTCTTTTTGAGACATAGAGAGCATCACGGGAAGAAGGTTGCCAGAGGAAAGCCAGGAGTAAACAAGGAGGACACACCAAGGGGTAGATTAAAGAAGATCCTTCCTCATGGCCTGGAACATCGGCTTAGTATGGAGAATAATAGGCCAAAGGGACGTATGTGTATATGGGGTTATATTTGGGTAATAGAATTATGAGCTAGCTTAGATGGGCTAAGATTACAGAACTCAGGCCTAGGCTTGTTAAGATCCACCTGACGTCTGTATGTATTCATTTATAATGGCCGGTTAAGGATTAACGCTGCCGACCAATTAAAGATAATATAAATACTGGTTAACAATTTAATTATTTTTTTCAACAATGGAAGAAGCTGACCTCAGTTTAGTGGCTAAAACAGACTGACTTTAAAAGCTGGTCATAATCTAGTGGTTGAAATAAACTGGTCATGTGAACTGGCAAAGTCAGGCCCAGTGAACACCAAGCTTGAAAGGGACAGCCTGCTGGGACTGCTGTGTCCAGATTACTGGATGGGTCTATTATCCTGCACAGACCTAAGCTAAGAATATTAATATCCTTTTAAGAAAAGTTAAAATAGGGTTAGTTAGGTGTTCTTAGATAGTTATTAGGTTTTAGGTCATAGGTATTTTATAGGTGTTTGTTAAGTATTAATAAATACAAGTTTACTAAATAAAAATATTTTGTTACAACAGTATGTCCCACAGCATACCCTTCTGTCCACACTTCTTTACTTGGAAATGTTCATTGCAACGAGTGACTGGTCTGGTTCGAGGGCTCTGGCTTCTGCTACACCATCATTACTGGATCCTCACTGGGACCCTCTGACATCCTGTTTTTGGCCTGTGTTATGGAGATCCTGCAACTATGTATGGATCTGCAGGACCAGCTCCTTTACACACTGCAGCAGATCACTGAGGGAGTAGATGTTGGGGTGGAATCCAAGTAGAAAGTGGTTGGTTACTCCCAGAACAGCCATGCCACTATTGCCCTAGTAATATCTTGTTCAGTGGGTCTGTAGAGTCCACAGCTAGGTGAGAGTATTGATTTTTTCTTCCCTAACAGCATGCATAGCACTATTCACAGCCCTGAATCTGTGCCTGGGTGGTAGCTGAGCTGCTCAGTCCACCAGCTCTCTCACACCCACACGACAAGGGTGGGGTCTCCAGCACTGCCCTCACGAACTCACCCAATGGCCCAGGCAGCAAGGGGGTAGAGGCAGCTCTCCTGCTCTCATGCCCTTGGGGCCAGCGCGCCCGTGCCCAAGCCAGGAAGACTAGCTCTGTTGTGCTGCCCAGGCCAGGTGCAGGGCCTGCTCTCCCAAGTGCTGCAGCAAGCAAGAGGCTGGACCAGCTCTCTCGCTCTCATAGTCTCAGGGCTGGCTCACCTGCAACCCCCCGCAACCAGGGCCAGCAGTTGCCACTGCTCTTGGCTGCCCATCAGAACTAGAGAATATGACTGTATTAAGACGCCTCACACTCTGAATACAAGACATAAAGAAATCAAGCTGGAACTAAGCTGGAAACTTCTTCCCACTTGCTAGCATTCGCAGCACCCGAAGGTGCTATGCATGCTGTTAAGGAAGGAAAAATCATAAATACTCTCACCTAGCTGTGTTCTTCACAGACCCACTGAGCAAGATATTATTAGGGCAATAGTTGTGCAACTGTCCTGGGAGTAACCAACCACTTTCTTCTTGGATTCCAGAAGAAGAATTGTTGTAAACCAGGTTAAAACCCTACTGTTGGGGAGGTTGTAGGCTCCAGAGAAAAATATACTACAGATGTTTTGGTAAATGACCATGTAGTAAAAAATGCATTCTAAATATCTATGTTTACTCTAGTAGACTAGTTCAGCTCTCGGCCTTATTCAGAGAAGTCTTTTTCAGCAGTGAGCAACAGTGCAGAGATTCATAACTAGGCCAAGTGCTAAGAGTAAGGGATTGTTGGATGGTTTGCCCCAGATGAGACATAGTGAATAAGGAGATACAAAGACTGTAAAGTCCAGAGGGCCAGAGAGGATGCTGTGAGACTGGGTATTCTGGCTATAGCATGGCCATTGTAATTATGAGCACAAAGCAGCTATGACTGCCTGCATACTCACAGATGCAAGTGTACACACAAGACATGAAAGAAGAGGAGGACTAGGGAGGAGGAGTCAGGAGGAAATGAGAGGTTATGGGGTTTGACTATGATCACAAGCACAATGTTCATCTATTAAGCTGTTAAAAATGTAAAGTCAATATTAAATAGCTAATAACTTTT
The DNA here is from genome assembly GCA_907164525.1 of Lophiomys imhausi. NCBI lineage: Eukaryota > Metazoa > Chordata > Mammalia > Rodentia > Muridae > Lophiomys > Lophiomys imhausi. The sequence continues at coordinate 575,599 of CAJQZJ010000247.1, read as the reverse complement.
CTCTGTTTTTGCCACTAAAACTACCTATTATGTACATTCCTTATATGCTTTTCATTTATTTTATAGTAGGGTTTTTTGTTGTTTTGGTAATTTTCTTTTGATGGTGATGTGTGTATTTATGATGGGGGTGGACACATGTGCTTGTATAGAGGTCAGAAGACAACTTTACCAGTCAGTTCTGTTCTTCCACTTTATGTGGAGTGGTGGTTTGAATGAAAATGCTTGTAATAGAAAATTTTATTTAACGCACTTATATTTATTAATACTTACCAATCACCAAAATAAATAAAATACCTAAATCCTGTAACCTAAACACTACTAATCTATCATCTATAATCTATCTAAAAACACCCCAGTATCTATCTAAGAACACTCTAATATCTACCTAAAAACATCCAACTAACACTATTTCAACTTTCTTAAAAGGATATTAATATTCTTAGCATAGGTCCATGCAGGATGGCCTGGTTTATGGCAGTCCCGACAGGTGGTATCTTTTAACTTTAAGGTCCATTGGGCCTTATTTTGCCAGATCATAAGGCCAGTTTATTTTCATCACCAAGTTGTAGCCAGTTTATGAAGTCAATCTGTTCCAAACGCCAACTGAGGGCGGCCTTTTCAATTGCCTCCACAGTCTCCTTGGCCCGGAAGCTTATCCAAACAGCTTTCTATCTCCCTTTGTCTCACTTGCTTTCCCGGTGCTCTGGGGTCTCAAGGCAGACGCCTCTAAAGGACTCTCCCTCAGCAGGTTTATGCCATACCTTTGCCTTGGGCTATAGCAGTCTAAATTCTGTTAATGGGATACCTTGCCATGCTCTTCTTCAGCGTGGCTTCTCAGTGGGTGAGGGCAAGAGAGAGAGAGAGCATGTGGAGTCTTTGGCTTGTATATCATCCCATCTCGTGATACTTGGTGGAGGGTCCAAGATCTCCCAGAATTCCCATTGCCATGGTAAATGACATCATCTGCTTCTGTGGTTTGTTAGCCACACCCCTTCAACAGGGCAGTCCTTGTTTTCATCTCAGTAACCTTAAGGGATGCCAGTTTTTGCCAGTCCAAAATCCCTATGTGCTACTAAATGCCAAGCTGAACCATAGGGTCACAAGGAGTGGCATTATTTGAAAGGATTGGGACATGTGGCCTTGTTGGAGTAGGGATGTCCTTAATGGACAAAGTTTGTCGTTGAGGGTGGGCTTTGAGGTTTCAGAAGTGCAAGCCAGGCCTAGTGGCTCTCTTTCTCTTTCTGCTGCCTGCTGATCCAGATAAAGGACTCTCGGCTCCTCTCCAGTACCACAGTACCACGTCTGCCTGTGGAGGATCAAACATTCAGGGCCAGTCCTAGCTATATAGTAGTTTGAAATAAACCTGAGCTACATGAGACTGTATCTCAAAAAAAAAAAAAAACCCACAACCAAACTCAATAATAATAATAATAATAATAAATAATGCAATGACTTGTGGCAATCCTCCTGTCTCTACTTCCAGAGTGTGGGGATTACAGGAGGAGCCCATCACACTCTACTGGGCTGCAGGGTTAGCTAAGTGGTTGAGCATTTGCCTATCATGAATGAGGCTCTAGAGAGACGGTGACACACAGAAAGTGTGTTCCTGCTGGCACAGGCAGCTGGCAGACACACATAAGCTTGGCAACAAGGAACCCCTTTCATGCTTTTGTATGAGAAAGAGGGGCTTCTTCCTTCCTCTGGGCAGGCAGCCTATGAGCTGACCAAGTAGCTGAGTACAGGTTGGCATTCAGCTCTGTTTACCAGACTCTGTTGGAGTTCATGGGCAGGATAGTACGGATCTAACTCTCCTGGTGGCCCGAGTTATCTGTTGGGACACACTAGAAACATGAAAGCATTTTCAGTTAGAGACATGGGCTTTGGAAAAGAAGAGGAAGAGGTGTGGATAGTCTCCCTCTGTGTGCCCTCTCTGTGATGTGTGGGCACAGGTCCACACACAGGCTCACACACAGCAGGGAGCCCATCCATCTGAAGCCTCTAAATGTTTTAGTAACGATTCTGCTTCCTAAAAATAGGCCAGTTGGCAAGTGCAGGGGACTCTTACTACTTACAGTTCCTGAGTTATATGCAAATTATACATCTTGGAAACCCAAAAAATAAACAGGAAATGTGGAGTTAAGTAACCAGGGTTTGATGGAGTTCAAGGAAGCTTATGTGACCACCACCACCCCCAAGAGAGTAAGTAGACAAGCAAAGCCTAGTTCTGGTGAGAGTTAGCTCCCTGTGGGACCCTGGAGCTGGGAGGGGAGCCTTCAGGGAGGTCGGGGGCTGGAGAGGATAGCAGATCCGGCATCCATTCCTCGGTTCCTTTGTGTGTGTGTGTGTGTGTGTGTGGGTGTGTGGATGTGTTCCTGATTGAGGGACCACATGTGTGTGCAGGTCCCTGTGCATGTGTGTATGGAGGCCAGAGGTCACTCACTGTCCAGTGTCTTCCTCAGCCTGAGGACAAACAATCAGAATTCTGAATTGGTTTTGTTTAATTAAAGAAAAACTCATGTGTATGGGGGTCTCCTCGGCATGCGTGCCTATGGTCCTCTTGCTTATAGTCCTGTGGAGACTAGGAGGATATTGGCTCCCCTCGAACTGCAGTTAAGGACAGTTGTCAGCCACTGTATGTGTGCTGGGGTTTGAACATGGGTCCTCTGGAAGAACACCCAGTACGTTTCACCTCTGAGCCATCTCTCAAACTCTGCTGTTGAAAGGGCTGGAGAGATGGCTCAGGGGTTATGGGTATGTTCCTCTTCCAGAGGGCCCAAGCTCAAATGCCAGAACCTGACTGTCTGTAGGTTCAGCTCCAGGACATCTAACACTCTCTTCCAGCCTCCTCAGGTACCTGCATGCATGTGTACAGACACATAAATAAAAATAAATTTAAAATAAAATAAAAAAAACAAGCTGTTGCAAAGGAAAGAGAAGCAAAGAGTTGGGCATGGTGCCATGTGTCTGTGGTCCCAACAGTCAGGAGGCCCATGGGGCTGGAGGACTGGTCTTTAGCTTAAGGCCAGCCTCAACTACACAGTGACATCCTGGACAGAGGTAGGGGGAGGAGAGGGACAAATGGTTGATATTGAAAAAGAAGAAAAAATATGGAAAGAAAACAGGAGTGTCTGTGATTTAAAATATTTGGAGGGAATGAGGAGAGGCAGCTGGAGACTAGGGAAAGGAAGGGCTCTGATGAGGCTGGAGATGGAGTTGCTGTAGGAAAACAAGGGTGGGGGTTTAGTCATCCAAGGCAAAGCAGGGATGCAGATACCTGGAGGGAGGGACGTTGGCTCCCAACTGTACACCTTCTCAGCCTTTGGATCTCACTTTGTCTCTCCATCGTCAAGTAACTCACTCTGGTCCTGATTTGGCTGCTGCTACAGGAAGTCCAGGACCCTGACCCAGGAAGCCCTCCCGTTCACCACTGCCTTTCCCCTCACCTCCCTTTATTGTATGAGCTGACACTGAGCTAGCAGTCAACTTAGCTACAATGAGAGCAGAGCTTCACATCAGAGACAACTGTCTGTACTATGATCTCTGCCCAGGATACGCCTCTCTAGACAGTTTTTTTTTGTTTGTTTTTCTTTTCTTTTTTTTTTTTTTTGGTTTTTCGAGACAGGGTTTCTCTGAATATCTCTGGCTGTCCTGGACTCACTTTGTAGACCAGGCTGGCCTCGAACTCACAAAGATCCGCCTGCCTCTGCCTCCCAAGTGCTGGGATTAAAGGCGTGTGCCACCACCGCCTGGCTTGTTTTTGTTTTTCAAGACAGGGTTTCTCTGTGTATCCCTGACTGTCCTGGACTCACTTTGTAGTGGCCAGGCTGGCCTTGAACTCACAGAGATCCACCTGCCTCTGCCTCCAGAGTGCTGGGATTAAAGGTGTGTGCCACCACTCCCCGCTCTAGACAGTTCTTAACAACTCTTAGAGGAAGACACAATTTGTCTGCATTATGCTCAGCAATGGATGCCTCTCAGGCCTGCCCTGCTACTCTTAGGCAGTGACTGCAGTGGTGGATAGGGAGCGCTTCATCGCACCTGTGGACCCTCCTCTGACTGGAATAATGGCATGATTGCTTTTCTAGCTGGGCTCAGGAAGCATATGTACAGTGTGTGGGAACATAGGGCCTGTAGGACCACTTACTGGCTCAGCCTGTGATACCTGTCTCAATAAAAATTACCTCCTCCAGGTCCTGATGTAAGAACTCCCTAAAAGCCATCAGGCAGAGCAGCCCATCAGCATTCTTCCCTTAGAGCCCCTTCTACACCCTCACGTTTCCTTGATAACACTACATCTCTCTGCTTACTCTCTGTTTTCTTTATTCTTTTGGGGAATTTGGCAGCCATTGGCTTCAGAGGCTTTGGTGACCACTGATAATTCCTGAGGGAAGTGCACCAAGTGTGTATCTCCCCAAAACCCCACATCAGTAGGACACACTATTGTCTGTTTTCTCTCACAAAGTGAGGGCTCTACCATCTCTTGGTACCAGAATATGCATTCCCCTCTCGGCACTGCACACTACAGCTTTAGGCTCCTGTGCTCAAGTTCTCCCAAGAGTAGGTGCCTTCTAGTTCCCTCCTCCACTGTGTGTGCCCCTAAAAGCTCTTCCGTCATTCCCCACTCCCCAAATGCCTGTTTTGTAACTGTCCTCTGAGACTGAAATATTATATCCTCTAGGGAATCTCTTTAAACAGGAAGATAAACAAGACAAAATAGTTTCAGTTAGTCCCAAACTGACCAGATTCACTAGGTTGCGCCCCTGCCAACATAAGCAATGAAAGAACCTCTCAGACAAGCCAAGCTGCAAAGATGACTGGAGATCTGAGCAGCTGCCTGACAGAAACAGAAACCAGCAAAGCTACCTAAAAACTAGACCAATGGAGCCACTTAGAAAGAACCCTGTCCAACCCATGGAGCTGGCAGTATGCTCTAGGTGTCTAGCTTTTGTGAACTGTCACCTAAAATGACCAGAATTTGGCACAAGACACCCCAAGACCAAATTCTTAGCACAAAGATTTATTTTCCCCAAAGGGACAAAGGGCAGGGAATAAGAGACAAAGAAAGTAGAAAGAGGATAAGGGAGAATGGGAAAGGGAACAAGTGAGAGGGGAAAGGGTATTTGTCCTGGAGAGACAAAGGCCTCTGGAAAGGGAGGAGACAGACATGGCCCATAGGTAGAGGGCAATTTATAAAGGTAAAAGGGGAAACCCGGCGTAATGATGTGTTTAATTTTAATCAGACCTGTTTATTAGGTGAACCAAAGGGGGCTTTTGATTGTTTGCCTTCAATGCGTTGATAGCTGGACCTTGGAAGTCAGCCTCAGGAGTAGGAGGTGACAAATAAGAAAATAGACCTTGGTGGCTAGCTTTGGGAATGTAATCTAATGGCAGAGGGAATGGGCGAGAAGGGCAAGGCTTGCTAGAGCCATGTTTGCAACTCTCAGGCTGGCTTCAGTCCCTTCATCACCCATGCTGGGGTGGGCTTTGGTGATGCAGCCGTGTTTGCGTGATTTCTGCTCCTATAAGTAACACCCCTCTGCCCCCCCCCCACAGTACAATCCATGGGTCCACCAAGTTGGACTTTGGTGGTACATGAAGTTTGGTCTGTCACGGGATCCCTATCTAGGGTGAGTAGATGTGTATTTCGAGTCTCCCCAGGAAAAATTTTGTCACATAATAATGACTCCTTCACAATTAGTGTGTTTGTAGAAGGCAGATAACATTGAAAGAACTTTTCAGAACAGAGTGGGCTGGTTCAAGAGAGGACTTACAGGGGCCAGAGAGATAGCTCAGTGGTTAAGAGCACTGAGTTCAATTCCCAATCCCCACATGGCAGCTCACAACTGTCTGTAACTCCTGTTCCAGTGGATCTGACACCCTCACATAGGTATACATTCAGTCAAAACAATAATCTAAATAAAATAAAATAGAGGACTTATGTATGTGAGATTCCAGATACCTAGGAATGTGATCACAGGTTATCATGGATTCTTACTGAGGGAATACAGAACAGACCCAGGGGCTCCAGATGCGTGTTAGAGGGCTCTAGGGTTTTGTGGAGATCTTACTGTCACATTCCTTATCTCCTCATGGCCCAGAGTCCCACACAGCAGGTGTTCTCAGCTCCAGTGGAAGTTTACCCACACTGGAGTTTTTACTGCTTCATAATAAACCAACAGTGTTTGCTCAGTGTCGCCTCTTACCTGCCTGCTTCTTCTGGACATCAGTTGGGTACCATCTGGATCTATGTTCCCTGACCCACACTTGATAAGACCCCCAAACAGCAGCTCGAGAGATGGCTCAGCACTTGCTGCTCTTCTAGAGGATGCTAGGTTCCCAGCACCTACGTCAGGTAGTTAGTTCACAACCATTGTAACTAATTTCCAGAGCATTTGATGCCCTTTCCTGGGAATTAGATGCTCATGTTAAAAATATGAGGAGCTGGACAGATGGCTCAACAGTTAAGAGCACTGGTTGGTCTTCTGGAGGACTGGATTCAATTCCTAGCGCCCATATGGTGATTCATATCTATCTGTAACTCCAATTCTAGGGTATCGGATGCCCTCTTCTGGTTTCCAAGAGGACTGCATGAACATGGTGCATAAGCATCCATCACATAAAATAAAAATACATCTTTTTGTTGTTTTGTTGGGAGTTTTTTTGTTTGTTTTTTGAGTCATTGTTTCTCTGTGTAACAGCCCTGGCTGTCCTGGACTCTATTTGTAGGCCAGACTGGCCTCAAACTCGCAGAGATCCACCTGCCTCTGCCTCCCAAGTGCAGTGTGTACCACCACTCCTGGTAAAGTGAATATTTTTTAAAGCCCCTAATAAAGTCTTTCACATGTCCAGTTTCTAGTTTGGAAAGACGGACAGAGGTTTGACTATGGGATGGGAAGATTCAGATATACAGGATGGAAGAAGGGTCACACATATAGCTGCTGAGCTCAGTCTAGAGTAGTGAGATTAAGTGTTCAGAAATCTATCTGGTAGGAGATAGAGGAAGCAAAAAGTGAGTCTATGGTATCCCACCCTGAATACAAACCTGTGATAATAAGCTTTAATTGTCAACCTGACACGACACAACCTAGAGTCACCTGGGTAAAAGTCTCAGTGAGGGATTGTCTGCCTTGGGTTGGCCCCTGGAGAACTGTCTTAAGTCACGTGGGAAGAACCAGCCCACTGTGTGTGACACCAGTCCCTAGTCAGAGGTTTCTGAATTATATAGGAGTGAAGAGAAAGAGCCGAGCACGAGCAAGCAACCTCATCACCATGTGTGTATCCGTGTCTCTCTACACGTTAGCATGCGTGCATCCCTGTCTCTCTGCTTTTGACTGTGGGTGTGTTGTGACCAGCTGTTTGAAGTCCCTGCCTTCACTTCCCCACAGTAACCTGAAATGTTTAGCTAATATAAACCCTTTCTCCCCTAACTTTCTTCTTGTAAGGGTGTTTGACTATAGCAACGGTACTAGAAGAGTTTCCCAGTGTCCTGAGCAGCTTAAAATGACCTCAGTCTGGGTAACTGACTGAGGTTGAGAGGCTAAGTCAGTGAACCATTTCTTCAGATGTAACCCCTTTGCCGTGCAATCAGCAGCCAAGCACCTTCAGGGCTCGTGGATCTAACTACACATCCCAGTCTTCACTCGAACCTCTGTACCACCACCCTTATCTCTAAGCCACAGTCTCTCCCCCACTCTTTGGCCCAGTCACCCATCAGATATGTGCAGAATGCCACTGTGTCCCAGGCACTGTGCTGGCAACAGAATAAAGACATCCAGGAAGAGCCCCTCCCTGGCTGCGGGTCCCTACAGCCCAGGGTGGCCACCGCTGAGTCAGAACCAACTTTAGCGCCTACATCCGAGCTGTGCCCATTGATACAGTCATCGGAGTGAGGTTAGTCAGTAGATGGAAGACTGGGTAGGGACACAGGCTGCTGTGGGAGTTTCAACATGGCCTGGAATTCCATGTGCCACAGATCAAAACCCGACTTACCAACTTTGTGGCTTTTATCTCTGCACGTCTATTCCTTTCTGGAAATAACCCTAGCCAGCCAACAGACAAGACTAGATGGTTTACCATTTGTTGGTTAGTTTTATTGCAGGCTGACTTCAGACTTACTATGTAGCTGGGAATGACTTTGAACTGTTGATCCTCCTGCCTCCACCTCCCCAATGCTGAGATTAGAGGTAAGCATCACTATGCCTGGTCTTGAGGTACTTTTTGTGTCACATGGGCTGAGTACATGGCTCATTTGGTGGAGGGCTCATCTAGCATACACAAGACCCTGGGTTGAAGCCCAGGCACCACATAAAATGGGTGTGATGGTTCATGCCTACAATCCCGGCATCCAAGGAGTAGAGGCAGGAGAATCGGGAGTTAAAGGTCACCTTAACTACATACCAAGTTTGAGGCCAGCTTGTGAGCTGAGAGAGAGAGAGAGAGAGAGAGAGAGAGCGCCTTTTCCTAGAAATCCGCCAACTCAGCACATCTACAAACAGAGCAGAGACTCCTGGGCTTCAGGGTCTGCCCCAGCCTGAGTTCCTCCCAGCATGGGTCTCCAGTGTTTTCTTCCTCAGGCCCAGAAGGTCAGAATGCCTTTGAAGTGCTGGAAAAACACTAAGCAGAAAACACAGAGTCCAGGAAAGAGAAACCGACAGGGACAGGGAACCAAGTGCAGGGAACCAGACTCCTGTTGATTTTGACCGAAGTCCAGTTCCAGCCCAACCAGAATGGGAAGATCTCGTCCAGGAAAGCTGAAGCTGAGGGTAGGAGGGGAAGAGCCACAAGCCAAACTTGGGATTCTGATGGAAAAAGATGAAGTTTAAGCTGCGTAGTGTTGGTGTAGGTGCCAAGAAAAAGAGACGCTTTTAATCCCAGCACTCCGGAGGCAGAGGCAGGTGGACCTCTAAATTCAAGGCCAGCCTGGTCTACCTACGGACAGAGTTCCAAGACAGTCAAGGCTACACAGGGAAAACCTTTCTCAAAATGCCCCTCCCCCAGAAAAGATAAAGTCTAATTAGCTTATTGTACTGTACAAAAGGGTTGTTTCCACATGATTTGTTCTTTACCCTGTAGATGATAAGAAGTGGGTTTCTGTACGACTTGGAGTGGAGATTTTCACGGCCAAAGTAGAAAGTCAGGTCTGAGAGGGAACACTGAGACACTGGATTTATTTGCTTACTTCTTTTGTTGTGCCGAGGACTGAGCTAAGGGCCTCACATTCAGTAGGCAAATGATCTGCCACTAAGTTATAGCTGTAGCCCTCATAAATTTGGCTACATGAAGTTTTATTATTTGTTTTGGGAAGAGAACGAATATCATGATGGGTGTGTAAGTGCAGGAATCACTGTGTGAGACCCAGACCCAGGTTTTCACGCCTGGGGGCAGATGTCTTTCTCTCCTCAGACATCTCACTGGCCTATAGATTAAAAAAAAAAAATTGTACCAGGTGGTGGTGGCGCACACCTTTAATCTTAGTACTTGGGAGTCAGAGGCAGGTGGATCTCTGTGAGTTCAAGGACAGCCTGGTCTACAAAGTGAGTTCCAGGACAGCCAGGGGATACACAGTGAGACCCTGTCTCAAAAACATCACCAAAATTTTTTCATTATGTATGTGTATATGAATATATGTGGAGGTGCTTGAGAGGCTAAGGATGTAGATTAGCTGGAGTTAGGGATACGGGTAGTTATGAGACACATGACATAGGCAGGAACCGAACATGAGTTCCCTGTAAGAGCACTACATGTTCTTACTCCCTGAACCATCTTTACAGCTTCCTTACCCATGACATTTTAGAAGCAAAGTCTTGTAAATTTCAAGGGGTATAGTTCAGGGTAAAGCCCTGGCCTTGCATATACAATCTGAAAAGAGTCGCACTTGGGTTATCCTATTAACCCTAGCAGCCCCAGACATAAAAGCGCAAGCCTGGGAGCATTCCACAATCAGACTGAGATGGAAAAAACAGCAGACATGGAAGGCAAGTGGCTAACGTCCCTAAGGTATGCACAGCTTTGAAAAGTAAAGAGACGCAAACAAATGCTCCCATAAAAAGAAATGCAAAAAAGATGTTGAATCTTGCCTCTAATAAGAAACACAAATGTTATGGTACTGTGTCCTGCCTATCATGCTGGAAAGGAGCCAAAGCCTGTCATGGTGAATGGCCAGCAAAGCTATGGGGATCAGGACCTCTAGGACACATGGGTAGAGATACCAAAGAGGTGACCCACATTGGGGGACAATAATTAGAGCTACACGTACATATCCTTTGAAAGCAATTTTACCTCTAGGAATGTACTGTGTGTGTGTGGTGTGTGTGGGGGTGTTTCAGACAAGATTTCTCTGTGTAACAGCCCTGGCTGTCCTGGACTCACTTTGTAGACCAGCATGGTCTTGAACTCAGAGAGATCCACTTACCTCTGCCTCCCGAGTGCTGAAATTAAAGGTGTGCACCACCACACCCAGCCATTGCAGACAGCCGTGAACTGCCATGTGGTGCTGGGATTTGAACCCAGGTCCTTTGGAAGAACGGCCAGTGCTCTTAACTGCTGAGCCATCTCTCCAGCCCTGGGGCATTCACACATTTAATCCCAACACTAAGAATTAGAAGCAGGTGGATCTCTGCAAGTTTGAAGACAGCCTGATCTAAATAGTGAGTCCTGGGCCACTCACAGCTTCATAATGAGACCCTGTCTTCAAAACAAAGCAAAAACTGTTAGGACCCATGTCTGTGGGGCCTGCGTATACTCCCAGTTACTAAGGAGGTTGATCCCATGAGTTTAGGAGTTCGAGGGCAGCCTGATAATAGGATTAAATTGTGTGTAAGTATTGAGGATACCAAATATGCTGGTGTGTTTGGGAGCTGGGACATTTTCTAGGCGAATGACAGATGGAAGATATATGCAGTTGTTTTTGAAAACTGGAGAGTTCAACATGAATCCTGTCCTGCCTGGAGGAAGGGTGTAACATGAATTATTAAAAATTATTACTGATTACATATGATTACTAGGGCAGTGATGATAATCCTTAGCCTGCAGTTTACAAATAATGACACAGACCTGTTGGAATCCAATATAACCTTAAGCACTGGGGCTGGGCAGATCTTAACCCTCTAAGCCAGCTTTCTACTTCCCAGGCCAAACCCCCATAAACACTTGATCATGTTCCATGGGGCGTTTCTCTCCATGCCATGCCAATCCTCCAGGCCGCGTGGAGTTCTGATCCACCTAGCCCATGGTGCCAGTCCTTCCTCCTCCTCTTCCTCTCCTCTTGTTGCTTCTCTGCCTCCCTCGTGACTCTCTCCTCTGATCCTTCTCCTCCCCCCAAGAGTCCCCGAACCTCAGTCCACCTACTTGAACCTCAGTCCACCTACTTCTCTCTCTGCCTCAGTCCAGGCCTAGGTAACTTTATTAGCTAATCGGAGATGACTTAGAGGCAAGAGTTACAAATGTCGTTTTGGGTACAGTAAGAAAGACAGGTGACAAATAATTAACATTTGAGTAAGACAAACCGCGACAGAAGGGAATACGTGTTGGATGAAACACACAGAAATGGTGCAGACACCTTGCGAGTGAAAACAGAAGCCACAGAATGTCTACGTTGCTTGGCCACTTTGCAGGCCGCAGAGTCAGAACAGACCAGTTGTGATTGTGCACCAGCATGGCAAAGCCCCTCTGAGGAGTCTCAGGAAAGCCTCCCTCCGCTCCTGCCTCTGGATGAAGCTTGCAACTGATCAGTGGGCAGGGGACTGTGCTGCACGGTGCCCGTAGAGACAGAGTTGGCAGAACTCAGACCAGAAGCTACAAGGGACAAAAGAGAAATGGAGCTGACATGCTAGCCTACATCTGTAATCCCAACATTGCAGGAGGCTGAGGCAGGAGAATCACCAAGAGTTCAAGGCCAACATGGACTACGAAGCGAGACTGTCCCAAAAAACAAAGAGGGCTGTGGTGTTGCTTGGTTGTAGAGTGCTTCCTTACCTTGCCCAAAGCCCTTGGCTGTGATTTCCCTGCACAGGATAAACAGGGCCTGGTGCCAAACATTACCCCCAACCCTCAGGAGAATCGGGGTTCAAGGACATCCTCAGCTACACAGTGAGGCTGTGGCCAGCCTAGATTGCATGAGACTACCAGAAAACCAACCAAACAAAATGTGCTAAATACTGTCTAATATCACCACCGGTTCTGTCCCCTCTAGAGTAATTGTGAACTATGACATTTATGGTATGTTGCCTCTTCTCTCTGTGCTCTCTTTTGTGGGGGAGTTAGTGGTGGGGGCCAGGGTCTCACTAGGGAGTCTAGGCTGGCTTGGAGCTCACAGCCATCTGCCTGCTGTGAATAAGGGTGTGTGAGCACCACTGACAATTCTGTCTTGTTTCCCAGGCTGGCCTCAACTTCCTGGTTAGCCAGGGTTGCATGCAGCCTTACCTGGCCAGGAGCTCCATTTTAAACAGATAAACCTTGTCCAGGACACAAACACTCAGTCAGAAAACCTAGAGATAGTCCTTAGCTCCACCTGTGCTACTGGCGTCTGCTAAGTGGCTTTTCCTCTCATAGGCTCATTTGCTGCTTCTGTGAAAAGTAATAATTACCTTATCTGCCCAAGGCCACAGATCTTCCCAGCTTGCTATCTGTTCCAGGCAGCTTCCCTTCATCAGTTAGTATATGAAGAGGAAGCTAATCAAGCTGATCTATATGAAGAGGAAGTCCCTTATTTCAGAGATCATAAAAGCCTAAGACAAACAGAATGACAAATATTATACAAAAGAGGGCTGGAGAGATGCTCAGCAGTTAAGAGCACTGGCCACTCTGGCACAGAACCCAAGTTCAGTTCCCAGAACTCAAATGTCAAGTGGCAGCTCACAACTGTCTGTAATGCTATTTCCCAGGGGATCTGATGCACTCTTCTGACCTCTGGGGGTACCAGTGTGTGCACATACATACAGGCAGGCAAAAACTCATATACACACCACATAAAAATAAATCTTTTATTGTTTTAAAGAAGTAAAAAAAATCACATAAATCTGGGCAAGGTGGTGCATGACTTTAGACCTGGGAAGCAGAGGCAGGCAGATCTCTATAAGTTCAAGGCCAGCCTGGTCTACAAAGTGAGTCCAGACAGCAAAGGATACACAGAGAAACCCAGTCTCAAAAAACCTAAAAAAAAAAAGTCACATAGAGTCACAGCTTCAGCTACAGGACTCTCTCTGTTTGTCTGTCCATCTGTCTGTCAGTCTGTCTATATGTAATTCACTTCATGTCAAGTACTGGGCTAGGTCCTTCACACCATCCATTTGAAACCTCCAAGAACAAGGGATCTGCCAGCCCAGGTGATTCAGAGGGTAAAGACACTGGTTTCCAAGCCCAAACCCTGGGTTTGATTTGAGGGACCCTCTGACCTTCACAGACACAGACAGACAGACAGACAGACAGACACACACACACACACACACACACACACACACACACGACCTGCCTCTGTAGTTAGCAACAGTCCTTACCTCAGTAATCTTATCTAGAATCACTTCCAGGAGTCAGGGAAGCGATTCTGGGGCACTGGGCCAAGCACAGTGATGCTGAGCACTTGGGAGGCCAGAACACCTGCTCTGAGGAACTGAATGGCCTAATCTCTCAAGCATGCCCAGCCGGGAGGTTCTGTTCCTACCTGAATTCTAAGAGCTCCACGGAGGTTCTCACAGACGCTGAAGCAAACAGAAATGTCAAAATTTTAAAGTCACATACTTACTGTGGTAGATATCCATAGCAAAGACACCGACAACACACACACGTGTAAGAACTCATATACTATTTTTTTTTTTTTTGTCATTTTGAAACAGTCTCACCAGGTAGCCCTAGACGGCCTTGAAATCATTCATAGAGATCTGTGTGCCTCCAAAATGCTGGGACTACCTTTGTATGACAGACACCACACCCGTTTTTTGTTTTTTAACCATGTCTTACTGTGTACCCTAGACTGAACTTCAACTCAATCTTCCTACCTCAGCTTCTCATGTGCTGGTATATACAGGCATGGAACACCAACTGAGAAAGACCTCTTTCAAAGCCTTTGCTTCACTGGCTAGAGAGACGGCTTCGTTGTTAAGAGCACCGGCTGCTTCTGGAGAGGACACGGGTTTGGTTCCTGTACTCAAATGGAGGCTCACAACCACTGTAACTCCATTTCAAGGGATCTGAAGCCCTCTTTTGGCTTCTGGGGGCATCAGGTACACATATGAGGCAAAACACTCATACGCCTAAAGTAAAAAAGTAAGCCAGGCATAGTGGCGCACGTCTTTAATCCCAGCACTCGGGAGGCAGAGGCAGAAGGATCTCTGTGAGTTCGAGGCTAGCCTGCTCTACAAATTGAGGGCTCCTTTACACAGAGAAACCCTATCTCGAAAAAGAAAAAGTAAAATAAACCTTAAAAAAAATACTCTGCTTCTTTGTGGGACCTAAAAGATGAGACCTAAGTTCTCTGAAGTTGCATCTGTCTGAAAACTTTGTGCAACTGACCAGAACATGAGTCTCTGGGGAGCTGGAATGTTGTAGACACAGAGCCAAAATTATCTTGGTCTGTGTTTAGTGTCCTTATAAGCCATTAAACCTACCTCTAGCCGGGTGTGGTGGCGCACGCCTCTAGTCCCAGCACTCAGGGGGCAGAGGCAGACAGATCTCTGTGACTTCAAGGCCAGCCTGGTCTAAAAGTGAGTCAAGGTCAGCCAGGGCTACACAGAGAAACCCTGTCTCAAAAACAAAACAAAACAAACAAACCTACCAACCTCTGTATCTGGCCTAACACCTTTAACTAGCAGGTAAATCTCCCAGAATGTACCATAAACCTAGCAGACCAGGGGCCTAAAGCTAAGCATGCCCTCAGATCACCTCTGGTGTCTGAGATCATCCACAGCAGAGATTCTCCAACTAGGCTGTAACCCACCAACCAGGTGTCCCCACCCCTGTGATCAATATGTCCCTTAAATGCCTTTCTTTTCTTCTGTGACTGCTGAAGTCCAATGGTCTGTTCTGCATGAAATGTGTCACTTCTTGTCACCTGACCCCACCTGAGCCCTGGGTCATGGTTGCTTGTATCGAACCTAGGGTAAACTATATCTCCAAGGACAAGAGCAGTGTTGTGTTAGCACAGCCATTGCTAACGCTGTAATCAGGGCATAAGGAGGCCAGAGAAGGGGGTGGTTCCTCGGAATCATGAATTAGGGCAAACTAAAGATGGACATTTTGAGCTTGAGGGAAGCCCCACTCCATCATCCCATGATAGACATGGATATTTGTAAAGAGATTTGAGAAACTGCTTCAGGAAATGTCTCTAGTCAGCCCAAACATTCCTCAGAGTAAGATGTAGTAGAACTCAAGTGAAAGGAGGAATCGTGGTTAACATGTGGTCAGAAAACACAAACAGGAAACAGCGTAAACACAATTAGGAAAACACCCGAAAACCTGGAGAGTTACACTGCTCTCCCTGGCTTTTATGAGGGTCGGGCCCAGGTCAGCGCGTGACCTGTGATGAGTAGGCACCAACCTCTCTTGCATTTCAGGACCTGGGATCCAGAAGGGTAGAAATGGGCTTCGGGGCCCGTTTGTTCTGAACAAGGGTATCTTGTTGGTAAGATTGAGGGAAGAAAGCGGGCATGATGGAACATGCCTTTCATCCCAGGACTCAAGAGGTGCTGGCTACAGGACCAGGAGGCCAAGACCAGCCTTGCCCACATGGTGGGTTCAAGGTCAGCCTGTGTCGTGTCAGACAGACACACACACACACACACACACACACACACACACACACACACAC
>CAJQZJ010000247.1:508974-548123 GCA_907164525.1 Lophiomys imhausi | reverse complement strand
AAAGAAAGAAAGAAAGAAAGAAAGAAAGAAAGAAAGAAAGAAAGAAAACTAGGATGCAGTGGTACATAGCTATAATCCCATTTCTGTGGGATATTAAGGCAGGCGATCCCTCAGGTTTTGTCTTATGCAGCCTTTAGGATGTGAGACCTAGCTTACCGGAGGCACAGGGATTTAGTGGGTAAGAGCCACCTCTGCTTCCAGCCTTGCTTTCTGGTGTTCATCTCGTGGTCAGTTTTCACCCCCATGAACTCTGCCACACCCTTGCCACCATGATGGACTACTGTATCCTCTAAAACCATGATTCAGGGTGAACTCTCCCTCCAGTTGTTGGTCAGGAATTTTGTCTCCATGATCCAGGCATAACGCACACCATGCCTATGTAACACACATGAAAGCTCCACAGCTTGAGGCTGACTGAGAACAACAATGTCCTGTTTCTCTCGCAAGCAGTCTGGCTTTAGCTGGAGCTCCCTGTCTGGCACACCCCGCCTCCTCCGCATCATAAGCAAAGCCCGGGCTTATGCATCCCACAGCATAGAAGAGTCTATGTGGTTAGCACCCCTCACTCCCTGCCAGTGCCTGGGGGCTCCCCTCAACCTAGGCTATTTTAATGCCCCAGCTGTTTCCATTGGTTGTGACAGTGTCTCACTGTGTAGCCCAGGCTGGCCTGGAGCTCACTCTGTAGCCCAGGCTGGCCTTGAGCTGGCACTGATTCCCTGCCTCTCCTGCCTCCCTGGTGCTGAGGTTACAGGCAGCCCTATCATACCCACAAAAAACATCTGTGAAACCAAGTCACCCAGCACGAACCTACGCTAAGAATATTAATATCCTTTTAAGAAAATTAAAATAGCCATGGTTAGGTGTTTGTAGATAAGTATTAAGGTATTCTTAGATATATTATAGGCTTACGATTATAGAATTTAGGTATTTTATAGGTGTTTGTTAAATACCAATAAATATAAGTGCTTATAAATAAAAATATTCTGTTACAGGAGGAGATAGGAGAGGAGAAGGAAGACAGGAAGAAGAAAGAGAAGAGGAGGAGGAAAAAGGATGAAAAGGAAAAAAGGAGGAGGAAGAAGAGGAGAAAGAGGAAGAAGAAGAGGAGGAGGGGGAGGAGGAAGTGGAAAAGAAGAAAGGCCACCAACTACTGTGCTTAGGAAGTCAGAAATCTACAGCATTATTGCCTTTAAAGCTGGTTTTGGTTTCGTTCATCATCCCCCCGTTCGACCTTTGTTGTGTCTTGTAATGATTCACGGAGACAGTTGTCAACAACTGTGCTGATTAAGCCAATTAAGAATTTTAAGCCCTTCTTATTGACAGCCAGACCAAGAGTGGGCCTGAGCGTCTGAAAAGTCTCTTGGTGCCCAAGTTTAAGGATAGTTTGTAAAAGCAAAACCCAGAAAGACTTACCGAATTAACACGAGGGTCAGAGCAACCTTGAAACATTCCTTCCTGGCAGAACATAGCAGCTGTTTGAGAGTTAGCTTTGTCTGTTATTTGATTAGCACATCTAGACCATGGTCTAGGCCACAGAAATCTCAAGTGCGTTGCCAAGGCAGATGTGACTATTGCGGAGAGGATGGGAGAGGGTTGAGATCTAAGCAAACACAAAATGGGAGCCAGAACAGGATGACGTTACCTTAGTCATTTCAGTTTTTTTTTTCTCCTTTTTAGTATGAGTGTGTATGTTTCTGTGAATGTGATCTGTGTGTGTGTGTGCAGGTCACTCACCCATAAGGACATGTGAGGAAGCAAGAAGTTGATGTTAGATGAGGACCTCTATTGCTTTGTACCTTATTTTGAGACTTAATCAGTTACTGAATCCTCAGCTGGTGGTTTCAGCTGGAGTGGCTGGCTGGAACACACCTGCCTCTTACATGGCCTTTACCTGGATACCTGAGGTCTGAACTCAGGTTTTCATGCATATATGGCAAGAACTTTACCCACTGAGCCGTCTCCCAGCTCCCTGTCCTGTCCTGTTTTCCTGACATAGGGTTTTGTGTAGCCCTGGATGGTCTTGAATTCTATACGTAGTCAGATCAGCTTGATCCTCCCTTCATCCTCCTGTCTCTACTTCCTGGGTGATGGGACTGCAGGCAGGTGCCAGGAATGGGCTCTTCTCTACAATCTTCAGCTGCTGCTAGCTGGGGGAGTCCTATGCCAAGGCTCTGAAAGTGCCTGGTTCCGCCTGCAGCTCTGCTCTAGAACAGACTGAGGTACCTCTAGTCTTTGAGTCTCCAGAGGTCCAGAGTCCACCTGCAGACAGAATACTAACGCCCACCTCCACCCTTTATACCAGCACCTTCCAAAACAGGTCCTAACCAGATTCTTCCTGCTTATTCTAAAACATACAAAAAGCCAAACCCATAAACACAAGGGAATAATATCCTGGCTGACCCGAGGAGGGAGGGAACACTTTTATTGCTTGTTAGTTCTAAACAAATTGTTACATTAAGTTCATAATGAATTGTCCTTCCCAAGTATTCTGATTCGGTCCTGACCTGTTCTAGAGATGGGATCAAACCCCTCAGGATAAAGGCTCAGTCTCTAAAATGTCCTCTATCTTTTCTGAGATTAAACCCAACCCCTGTCCACCACCTTATTTTTATCTATTTACTTTTTAGTGGGGGTGTCATGTATCCCAGAGTAGCCTGTAACTAGTTGAGGATGGCCTTGAACTTTAAAAAATATTTGTTTATGTGTACAGTGTGTACATGCATGCATTTATGTACACCAGACCCATACAAGTGCCCTCAGAGTCCAGAATAGGGCATCAGATTCCCTGGAAGTAGAGTGGTTGTCAGCCACTCATTGTGAGTGCTGGGAACCTAACACTTTATCTTTAATCTAGAAGAAGATTAAATGCTCTGAACTGCACAGCCACCTCTCCAGCCCCCACCTTGAACTTCTGATCTTCCTGCCTACACTTTTCAAGTCCTGAGATTTCAGGTGTAGGCCACCATACCCAGTTTTTGGGTGGCACTAGACATTGAATTCATGCATGCCAGGCCAGTCAGCAATCTATCAGCTGAGCCACACGTCTCCAGCCCCACAGGGCTCCGCCCTAAAAAATTATGTATTTGCAGCACGAGGACAATTTTAGCTAGGCACAGTGGCACACACCTTTAATCCCAGAACTTGAGAGGCAGAGGCAGGTGGATCTCTGTGAGTTCGAGGCCAGCTTGGTCTACAAAGCAAGTCCAGGACAGCCAGGGCTATTACACAGAGAAACCCTGTCTGGGGGGAAAAAAGGAGAGGGAGAGGGAGAGGGAGAGAGAGAGAGAAATAATGGGGCAGTAAGCTGTAAATCTTGACATCCAGAAAAAGGTAGATGGGGAAGAGAAAGAGGGAAGCCATGCTGTTTGCAATGGAGGTCAGTCAGCAGTCACATGGCAAAGAGGGGAAGGCTTTGGAAACAGAGTGAATAAGTTCAGAGTGTCAGGGAAGGCATGTTTGGAGTTCATGCATTTTCTGATTTAGGAATTGGAAAAGCAAAAGAAAGAGCCAGTCCATAGTGCTCTCTGCCAAAAATCTTAATTAAATTTACTTATAGGGAAACACTCACATGCCATGTTGAACATGTTCAGGTCACAGAACAACTTGGAAAAGTCTGTTCTCTCCCTCTGCCATGTAGGTTCTGGGGTCTGAAGTCAGGTGACCAGGCTTGACAGTAGCAGGTGGCTCTACCTGCTGAGCCACCTCACTGTCTGGGTCTCACTTTAGGCGCCTGTTAAAGCCCTCCCTAGTTAGGATTACAATTGCTGTGCTGAAACACCAGGACCAAGGCGCCTTGGGGAGGAAAAGGTTTGTTTCAGCTTACACTTCCAGGGAAGTCAGGGGGGCAGGAACCTGGAGTCACTTGCTGATGCAGAGGCCATGGAGGAATGCTGCTTACTGGCCTGCTCAGCCTGAGTTCTTATAGAACCCAGGACCTCCAGCCCAGGGGTGACACCACCCACAATGGGTGTCACCCTCCCAGGTCAATCACTAATTAAGAAAATGCATTACAGCCTGATCTTATGGAGGCATTTTCTCGATTGAGGTTCCCCCCTTTCAGATAACTCGCTACCCAGCACAACTGACCCCTTGACATACAAACCCATCAGCAGCTGGACTTTGGCTACTTCGTAGGTTCTTATTTCTTCCATCCTTTCAACCCCCTCACACTAGATGAGAAAAAAGGATAGAGACGAAAGGGGGCAACATTATCATTAGACTACTTCCTGCTGATTAGGGGTGTTGAGTTCTTTGGGGCAAGTTTGATCTTCACCATCAAGATATCTAATTTCTTCTTTCTTCTTTGCACACAACCACTTAACAAGCTGCAACCAACAGCAACCAACCAACAACCCACACTGCTTCTGGGGCTCTAACATACACATCGTTAAGCTATAATCTTTTTTTTTTTCTTATTCTTCCCCAAGATTACACATTGATATCAACATTATAATATGAACATTCCAAATTTTAGAAGTCTCACAGTTTGCAAGGTGTGTTGTTGCATGCCTTTAATCCCAGCACTAGGTAGGCAGGAGGATCTCTGTGAGTTCGAGTCCAGCCTGGTCCACAAACCAAGTTTCAGCCAGTACTTTTACACAGAGAAACCCTGTCTTCAAAAAGAAAAAAAAATTCCCACAGCTTTTAAAAATTCACACTTAAAAATGACATAGTTTACCTCACCAGAGAGAGCCAACTCCTGACACTATTAATGATTCTCTGCTATGCCTGCAGACAAGAAGCTAGCATAACTATCCTCTGGGAGGCCTCACTCAGCACCTGATTGAAACAGATGTTGAGACTCACACCCAACCAATAGGTGGAGCTCAGGGAGTCATATGGAAGAGTGGGAGGAAGAACAGGGGGACCCGGAGGGGACAAGAGCTTCACAGGAAGACCAACAAAGTCAACTAGGCCCCTGGGGCTCACAGAGGCTGAAGTGCCAACTAAAGAGCAGATATGGTCTAGACCTAGGCCCCCTACACACTTGTGACTGATGGGCAGCTCGGTCTTCATGTAGATCCTCTAGTAAGTGGAGACAGTCCCTGACGTGGACTCTGTTGCCTGGTTGAGGATCACCTTACCCTAGGTGGGCTGCCCTGTCTAGCCTCAGGAAGAGGATGCTCTTAGTCCTGATATGACTTGAAGAGACGGGATGGGATGGGGAGATCCCCTTTCCTGAGGAGGAGAAAGGGGAAGCGGGAGAGGGTGGGAGGGTGAGAACAGGTGGAGAGGAGGGAAGGGGATACAATCAGGATGTAAAATGAATAAATACATTTTTAAAAGGCGATGGCTTAGCAATTAAGAGCATTGGCTGATCTTCCAGAGGACCCAGGTTCAATTTCTAACACCCACATGGCAAGCTCACAATTGTCTGTAACTCCTGTTCCAGGGTATCCAACATCCTCACACAGACGTACATGCAGGCCAAATGCCAATGTACATAAAATAAATCTTAATTTTAAAAATTAAAATCCAGAATCTTTAAAATTGAAAGTCTTTCAACTGTAGGCTACTGTCAAATCGAAAATAAATCAAACCCTTTCTTATTTCAAAAGGGAAGAACAAGTACACAGTCAGTAGGAACAAAGCAAAACCAAACTTTGAAAGTGTAAATAACTCAATGTCCAGTTACCCGGGATTCACTAACAATCTTTTGGGCTCCTTGAAGGGGCTTGGGTCACTTCTCTGGCCCTGCCCTCTGCAGCACACACGGCTTGTCTTCCAGGCTCCAGCTGGCTCCACTCCAAGGCTGCTGCTGTTCTTGGTGGTCATCCCATGGTATAGGCATCTCCAAAACTGCTGGAGTCCCTTGCTGTAAGGAACTGGACAACACTTTCACCAATAGCCTCTGCTGGGCTCTCTTCAGGAACGCCAGCCCTGCACACAATGCCAAGCTCAACTGCTCTCCATGACCCCTTTGGGACTTCAAAACCAGTACCACCTGGGTGACTCTTACGCCTTCCAAGTTCAGCTGCCAGCCCAAATTACAACCTTGACTACTTCTAGGACACAGTTTATGGCTGACCCCGAGGAAACACTTCTCAGAAGATTTCACCTCAAGGATGCTGGTCTTTTCTTAATCCCAGCTGATTCTTCAGCCCCTGCTGTCCAGACACCACGGACTCTTCACACTAACAGCCCAGGAGAGTCTCTGGAACGTCACACCTAGGCCTCTGTTGTATGCATGTCTCTCAAAACTCCTTTCTTCCGAGGTCCCACAGAACAGCCCACCAAGCTTTGGACACAATGTCTTTTCTCGAACAAAGTCCCTAAGTCCTTCCACAGTCCTCCCCAACATGACATGGTCAGGTCTGTCACAGCAAAGCCACACAATCTTGGTGCCAATTTCTGTCCTAGCTAGGGTTGTTATCGCTGTGGTGGAACACCACGATCAAGGCGGTTTGGGGAGAAAAGGGTTTATTTTGCCTTACGTTTCCAGGAAACACCCCATCAGTGAGGAGACTCAGCGCAGGAACCTGGAGGCAGGAGCGGATACAGAAGCCATGGAGGGTGCTGCTTACTGGCTTGCTCCTCAGCCTGCTTTCTTTTTCTTTTTTTAAATTTGGGTTTTTCAAGACAGGGTTTCTCTGTGTAACAGCCTGGCTATCCTGGAAGAACTCACTCTGTAGATCAGCCTGTCCTTGAACTCATAGAGGTCCACCTGCCTCTGCCTCCTGAGTGCTAGGATTTAAGGCATGTGCCACCACGCCTGGGCCAGCCTACTTTCTTATACAGCCCAGGACCACCAGCCCAGGAACGGTACCACTCACAATACACTGGACCCTCTCCCATCAACCATTAATTAAGAAAGCGCCCTACAGCCTGATCTTATGGAGGCATTTTTTCAGTTGAAGTTTCCTCCTTTCAGATAACTCTAGCTTGGGTCTAGTTGACATAAAACTACTCAGCACAAAGTCCAAAGTTATTTTAACTCTCTTATAAGTTGGAATTCCCATAATTCCCTCTGCACATTCAATTACCTTGTGAGCACGGCTCACAGAACTCCGGGAATGCTCTGTCTGCTGGTCTGTCATAAAGAGATGCACAGGGCGGGGTGTGGGAGGACGAGTGTTGAGGTGCTATTCTCACTCTACACACAGCTCTCCACTGTGGCCCCGACCAGCACGCAGTCCCCCGAGTGCATCATTTTGGGCCTTTTCAGACAGGGTCTCACTGTGTAGCTCTGGCTGGTGTAGAACTCACTATGTAGACCAAGCTGGCTCGGAACTCAAGGTGAGACCCTCCAGCTTCTGCCAGCTCAGTGCTGGGACCACAGATGTGGGCGCCACTGTGCCCAGCTTGCACAGGCATGAGTGGGGCTTGACAGTCATGAGAAAACATGTTTGCACAAGAGGGATATGATCTACTAGTGAGAGTGGAGCTCACAATCACCTGCAACTCCAGTTCCGGGGGTTCCAAAGTCCTCTTCTGGCCTCCATAGGGAGCCAGGCGTGTATGTATGTGATGCCGAGACTTATGTGCAGGGAAATACATACACATAAATAATAATAATAAAATCAATTAATTAAACTTAATTTTTAAAAATAGAAAAGAAAAAGCAAACAGGCTGTGGATGTGGCTCAGCTGGTAGAGCACTTACTGAAAGGCTTTAGATACCACCAAGTAAAATGGTATGGTGTCTGGGTCTGAAGGGGGTTAGAGGCAGGAGGGTCAGGAGTTCAAGGTCATCCTCAAACACAGTGAGTTGGAGGCAAGCCTGGGTTTCTTGAGGCCTTGTCTCAGAAAGGAAGGAGAGAAATAGGAATCAAAGAGAGGGTTATGAGCAGCCATGTGGGTGCCAGGAACCCAACCCAGGTCCTCTGCAAGAGGAGCCACTGAGTGGGCAATCTCCCTCGTCCCACTGAGTGTATTCTTGCAAAGCCCGTGGGAAGCCGCTGGAGGTTTAAGCCAGGGAAAGGCTGTGTGTGCTGGCATCTGGGATGGCTCTATCTGGCTTCAGAGGGGAGAAGGGCTCTAATGAGAAGACCAGCAGAGAGCAGAGGTGGGTAGGAGGTGAAGGTGGGCTCCTAGGCTGGAACTGATGGAGGATGTGAACAAGAGGAGAAATGTGGAAGCCAGAGAGACAGAGGCAGGTGGACTTTTATGAGTTCCAGGCCAGCTAGGGCTGCATAGTAAGAACTAGTCTTTAAAAAAAATAATAATAATAAAGATGTGAAGATTCTCAGAATGGGAGGAGGTGGGAAGAGTAATACACTAAAAGTTCCTGACATAGAGGGGATGGAAAGAGCCCTGGGCACCGGGTTAGGAATGTGAAGATCTAGTGCTCTTTTGTTGTTGCCGCCATCATCACTTAAGATAGCAGCCCAGACTGGCTTCAAACTTGCTGGGTAGCCCAGGGTGACCTTCAACTTCTGGTCCACTTGCCTCTACTCTCCAAGTTTTGGTGTGATAGGGATGCACCTAGTTTATGGGGTGCTGGGCATTGAACCCAGAGCATGCTAGGCAGGCACTCCACCAAGAAAACTGCACTCCCAGCCCCTATGCACACAATTTTGTTGAGTTCTTCAAAGGGCTGCTATGGTATGTACGTGAGTCTTGTGTGGAATTTGTGGGATTGCAGCTGAGAAGGTCACACATCTCAAGCATGCAGGAGGCTAGATATCGCCACAGTAAACAGAAATTACTAACCTTAAGAAAAAGCCTAAAAACAAAGAAGAAACAAGCAAAAGTTATTAGTCTTGTTTGTGAAATTCCAGGAGAGGAGGGAGGCACAACCAAGGTCATATGAGTCCTCAAGCCTGATTCATTGCTATTTTAACATTCGTACTTGAAATGTTGGCAACTTCCATAGCAAATGTTAATTGTTATGGAATTCTTTTTTTTTTTCTTTTTTGCTTGTATTTACTTTCTGGGGAGGGGGGAGGAGGGTTCGCATGTGGAGGTGAGATCAGAGGTCAAGTGTGGCAGTTGGTTCCGTCCACCATATGGGTTCCAGGGATCCAACTGAAGTCAAATGCCTTTACCCACTGAGCCATATTGCTGACCCTTGTTGGCATTCTTAGTGCTCAGCTGGCAGGAGGCTTTGACAAGTGTCCTGTCTCAGGTGCACCATAACTGATTAGCTGTGTTTATCAAATTAATTTTTTCTTTTTTTGGTTTTTTTGAGACAGAGTTTCTCTGTGTAACAGCTCTGGCTGTCCTGGACTCGCTTTTAGACCAGGTTGGCCTCGAACTCACAGAGATCTGCCTGCCTCTGCCTCCCGAGTGCTGGGATTAAAGGCGTGTGCTACCACGCCCAGCTCAAATTAATTTTTTAAAAGGTTTTTTGAGACAGGGTTTCTCTGTGTAACAAACCCTGGCTGTTCTGGACTTCCTTCACAGACCAGGCTGGCCCTGAACTCATAGAGATCTGCCTGCCTTTGCCTCTCCAGTTCTGGGATTAAAGGCATGGACTACCATATCCAGTTCGTTTGTTTATTTATTATCTTTTTTGGTTTTTTCAAGACAGGGTTTCTCTGAGTAACAGTACTGGCTGTCCTGGAACTCTGTAGACCAGGCTAGCCTCAAACTCACAGAGATCCCCCCCCTCGCCTCTGGGAGTGCTGGGATTAAAGGCGTGTGCCACCGTGCCCAGCAATACACTGGTTTTTAAGGACAAGGTCTCATGTGGCCCAAGATGGTTTTTAACTCGCATTACAGCTGAGGATGGCCTCGAACTTCTGATCCTTGTACATCTACCTCCTGAGTGCTGGGGATTTGGCTTATTTTATTGCACATTAGGCAAGTATTCCACCATTTGAGCTATATCCTCAGTCTTCAAATTGATCTTATAAAGAGTAACTGAGGGTGGGCCCATGGTTATTGTAGGGCAGCGTTCTGGTTAACACAGTGCAATGTGTGAATATGTTTTCTGTATACTGGACATGTACTGGGCAGACACACACACACACACACACACAAGCAACAAAGGCCAGTTTTAACCTGTATGCCAAGTCATGTATCTAGGAGACATGTCAGATAAATGGAACACGAGTGGCAGCTTATTTTTAGCTGTAGTTACCTCTATAAGGAAAAGTACTGGGTCCTGAGGGTGGCAGAGGAGTCCTGACTTATGGGGGAGGAAAGGTCTCTCAGAGAATGAACTTCACAACAGAAAGGATGAGATTTAATCACAGACTGAGGGAGGCGAGGGCAAGGGAGGGCTTTTAGAAAGAAGGAAAAACTAGCATCCAGCATGGAGCCCCACCCCAACTCAGCACACAGGATGTTGAGACAGAACTGTGGGTTTGAAGCCAGCCTGGGCTACATGGTTGAGATCTAGTCAAAATAAAACCAAGCAGTAGAAGGACTAACAGGCGTGTGTGAAGGCCTGGGGCAAGGGGCACTGGAGAGAATTCTGAAAGAAATACTAGTGTGATTTGGTTTCCAGGGTTGGTGGGTAGTTTTTCTTCGTATACATTTTGCATCTAAAGTTTCCACAAAAAACACAATTTTAACCCTCAGAGGAGGGGAAACATTGTTAGTTTTAAACAAAATAGTAGATGGTGTGGGGAGAAAGGGCATCTTGGAGGGCTGTGCACATTCCAGGGGACTGATGACAGAAATGGTGAGTAATTCCTGTGTGGGGGGACCAGGAGGCACATTGGCCATGCCTGAACAAATAAATAAACAAGGGTGACTCACACATGGTACAGTGGAGGCGGGTCCACAGCCTGGGAAGGTGAAGCAGGAGTGGCAGGGATGAAGGGAGACACAGTGAGCTTTCATCAAGAACTTCATGGAGAGGTGGCCCGGTCAGCACAGGGGAGGACAGGGAAAACAGGGCAGAGAAAGCTGTTAACTGTACTTTTTAATTATTAATCAGTTATTTATTAACTATATTCACTTATAACAAATACACTTACTTAACTACTATTCCTATAAATTCCTACAACCCCTATGAATGCCTACAACCCCTATAAATGCCTACAACCCCTAAGACCTAACCACTAAACCTATAGATAACTATTACAACTATTTTCATAAGGATACAGTCTCTGGGGCAGGTCCTCAGTCACCAGGAAACCAGTCTCGGGGGTAGACCCTTTAATGCACTTAGCATTATTCTGGAATATCTCAGATGGAGGTTCATCAGGGTAAATTGGCTATGGCAGTCTCACCTTAAATAAGGCTTGAGGCTTTCTTCTCTCTGGGAGACCTTAGCGTCTGTAGGCCAACTTACTTCCTTCATATCAGCAACTCTGTTGCTCTGCCTCAGTCTTTAAAGCTGGTCACAGTTCCGTTCAGGCCGCTGTTCAGACAGGTCAAACCCCTCTAGGCAAAAGCTGAGCCACAGGGTTCACCACCTTCCTTCTGCCTCAGGGAGATCTGGCCATCAGTTCACCATCACTTTCTCCAGCAGGACTCGCTAGCACCGGAGCTCTCTAGTATGGGGGCCCTTAGTAGCACCGGAGCTCTCTAGTATGGGGGCACTTAGCACGCAACACAACGCTCTGGGCTCATCCACTTGTCTTTGTTCCACCTGCTTCAGCTTAATTTGGGCTCTGCCCACTTAGCAGCTGAAAACAATGCCAGGTCATAAAGTCTTTCCTTGTCTCACCTGGCTTCAACCTTGTTTTTCAGTCCAAAGAGACTCCCCTATTTCATGTGACTTCATCCATAAGCTGATAAGCTAATTGCTCACAGCCAAGTTGATCTTCATTCCCCAAATTAAGAGACTGTATCAGAAACCTAGATATTCACTAAATCTAACTTATATTAATCTATCAACCCCTACAGAAAGCCCATCCACGCAGGGGACAGTGGCATTGACCTGTAATCCTATAGCCCAGGAGGCTGAGGCAGGAGGAGAGTTACTGCCACAAGTTTGAGTCTACATGAGCTGCATAAAAGTTTCAGGTCAGTTTGAGATACATAGTGTGTCCCTTTAAAAAATATATTTATTTTAAACAGGGCGCAGTGGCGCACGCCTTTAATCCAGCACTCAGGAGGCAGAGGCAGACGGGTCTCTGTGAGTTCGAGGCCAGCCTGGTCTACAAAGTGAGTCCAGGACAGCCAAGACTATTACACAGAGAAACTCTGTCTCTAAAAACAAAACAAAATAAACAAACAAACAAACAAAAATTTATTTTAAACCACAAGACCTGGTTTTTAATGTGTGTACCTCAAGGTACCCAGTCAATATCAACATAACCATGGAATTGTCCACCCGTTTGTCAATTTTTCAAGAGTGTCCCAAGTACTGGGAGCCCAGGAGGGCAGCTAAGACCAGGACTAAGATGGGAACCCATCAGTAGAGCCATGGAGAAGTTGCCATCTATTCTAGGGTGAGATCTAGTGCTGTGGTTTGGGGTTACCCCTGCTCCTGTGAGTAACCCCTCACCTGTGCCCTTAAGAAAATCCAATAAACTCATTAATTGCCCAAGTTGGACTCAGGAGAAATGGTACTTCTGGTTTGGTGCCCAATAAAGAGGCAGATATTTCTTTACATTTCCCCAGGGAATGAGTATCTGAAACATACATGTACACATAAAAAATAAAATAAAGAAATGCCTGTCCAAGAAGACCTTGTGGGGTTGATGTAGTAGGGTACACCAGGAACATGGAACAAGCAAGAGGTAGCCTTCTTTGGCACATCAAGGAACAAGAAAGCCCTGTGCCTCCAGCCCCCACATGAGAAGTGGAAGTTGTGGTTTCAAAAGCCCTTCCTGGTGTATAATCTCCAAAAGAAATTGTTAGTCTGGAGACATTTCTAAAGAGGTAGTCAACAAGTAGTTGGGGAGGGGGAAGGACACCAGCAAGACTTAGAAACTGAGGCTTGATGCCAGTCCCAAGATCTGTCCTGGCCAACATGCTCCTGCTTGAGATAAGCCCCACTTCTTTGCTGCCCTCAGCAGGATTTCTCTCCTGAGGGAATTTTAGGGTTGAGATGTAACTTGGGGAGAGGGCAGAACTGGCTCCCCTTCCTCCCTCTGAGTTGGAGCTGCAGGAACTGCCCCAGCCACTTCCCTCCTTGTTTCCAGTCTCCCTGTGCAGATCTGGGTCTGATGGCTCCATGTGACCCCTCCCTGGGAAGATGCCATTACTGCCCACTTCCCACCTTGTGCCCCTTGCTCATCAACCAGGACCCTGAGACGGGGTTGGAGGGGGGCTTTGTCCTGTCTTTCTCTCCAACTCAGAAGCTGAACTCAGCATGAAGGCTCTTGTTCTAGGAAGTCATATGAAGTCTTCATTTTAAAAATGAAAAATTTGTTTATTATTTATGTATCCAGCTTCCCTAAAGTCTTCATTTTAAATCACCTTGGTGCTTAGGTGATGCTGGAGAGGTGGCCCGGTGACTAAGAGCATTGGTTTCTCCTTTAGATGAGCAGTGTTGGTTCGAGCATCCCATTGATCCTGTACCTGGAGTTATAAAAGATCCGACTGGCTTTTTTCTGAGCCAGTATCTCACTCCCTCGAGCATGGTGACCCGCCGGACATTCTGCAAGAGATGAGGCCAGCGCCAACCTCACAAGGTTACACAGTACAAGAAGGGCGAGGATTCTTTGTATGCCCAGGGAAAGCGGCATTATGACAGGAAACAGAGTGGGTATGGTGGGCAGACTAAGCCTATTCTCCGCAAAAAAGGCTAAAACCGCGAAGAAGATTGTGCTGAGACTTGAGTGTGTTGAGCCCAACGCAGATCTAAGAGGGTTCTGGCTCTTAAGAGATACAAGCATTTTGAACTGGGAGGAGATAAGAAACAAAAGGGCCAAGTGATCCAGTTTAAGCTGGTTTTGTTATGAAGACAATAAAATCATGAGGTTTTTATTCACCTGTTTTGATTGCAGCTAGTCTTTTGGAAAGGAATAAACTAAAGCTTTCAAGAAATTAAAAAAAAAAATCCAACTCCTTTGCTGGCACCAGGCATGTACGTGGTACACAGACATACAAGGAGGCAAGACACCCACCCACACACAGAATAATAATAAAACTTTTATTTATTTATTTTTAGCTGTTTGGAGACAGGATTTCTCTGTGTAACAGCCTTGACTATCCTGGAACTCACTCTGTAGACCAGGTTGGCCTCGAACTCACAGAGATTCACCTGCCTCTGCCTCCCGAGTGCTGGGATTAAAGGCGTGCGCCACCACGCCCGGCTTAACAAAACATTTTAAATAAACAAAATAAGCACCTTGCCTCTAACATGCAGGACTAGTCAACATGGGCCCCAGGGACGCCCTCAAACCCTCGTGATGACCCTGTGCTGATGCAGAAATGGAGGAGCCATTACCCTAAAGAGGCAGTCCAGATTGACGGTGGTACTTTGTTAGTAAGATCAGCAAGCACCTGGAGACCTGCGTCCCATCACAGCTGAACGCCTGGACCTGAATCTGGGGCAAAGCACTTTCCCTCCTGGGCCTTGCCAAACCCTTTCTCTTCCCTTCGGTCACTTTATCTGAAACCCTCCCGATAGCTATTTTAGATCAAATGACACAGCATCGGTGAAAAGAAGATGCTGGGCCAAAAGGGAGCTTCCCTTCCACCGAAGCCATCTGCGGCGGTAACGACCCTACTGTGCTTTTACTCCTGGTGGATTCAGTTACCCCTGCAAATAATAAATGGAAAACTACAGAGATAAGCAATTAGTAAGTTCTGCTGTTTTGAGTGGCATGATGAAATCTAGGGCTGTCCTGCTCTGTCCCACCCAGGATGTGAATCATCTCCCTGTCCAGTGTATCCACCTTGTATCCACTACTCACCCTGTGCCGTCATGGCCCCGTGACCCAGGATCCCCTCAGGCAGAGGAGCCTCCTGACGTGTGATCAGAGGTCAGTAGTGGCCCAGTACTATGTGGCAATGCCTATGTCAAGTGCTTCAGTCCATCAGGTCACCGTGGAGACCAGGATGAGGGCTGCATGGTGAGCTATCGCAGGAGACTACACGGCATAATTTTTACGAGAGTGTTACTATATGCTGACTATTGTGCCTAGTTTATGATTTAAATTTTATCACAGATACATACAGGTAATCTTAAAAAATGTAGCTTACGGAGGATTCAGAGCCAGTTTTAGACATACACTGGAAATCATGGAATACACCCATCTAAAGTAAGTGGGGAGGACTACTGCGTTTTCCAGAGATGGCCCCCTACTACATGCTCTCTTTGGCGTGTGACTGACCCTCCACTCTGAGCACATCTGATCAATGGGGTGTGAGGAAGTGATACAGTTATGTAAAGGTGATGTTATCAGGCCAGAAAGATGGCTCAGTGGGCGAAGGCACTTGTCACCAAGCCTGAAGACTGGAGTTGGATACAGCTCCTCTCTGACCTTCGTACGCACACTGACATTCACAAGTAACAGTAAGTGGATCAACTTAGTGAACAACTGAAGAAGAAAAGGAAGAGGCTGCCAAAGGGCCAGGCCTAGTAGTACGTTAGTTCCAGTACCCAGGAGGAGGCCGACACAGAGGCAGGTGGAGCTCTCTGAGTTTGAGGCCAACCTGGTCTATATAGTGAGCTCTAATAATAATAATAGTAAACAATAAACAAAGAAAACCATCCTGATTCAAAGAGTGAAAACTCCTGCCTCGCTTGAGTCTGACCCTGAGAACCCATAGTAGAAGGGCAGAACCAACCTTCAAAGAAGAAAAAGTTGTGGCCAGACACCCGCCTTTAATGGTGGTACTCAGGACCCGGAGCATTGAGCATCTGTGTGGTCTCTATAGCAAGTTCCAGGACAGCCACAACATGCAGAGAAGGGCCTTGTCTCAAAAACAAGCAAAAGAGCTGTTGAAATCACTCTTGGTTATTTAACAAGTTCAAGGCCAGTCTGGGATACATGAGACCCTGTCTCAAAAGGAGGCAGGATACCACTGCACTCCTTTATTTGTTTCATGTCCTAATGTGACTGTAACAACTAAGTCTCTTTTCTCTGCAATAATAATAATAATAATAATAATAATAATAATAATAATAATGGGGCTATAGAGACACCTCAGCAATAGAAAGTACTTGTCCTTGCAGAGGATGAGGTTGGGGTTGCCCTACACTGGGCAGCTCCCATTCCAGCCCCAGAGGATCCAACACCCCATCCTGACCTCTTTGGGCACCTGCATTCACACATCCGCATACCCGAACACAGACACACTCACAGAAGCAGTATTAAAAATAAAATAGTAACTTTTAAAGTGACATAAAATAAATATAACCTGGTTCTGAGGTATAGCTCAGAGGCCTGGGCTTGATCAGCAGCACTGAGAGAAAACTGTGACTTGCTTGTCTCTTAGCAAACAGCCAGCATGCAAGAGAAACGCCAAGCAGAACCCATTTCTACTGTGACACTGTCCAGCCTGAGCCAGCAAAAACACCTCTGCACTCCGTGCCCTTCAACATATTCCCTTAGTTTCCAGTCCTAATTTGAGACCCTGGGAGACCTGAGGGCCCCCCACACACAGCGATATCCAGCACCCAGATACCCAGAGGAGGCTGTGGGTGATTCATGGCAGAGACAAACCTGTCCCCACTATTCTGTTCTAGCGCCTCACCTGCAGGATCCGTGAACATGGCAAAGCCCGTCTGACGCCACTGAGACGGGGTGGTTTGCTGGGTGGCTGTTATGCAACCAGAGCACAAAGCACTTTTAGGTCAGTTCAGCAATGTGTGAATTTCAGCTGAAGGGTCCCTACCGCCTGGGGCTGTAATCCACTCCACGATACGTACAAGGCTAAGACAGGCAGGGAGATGGCAAGTTCAGGGTCTGTCTGGGCTACAGAGTGAGTTCAAGACAAGCCTGGGCAGCCTAGTGAGAGCTTGTCTCAAAATTTCAAAAAATGGGTTGGAGAGAGGGCTCAGCAGTTAAGAAGGGCAGCTGCTGCTCTTGCAGGTGATATGGGTTCAGTTCCCAGAACCCACATGTTGGATTCAGTTCCAGAGAATCTAGTGCCCTTTTCTGGCCTCTCCAGGAACTGCTGCAGGCATTTACTGCACAAGCATCTATGCAGGCAAACACACACACACGCCTAAAATAAAAATAAACATTAAAAAAATGAAGATGCCAGCTATAGCTTAGTAGAAGAGCACTTATCTGACATGTATGATGCCCAGAGTTGTTCCAGTACCAAATAAAAAGCAACAGAAAAATCAAGTGCCTTAGGGAAAGTTCAAGTCTGTCAGAATGTCAGGCCGAGGAATGTGAGCTCACTGCGGCTTCTCGCCCAGTTAGCATGAACTCTTCTCTCAAAGGCCAACAACAATTCTGAACAAAAATACTTTAATTTTTTTCTCCTACTCATTGCCCTTCAGGTTTTTCCCTTAGACTTCTGGTCCTAAGAAAGGGTCACTTACACTAAGAAGCTTCCCCCACCAACCTCTTCTCCCACCAACCTTCCCACCAGGTGTGCCAGTTGTCTTTCAAAAGGAGCGCCCCTCTGTGACCTTCTTAGAGCCCCACGCTTGTTCAAAATGCCACCTGTGTGCCATCTCCCCCAAATCTAACATCTGTGTGCCTAATCCCATTCTTCAGATGTGAACCCCAACCCTGGGCCTCCAGGGCTTCGCTGCTTCAGATGTGAACCCTGACCCTGGGCCTCCAGGGCCTCACTGCTTCAGATGTGAACCCCGACCTTGGGCCTCTAGGGCCTCACTGGCTGTTGTCAATTGTTTATTTCCTTACACCCTCAGATCCAACACTCTCAGCACGGACGCTCTGCACTGCTGCCTTTTGGGCCAAGATCCTGATCCCAGCTCAGCTGCCTCTTTTCAGCAGCCTCCCTGGGGCATGATCCCAACAGACCTTAAGCCACACACACACACACACACACACACACACACACACACGCACGCACGCACGCACGCACGCACGCACGCACACACACACACACACACACATGCACGCTCACACATGCACACACTCATACACACACACACACACACACACACACACACACACACACACACACACACACACACACACACACTGCACTTGCACTAAGGCGAACCTAACCCCCAACCTGGGAGTGCCCTCCAGTAAATCCCTTGAGCACAAGTCCCTGCCTGTGGCTCTGCTTCCAGGTAACTCAGAGTCAAACACCAGCCAAGTCATGCTCCTTTTCCTTTCTCCTCGAGCCCCATAACCTGAAGCTCATTAGGACACCACTCAACCATCCCAAAGCATTTCCTAGCAACCGCTTCCCACATCTCATCCTCTTCATGTCCCAGCCCAGTCACCATCCCTGTCCCCATCCGGGTCCCCATCCCAGTCCCAGTCCTCATCCATCCGCCCCTCCAGCTCATGAAGTCTTTCTCTCTTCTATTTTTGTGTCTCTTTCCCTTCTCCATCAGGTTCAGCACACATGTGTGTCAGATTAAAATTCTGAAGTGCTTCTGATGGCTTGCCTCCCAACAGAGAAGTTCACTGCCTGGCTAGAGATGAAAGAGTCTTTTGTCGGCCTTTTCCGAGATCCTCACAGTCGGTCTCTACCTTGTTTACTTAACCTCCTTTATCAATATTCCTGTCTCTATTCCAGTCTGCTCCTTCAAAGCACGAACTCCCCTCCTTCCTGGCACACCAACTCGAATTCCTACAGGTTTCCAAGTACTGCTCCTTTGTAGGTGGGGCGGCCAGGATCCACCAGGCCATCCAGGATCCACCCTCTTCTTCCCAGTTCCCCAACTGCAATTCCATCCTCTCTAGGCCTCCACCTGCAGCCAGACAGGACCTGAACTGGATTCCTAACACCCATGTCAGGTGGTTCACAATCTGCTGTAACTCCATCTCCAGAGGATCTGATTGACAACCTCTTCTGGCCTCCATGGGCACCCACATGTGTGGCATACCCTCACACAAACATACATATGTATGAATAAAAAATAGAAATATTTTTCAAATTAATAAAATGTTTTAATTTGACATTTTTTATTGTTTTATTATTTTGTGAATTCCACATCATGCACCCCGTTCCTTCTCATCTCCCAGGTCCCCTCAGATCCAACCCCCACCCTTGAAACCTCTCCCAACGTTAAAAAATCTCATTGTAGAAGCTGTAGTGTGTCTCAGTGTGTTCCACAATTGCATTTTGTCCATACTTTTTTGCTTGCAAATGTTCATTATAATGATTCCTTGATCTGGTACAGGGCTCTGGCTTCTGTTACTTTGTCAATACTGGACCCTCACTGGGACTCCTCTTAGATATGTGTTATTGTCCTGTGTCATGGAGATCCTGTCCTTTCTGGTCTGTGGAACTGGCCTGTTCATGCACCCCAGCAGTTCATCCACGGGGTGTATGTTGGTGTGGGCCAACTCAAAGTATATGTTGGTGTGAACCAACTCAAAGCCCTGGTTCTGGACCTTCGACCACCACTTACAGGGATAGTTTCTACTGTGCTGCCCAGCTAAGGTGCAGGGCCTGCTCTGAGTGCTACAGCAGGTAAGGGGGTGGGCCAGTTCTCCTCCTCTCATGAGCCCATCAGGGCCAACTCTCCCACCTGCTACCTGTGTTGAGAGCAACAGAGAGTGGAGGGGACCTCTCTCTCTCTCTCTCTCTCTCTCTCTCTCTCTCTCTCTCACCCTTGGGGCTGTTTCAGACACATCCCCCACAACCAGGGCCAGCTGTACTGTGCTGTCCGGGTAAGGTTCTGGGCCTGCTCTCCCAAGTGCTGCAGCATGTGAGGGGCAGGGACAGATCTCCTGTTCTTGTGACCCCATCGGGGCCAGACCTCCTGTCCACCACTAGCGGTGAGGGCAAAAGGGAGGGGAGGGGATCTTTCTGAGCCAACACTACTCCCAAGCAGATAAAAGGCAGGACTGGCTCTCCCACACTCATTCCCTCAGGGTTGGATCACCCACAACCCTGTGCTAATAACAATACCCACACATCCAGGGCCAGACAGGTTTCTTCTAGTCTCTGACTTGCTTCCTGTCCTGGAAGCCCATCTGATCCTTGCCTGGTGCTGGACTGGTGGACATCATAGGCTAGCTCCCTGCCTGGGCCTCATGGTGCTGAACTGGTGTTGGTCTCTGGCTTGATTTTTTTCCAGGAATGTTAGGCTACCATTCATTCAGATGTTCATGGGTCAGAGTGTAGACATAGCCTCTCTCCTCTGATACCTACTGATACATATGTGACACAATAGCCACATCTGTAATGCCTTCAGGGGTAGGAAATAAATAAAATGTTTTTAAAATTTTGTATTCCTTTGTTATTTTCTGTGTTTGAGGGTCTTGTCTGAACATATGTCTGAGCACCATATGTGTGCCTGGTGCCCTGAGAGATAGGAAGAGGTTGTCAGATTCCCCGAAACTAGAGTTTTCAGACAGTTGTGAGCTACCATATGGGTGCTGGGAATTGAACCTGGCTTCTCCCAAAGAGCAGCCAGCAGTACTCTTAACCCCTGAGCCATCTCTCCAGTTCTCTAAATAAAGTAAAATCAATCTAGCCAGATATGCTAGTATCTTTCATCTCAG
Organism: Lophiomys imhausi; assembly: GCA_907164525.1. Lineage (NCBI taxonomy): Eukaryota > Metazoa > Chordata > Mammalia > Rodentia > Muridae > Lophiomys > Lophiomys imhausi. The sequence continues at coordinate 527,715 of CAJQZJ010000247.1, read as the reverse complement.
CACTCAGGAGGCAGAGGTAGGTAGATCTCTCTGTGTTCCAGGCTAGCCTGGTCTACCAGTTAGAGCTACAAATGAGACCTTGTCTCAAAACAATAACAAAAGCAGAAAACCACAACAGGACACTCCCTTGCAATCTCGGGGTTGAGGAGGTGGACAACATGCCCAGCTAATCTCACCTAATGAGATTCAGGCCTCAGTGAGAGATCCTGGTGGGGAGGTTGGTTTTGGTTTCTTGTTTTTTAAAAAAACAAAAACAAAACAAAACAACAAAAAACCACCAGAAGTTGACCTCTGGCCTGCTCAGGCTCACACATGAGGAAGAAGAAATGTAAAAGCATTTTACAAATGTGAGGAAGTTGAGGCGTCATGCTCAGAACTTCAGATTATTTCCAAATCCCTACTGGCAAGGATGTGGTTGTGTTCCAGGCCAGGCAAGCCTGCTTGGTTGGTGGGCAAGGCTGGGCTTCCTGCATTCCTCACAGCAGGAATTAAGGGCAGAGCTGGAATTATATAACAGTGTTGGGCTAGGTCTGGCGCAGACCAGTGGAAACTCATCCCAGATTGGGTTATGAAACAAAAGCAGCTCATGTACTGTTACAGCTGAGTGTCCAAATCGCTATCTCTAGAATCCCACGGACGCATAGGAGGTCTGGTTTTGTTTCTAACCTGCCGATCATTTGGATAGAGAACGGAGAGAAAAAAGACTAAGTACTGTCAGTCAGTACTTTATCTTCTAGAAAGTAAAATGTTTTTTTCATTGTCTCCTTAAAGACTACAAATGAGAGGTGAATAAGGTTCATTTTCAGCAAGGGAGCCAGGAGCTTAATCCAGGCTGGTGACACTCTTGCTGATTCTGTTCTTCATTCAAGACTTCTCTGCCACCACCCTGTCCCATGGTGAGGTCACTCCAAGTGAATTCTAGGACATTTGCTTTCTGCCTTAGCATTCCATTCACGATCAGCCAGCTCTGTCATCAGCAACCACCTTTTTCTGTTTGTTTTATCTAGTGGGAAGAGTGAGACAAAGTCTCAGTACGTAGAACAAGCTGACCACATATTTGTGGCAATCCCCCTGCCTCAGCTTCCAAGCTCTGGGATTCATGAGCCATCATGCCTAGCTTCATTCCATCATCAGAGGAGAAGAAAACTATTTGTTAAAGTCTAATATACAAGATGATGTTAGTTATTGTGCGTGAGACGGCTGCACATAGAGATACGTAAACACTTTTATGTAGATATATTTATCTCAAACTCAAAGAGATCTGCCTCCCCAGTGCTGTCTTTAAAGGCATATGAATTATACCTATCCAGAAGCCATAGTTTATATGTCTTAAACTCCAAAGCTCTTAGTTGGGAGACATTTGACAATTAACCTACTGAGTGGGGTTCACACCGCATTCAACCAGCCTGTAGCCTGCAGCCGTATCCCCAACCACACACCAGTGTCCTTCAGGCTGCTGAGCATACAGGGGCAGAACACTGTGGACCAGTTGGTTTTCCATGTGACCAATGAGAGTGGAAATTCAGTGGCTACAGTTCCCTTTCACCTTCCGGGCTTCCTTTTCGTAGAAGTGTGGGTCGCGGACGTGACCAGAAATGTGTTTCTCTTTCTTCAGAGATTTCTTAGGAAGTGGTTTCTAAACTCCTAGATGGGCAGAGTACGACACCATCGAATGAGGAGTGTTGACTCTTGAAAGTGTCCCCAAGGGCTGGGGGGGATGAGGCATGGTGGTACCATTCACCATTTTCTTGGGACATGTCCCTCCCTGGGCTCATCCTCGTCATGTGTCTGCACCGTTATTTTCCCAGTGTTCTGCTTCCTGTCCTTTTCTGCCTGGCATCAGCCCCACATCTCTCTGTGAACGGGGGAATGTCCTGTCTCTGCCCTTTCCTGTCTGGTCACCAGCAGCCATATAAGCTTATTGACCATTAGTGGCTCTAGTCTTTTTGTCTCCAGACTAATTGGTTTATTTTGGTTGTTTTCCTTTTTTATTTTTTTTATTTATTAATTCAAGTTACATCTCCATCACAATGTCCTCTTTCCACCCCTCCCAGTCCCTCTCTCCCACCCTCTACCCCCAATCCCTTCCATCCCACTCCTCTGGAGCGGAGTGTCCCTACATAACAGTCCCCCTCCCCAGTTCAGCAGACATACGAGGGCCAAGAGCCTCCTCATACACTGGGGGCTATTTTTGTTGTTTTCTTAGGACAGGGTCTTCTGTAGTCCAGGGTGGCCTTGAACTCCTTCTGCCTTCACCTTTCCTGTGCTATGCCCTCACACCGCCCTGCAAATGGTTCTCTGAGATGACCTCATGACCTCCAAGGTTGCTTATCTCATCTGGAGAAAAGCGTTGGAGGAAAGACTTCAGGGCTGGGCCATACTCACTGCCTGTCTCACCTCCTAAACCAGGGCCCAAGCTAGGGGAACAGGCCTCTTCCTGAGGGCTAGCACCGGGTCAGAATGTCCAGCTGGGTAACTGTAGCCCAGGGAGGTATATATACAACCTTCTCAGTTTAACCCTTCAGAGTAACATAAACCAGCAAACCAAAGAGTAAGGGCAGCAAGCAGCATGCTGCCAGTGACGAGGGCCTCAGAGAGACAGGGCAGCATAAGCATTGCTAGCTTTGTTCCTGAAGTCAAAATTCCTGGAAGCCAAATACAGCTTGCCTCAGCCCCGCTATCTGAAGCCTCCAGGGCCCCCTCTTAACCTGCCAGCTGAGGACCAGCCTTACCTTCTCAGAGGCTCAATGGAAAATTAAATGACTGAAAACATGGAAGTGGACCATGGTGGACTGGTTCTACCTCCCCGACCCAACCCTGCCTGCCACAACCAATGTGCCATAATGAGGGAGACCTAGGTTCAATCTGACACTTATGATGTAAATACAGTCTTGAGAAAGCCCGTCTCACCCATAAAACAAAGACATAGACAATACCTGTGGGGGTGAGATTACAAGGCAGTATGTGAGTTTCAATATCTGGGTCACTGTGACTTCACATACACCCCAGGACTGCTGCAGAGCCAGTTGAGAGAGGCTGGGGCCTGGTGCTGAAGCCGCTGTGGTCTCCCAGGATGTACAGGTCTGAAAAAACTTTTGGTAACACGCCAGGCCACTTCTGTCCTGAGGTAACCTGGGTGGGAACCTGTTCCTTGACAAACAAATTGCTTTGACTGGTAGATTTAAAGCCAGACTTTATCTTAGGAACATTTTGGTGCCACCTCCTTAAAACAGACTCGAGAAGCCGGGTGTGGCGATTGCAGCCTTGCCTGTCATCAGGCTAAAAAAGCAGCAGGGTCCGAGCTGACCTGTCTCAAGAAACAGACTGCTTTGGGGAAAACTTTGGCAATTCTCCTGGAGTTAAAAATAGACCCAGTGAGCTGGGTTTGTGTCTCAGTCAGCGCTTTCCTCACAAGTGAGAGGTTCTGGATTCCACACCAAAACAAACAAAAGAATAAAAACAGGGGCTCCAGAGAGGGTCAGAGGTTAAGAGCACTTGCTGCTCTCCCAGAGGAACCAGGGCTGCGTTCCCAGAATCCACGGGTCTGGCCAACACCACTTGTTACTTCAGCTCCAGGGAATGTAACGCCCTCTTCTGACCTCCGCTCACCAGGCACGCGATGGGACACAGAAGATCAAAATAGGGGCTGGAGAGGTGGCTCAGTGGTTAAGAGCACTGACTGTTCTTACAGAGGACCTGAGTTCAGTTCCCAGTACCCACATGGTGATTCATAACCATCTGTAACTCCAGTTTCAGGGGATCCAGCACCTTCTTCTAGCATCCATGGGCACCAGGTATATATGCATGAGATGCACTTACATGCTTGTAGACAAACATCTATACGCAGAAAAAAAAATCTTAAAAATTAGAGCTAGAGAGATGACTCAGCAATTAACAGTTCTTGTTTCTCTTCCAGAAGACAGGGCACCAACATGGTAGCTCACAACCATCTGTAACTCCAGAGGATTTAATGCATATGGTACATACACTGGCAAAATGCTCAGACACATAAAATAAGATAGATGATTTTTTTTTAAGTTTCCAAGGCAAAAAAATAAGAGAAAAGAAAACATCTAGTTATTCACGTTGCAGGAGTCAGTTCTCTCCTTCCACCATGTGGGCTGTTTCCTATGAGAGATCTCAGTGGTTTCTTAAAAATTATTATTACAGTGAATTTATTTATTTAGTGTGTGTGTGTATAGGCATGTGCATGAGACAAGGAGAGGGAGGGAGGACAACTTTACTGGAACCGATTCTCTCCTTCCATCATGTGGGTCCTAGAGATGAAGTCAGGGTTTCAGAGTTGGGGACAAGCGCCTTTGAACACTGAGATATTTCTTCCGTCCTTGGTTTGGTTTTTTGAGACACCGTCTTGCTATGTCACCCTGACTAGCCTGAGGCTCTATACGTAAGTAGATCAGGCTGGCCTAGAACTCAGAAAGAACTTCCTGCCTTAGTCTACCAGGTGACGGGATTGCAAGCATGAACCACTTCCCTTGGCTTTTATTTCTTCTTTATTATACACCCTAATTAATTATACAGCACTTAAATCCTGTACCTCCTTTCCAACCCCCCAACACTAGGTCTTGTTGAGCTATTTCCTGCTACATAGGGTTGTCGGGTTCTTTGGGGGGCAATACCAATCTCAGTAGTCAGAAGTCCAGCAGTCCAACAAACCAATAATAGCAAACACAGCAAACCAGCAGCAGTGTTGGGGAGCACCAGCAGAGAGAGCAGGAGCTGCTTCCTTCTTCAGAGAACACCCCTCCCCCAGTCCCTTTCAGAGCTCTGGCATTTATACCCCTCTCCGAGTCCTCAGAATTCAACTTTCTACTTCCTGCAGCTGGCTAAGCCACGCCCCCGCTAGCGCACGAGGCACTTATAGTTTACAGGTGTGGACAAACTGAAGCAGCGCCACACCTGGGATTAAAACAAAAACATCCTCATTTCATAACTGGGTTTTTTGTTTTTTTTTAAGAAACAAAACTCAGCTGGGCGGTGGTGGCACACACCTTTAATCCCAGCGCTCGGGAAGCAGAGGCAGGCGGATCTCTGTGAGTTCAAGGCCAGCCTGGTCTACAAAGTGAGTTCAGGACAGACAGGCTGTTACACAGAGAAACCCTGACTCGGAAAAACAAAAACAAAACAAAACAAAAAAAACTCTTCCCACACTTTTGTTTTTGTTTTCTGAGACAGGGTCTTGTGTTAGCCTAGCAGGCTTCAAACTCACTCTATATATGTAGACAGCCCTGCCCTCTTTATCCTCCTTACCCTTGGTATCCTTATCCTCTTCCACAAGCAGAGGGCTGAGATTATAGGCTTGGACCGTGGTATCTGGTTTACGCTGTGTGAGGGATCAAACCTTGGGTCTCAAGCATGCTCAGAAAGCTCTCCGGACACTGAGGTGCACCTCCATCCCCAAACCACATCACATGACCAAGAACTGAACCCAGACCATGACAGCAAAAGTCCAGAGTCCCAGACTTTAGTACCAGGGACACCTGACTTTTGGAACGTTCTCTGTGGCTCATCACTGTCCTCACTTCTGGTAGTCAATAGCTCTGAATACCAAAAACATTAGCTAAGTTGGTCCCAGTTGAGATCCAGCAGCTCCAGAGGCGGTTCAGCTGCCCAGGAATGTGGGAGTCCCTGTTTCCTTTTCTGAACCTGGGAATGTAGCAGCTATACAACCACTCCCATAGTTTGAGGATGGCAGCATCTGCCCTGTCATAGAGACTCAGCAGAAAGGAGCAACTCCAAATGGGAAGGGGTCCAGTGGTGACCAAGAGAAGAGACGTGTTATCCCCACCTTCTCGTTGTGAGCCGCCCACCTTCTGTGCTGGCTGAGATTGCCAACTCCCTGATTATCTGAGGCTGGAGGAGTGGGGGAGTCATCAGTGGTCCAGAACTGCTCAGAGCCGGGATGATGGTGGCTTAAGGCCCAGACACTCTAGGGAATCTATGAGACAGTGGGGAGAAAACCTGAAGGGAAAGCAAAGCTTCCTCTTTCATGAGGTCACGGTCAGAGCCACACTGGGGTGGCCGGGTGCCAGGGATTGAGTGAGGCTGTTTTTCCCTAACTTGGTTCTGAGTCACATGGCATCTACTCTTCCCAGAATACCGCCATAGGGCTCACCCTTGGCAGCAGATCAAGCCTGTCCTAACACGCGATCCCCAGTGGCATCTGGCCAGCCCTCCACTGAGCACCATCTCTGGCCCAGGGACCTGTCTGGGAGGGGACATTCCCTTCCCACCTTTAAAGAAAAGGCCCTGTGGCAGCTGCTGTGTAAGGGGGAGGGAGGCACGCCTGACTTTCAGGGACCTATGAGAGACTGCTGAGTCATGGGGGCTCTTTGGAAGTGGAACTCCAATGGAGGACCTTCCATCTAAGGCCCTCAACTGTATAGATCAGTCATCAGCAAATGCAGGGTACCAGGAAAGGCAAGACAAAAGACAACTTTATCCATTGTACCTTTCCCCTGTGATTATGTTTTGATCTTGTGTTAAAAAAAAAAAGGTGTGCGTGGGGGTTTGGGGTTCAGTTGGTAGAGTCTTGCCTAGCGTACAGGAGGCCCTAGGTCCAACCATACTCTCCAGTGGCTGACACTGAGGTAACCAAGGGAGCTGCAGATCGACTCTCATGATCAAGTCTGTACTGACATAAAGAACCCTGTGTCTCTAGCCTTTCCAGTCAGCCTCTATTAATCAAGATGCCCAGTTCTCTGGCTTCAGTATGGCTCATGGGCAAGGCCCTGGGATCAATCCCAGGCACTGGTGTGGGGGAAGGGAGGAGATTTAAATTTTCAGTTAAGTGGAGTGCCAGACGCCATGCCAGCACTCAGGAGCCACAGTGAGGGGAGGTCACTTTTTTGGCCTCTTGACAAAGACCAAGAAGAGTTGGAGGTCAGTCAACCTCAGTTCCAAAGCGAGATCTTTTGTCAGAAAGGGGTGAAACTTGGGGATGTGTTCACCTAGCGCACAGAGGTCCTGTGTTCAAAGTCTGGTACCCCATGAACTGGGCATGGTGGTTTGCTGTGTGCCCGCATGATCGCATGCTTGTAATCCCAGCATTAGAAAGGTGGAGGTAGCTACAAAGAGAGTTCCAGGCCAACTTGGGCTATGTGAGCCCCTGTCTGCTTGTTGTTTTAAACTCCTCTCTCTCTCTCTCTCTCTCTCTCTCTCTCTCTCTCTCTCTCTCTCTCTCTCTCTGTGTGTGTGTGTGTAGGCATTCGTGCCACAATGTGTGAGTGGAGATCAGAGGACAACCCGTGGGAGTTGGTCCTCTCCTTCTACCATGTGGGTCTGGGTAAAGAGCTTAGGTCACCTGGCTCTCCAGGCTGGATGGCAGGTGACTTTGTCACATAGGCCATCTCATCAGCCAGAGACACTATCTTAAAAGAAAAAAAAAATCACAGTTCTAGACAGTGGAAAATTGGAAACAGCAGCCAACAAGATGAACAAGTCAGCCTTTATAGAATGATAATCTGTCAAGAAGGAAACTGAGAGCAAAAGAGAAAGCCCTACTACCTGGTCCTGGAAGCTGGTACAGGAAGCCAGTGTTGGTGGAACGGCAGGGGTGTGGAGTCCTTCCCCAGCTTCCTGATCTCTGTAGACTCCAACTCACCTTTGGTGCAGCCAGGCAGGGCAGGGCTGGGCCAGACTGCGCTGCATTGCAGGGCAGGAGGCCTTGTTACTTCTTCAGCTTGCCTGGATGCTCCGGGCACATTTGTCTTGCTTTTGCGTCATGGGAAATTGCCAGGATCTGACTGAAGCTAAACAATCAACTTCAGGGGTCATTTATTAACTACCTAAGACACACCGCCATGCTCCATTCCCAACAATGGAAGCCTCTGGCCAGAGTTGTTCCAGCTGAACTGCGTGGGTAGGCCAGCCAAGTGCAAGGGCGGTGGGCAGAATCACTTGCATTGACTGAACAAGAAGTAGGATTTCAGAAGCCGCTCCTTTCTCTGTGATAAACAAAGAGCAACAGAAGCTGTCTGACATAGACAGGGAATGGAAGAGGAAACACGGGTCTCCTGTAAGCTTTTGTTAGGAGGCTGCCAGCTCACGGTACCCATCTTTGCTCCAAGAAACGCCTGCCCTCAGACTCACAATAACGGCGGCTACCTAAATGGCATAACTACAGGCCAGGAACTTGTCTTATGTATTTATTTGTTTGTTTATTATTTTCAGCTCTTTTTTTCCCAGGGGTAGGGATAGGGCTACTACTCTCCTTCCTCTGATATTTTGTTTTATTTTATTTTTTGCTTTTTGAGTCAGAGTTCTATGTAAGTCCTGGCTCTCCAGGAACCTCCTATGTCAACAAGGCTGGTTCCAACTCACAGAGACCACATGTGTCTGCATCCCTAATGTTGGCATTAAAAGCATGTGTCGCCGGGGCGTGGTGGCGTACGCCTTTAATCCCAGCACTCACCAGGGGCAGAGGCAGGTAGATCTCTGTGAGGCCAGCCTGGTCTACAGAGTGAGTTCTTTGGTAGCCAGGGCTCTGTTACACAGAGAAACCCTGTCTTGAAAAACAAAAATAAAAACAAAAAGCATGTGTCACCACACTCAATTTCTTTTTTCTTTTTTTTTTTTTTTTGGTTTTTCGAGACAGGGTTTCTCTGTGTAACAGAGCTCTGGCTGTCCTGGACTCACTTTGTAGACCAGGCTGGCCTCGAACTCACTGAGATCCACCTGCCACTGCCTCCCGAGTGCTGGGATTAAAGGCTTGCGCACCACCGCACCCAGCCAGTTTATTTTGTTTTTAATTGTGTGTCTGTATTGTGGGGGTTGGGGGTGTATGTGCCCTTGAAGGCCAGAAGAGGCCATTGGATCCCTGGACTGGAATTATAGGCTATTGTGAGATGCTGGATGTGGTTACTAGAGTCCCCCAGAAGAGCAGTAAGAGCACCTATCCATTGAATCAGCCCTTGATTATCTTTAAATTAGTGTACATTCACTATATGAAATGAAGGCATTTGTTTCACTATGGTATTATGTATATACGTATATATGTATATATAGTATATTATATCGTGTATGCTTTGCTCAGATTCACCTTCCTCCCCATTGTCTTCCTACTGGCTCTTGTTCTCTGAATTTCCTGTTTCTCCTTTCATGGCTCTTTGTATGTTTTATGACCTAGATTGCATATCTGAGAGAAAGTATGAGATGAGTCCTTTAATGGGATGATACTTGTGTATTTAATCTCTTCATGACCTAAAGGCCAGTCCGCCCACCTGTCAATTGAGGAAACAGGTTTTCAAAGAGTAACTGGCTTAGCGTTGCATGGTTAATAAATAATAAAACTGGACTTTAGGCCAGATTCCCTCGATGCGACTAGCTTATAATGTGTCCTCTTTGCCTCCCCTGGTTCCCAACGTAAACCTGTTTCAGTCAGCAACATGGCCACATGCCCTTCAACCGGAAGCCTTTGGTTGTCATTCTCAGCCCCAAACCTCTGGCTGCATCCCTCCATCCTGCCTCCTTCTCTTGGAATCACATACTGTTAAATGTCTACCTTTCCCCTGGTCTCTCTGCAGCCACCATTTCCCAGGCCCTCGGCTTCCAATTAGGCCATGGAAAGAGGTGGGGCAGTGCTCCTGGCCTAATCCTATGCCAAGGACTTAGAGGAGGTGAAGGCAGAGGGACTCCCTCATCTGCATGGCGTGATGCATGTGTGCGTGCGTGCGTGCACGGATGAGTCAGGCCAGATAAGCGTGAGCCACAGCTGAGTATTTTCCAACCTCCACTTTGAAGAAGGTAAGGCAAGGCTCTCAAAGGCTAAGAAGTTTAGCTCCTCAGAAGAGATAGACTTAAAAACTATGTATTAAGGGGCTGAAGCAATGGCTCTGTAGGTCACTCTTCCAAAGGACACTTGTTTGATCCAGAGAAGCTCACAACCTTCTGTAATTCCAATCCCAGGGGTCCCAAGGCTCTCTTCTGGTCTCTCAGGATACCGCACATACATGGTACACAGACATACAGGCAAAACACCCCCACACACAACACTGTTTGTTTGTTTTTAAAGCTAAAACTTTGTTTTAAACCCCAACTAGGCCCCAGGCCACCTACTGAGGATACCATAGAGCCACACGGGGTAAAGAGCAGATGAGGCACTCACACTCCCGAAAGCTAGATTAGACCCAGCCTTGGGGTGTAGTTCAGAGATAAAGCACATAGTGAGTATTCAAGAGCACTAAAAAAAATTATTAAAAAGGTAAACAAATACATAAAACGATGATTTTTTTTTCCCAACTACTTCGACGTAAACAAGCAAGAGACTGAGAAAGAGGTGAAGGTGGGAGTCAAGACACCAGGTCGAAGGAAGGAAATGAAGGGTGCGCATCTGAAGAGGAAGGGAAGGAGCCTGGGGGTTCCAGATGCTAGGGCCCCTTTCTCTAGGATGAGAACACCAGGCGCTGATCCAGCTGATGGTCTCAGCCCCTGGTACTTCCTGGCTTTAACTCATTGCCCAGCCCCCACTCACACCCCCTCGTTGGTTTAATGACTCACTTTCCATCTTCCCCTAGCTTCCTGGGTGGCAGAGCCTGGAGTCCCCAGGGAGACGGTGGGAAAAAGAATGGCAGCAAGCTGGAGTCTCCGGGCCTTCGGTTTGTCCCGCTCTGGTATGACCACAAAAAAGGTCCTAGTGTGGGGAGGACACTGGAGGTCAGGATTCCAGATGTGGGAGTTAGTGTTGAAACCTAAGTCTGAGGTCTCTCATTTTCCCTCCCTGACCCAAGCCCTGAGGAAATTTTCCATCACAAACGACTTATGCATTCCTAACTTTGGAGGGAGGGCTTCTCTTCCTCTCTCCCACTAGTGTCCTTTCACCCTCAGCATCTCCTCCTAATCCTCACCTTACTGTCTGTGCCTGAGGTACAAGCAAGCAGTTGCGCTTTCTTGTTGGTCACTGTGTGGAAGGAGAGTGTGAGTGTGTGGTAGGCTCAGCTCAGGTGCTGGCAAGAGTGCAAGGTAGATACGAAAAAGAGGATATCTGTTTACGCCTATAGAAAGAGGTATATGCAAAGTAGAAGTTGTCTCCTGTGTTTCGATGGGGATCATAAGCCCAGGAAACAGCCATATACACTCCAGTGAAACATCTGTTTCTAGCCCAGGTGTAAGGCTTATTTGCTTTCCTAAGCATCCTCCGTGTTTCCGACAAGATGGCTCAAGAGGAAAATGTGCCAGCTGCCAAGCCCGAGGACCTGAGTTCAATCCCCAGAGCCCACATGGTAGAAGGAGAGCACTGACTCCCAGAAGTTGTCCTTCGACTTACACATGTACACACACACACACACACACACACACACACACACACACACACACACACCACACACCATACATACACCACACACACACCACAAACACCATACATACACCACCCGTACACCACACACATACACACGCGCGCGCACACACACACACACCCTAAATAAAGGTAACAGTAAATCTTACATTTCCAGTTTGAGCCAGAGGAGGTGGTGGTGCAGGACTTTAATCCCAGAGGCAGGTAGATCTCTGTGAGTTTGAGGCCATTCTGGTCTACAAAGAGAGTTTCAGAGCCAGGGCTGTTACACAGAGAAACCTTGTCTTGAAAAACAGTAAGTAAGTAAATAAATAATAAAATAACTAAATAACTTTCAGGTTGAATATGCTTAGTGGCCGAGCACTAGCCTAGCATACACAAGGCTCTATTTTTAGGTCCCAGTTTTTTGTTTTTGAGGTTTTTTTAGGTTTTTTGAGACAGGGTTTCTCTGTGTAACCTTGGCTGTCCTGGACTCACTTTGTAGACCAGGCTGGCCTTGAACTTACTGAGATCCGCCTGCCTCTGCCTCCTAAGCGCTAGGATTAAACTTGTGTGCCACCACGCCTGGCTAGTTTTTTTTTTTTTAAGCCTCAGGTTTTTTTTAAATTAAATTTACACACTTTATGTGTGAGCGTTTTGACTGCATGCATATCTATATGCCCATGTGTGTATCTGGCTCCAGAGGCGATCGGAAGGAGCCATGAGATCCCCTGGAACTGGAGTTGTGGATGATTGGGAGCCACCATGGGGGACACTGGGAGTCAAAGCCAGGTCTTCTGCAGGAGAAACACTCTTAACCTCTGACCCTCCTCTCCAGCTCCCCAGCTTTCTTAAGACATTGTTTCTCTGGGAAGTTTCAAGTAATGTATTCACGGTCCAGAAACTTGGAGGCCCTAGCCAGCCTGAGAATACTATGTGTGCATTTATAGTTCTGTATTTTTATCTTCACTTAATAAGGTTATTGAGGGACTAGAGAGAAAGCTTAGTGAGAACACTTGATGCTTTTGCAGACTGACCTATTTTGGTTCTTGGCACCCAAATCAGGCAGCTTATAACCCCCTGTAACTCAGTTCTGGGGGATTTAGTACCCTCTTCTAGTTCCTTTGGCCCTTGAATGTGTGGGACACATATATACATTCAGGCACATGTATACACACATATATGTGTGTATATGTATATATATATATATATATACACACACATACATATGCACATTTTTAAGGATTATTGAGCAAGCACTGCCTGAAAGGTACTGTGCTGGGTTCTATGAAGGCGTGTATACCACAGCTTCTGATTGAGTGTCAGAAGGAGACATATATAGTCACCAGGCTCAAAATGAGATAAAGTTCTGAGGCAGGTATACCTCAGACCCCTGGAGCCAGTGCTATTTTAAGGCCCCTAAGTGTCCTTTCTCCAATGATACTCAATTTATAAATCTGGTGATCTCTGCTATGAACGTCCCTCCAGGTCTTATTTCAGGCTGCTGTTACTTTCTAGCTGAGACCCTTTGGTAGCTCACGGCCTCTCATATTCTCCCGGTCGAGGGCCTTGTCCTCATCCCAGTCAGTCCCCAGCGTAGACTGCCCTCAGTCCTGAACTGTGCTCCTGGGACCAAATCCAGGTTTCCAGCCTGCCTGGGGAGTGCTCCTCTCTGCCTAGCCCCTCTCCCTGCATTAGCACTTCCCACAGCCCTTTCACAGGAAACTTACTGTGAGATTCTTTCCTTGTGATTCCCCCAAATGAATCCTGTACTTTTCCAGTTTTGCACCTCTGCTGACTCCTTCCTTGTCTTCTATGGCCACCCTTCGCATCCGAATGTGTCATACCCCACCAAACTGGCCATCTCATTCTCGTCACTCTTGACTGACTAGTCAGGTGTGAGCACTAGCTCCTCAGGGTCCCCTCTGATAGTCGTCTTAGGACATCAGAAGAGTCTGGTAATAGTCCCCTCCTATGCCCAAGGGTAAAACCACCCGGGACCAAAGTGACAGCTTTAATCTGGCTTCATTTCCTCCTTTGAAACTAACCTCAGAGCTCTTCACAGTACATATGTATTTGCATGTAATTTGATTACTTATTTGGATATGTGTATGTGTGGGCATATATAGACCACATGTGGAAGCCAGAGGGTTACTTTACAGGAACCGGTCATCTTCTACCAAGTGGACCCCAGGGATCAAACTGGGGTTATCCCCTGAGCTTGATGTCCTGAGCCATGTCACCTGGATTTTTTGTTTGTTTTAAGATATATTTCATTTTTATTTTATGTATGAGTATTTTGTCTGCATGTATGTACGTGGACCACATGCATACCTGATGCCTAGAGAGACCAGAAATGGGCATTTGATCCCCCGGGGACTGGTTGTGAGCTGCCATTTGAATTCTGGGAACTGATTCCAAGTCCTCTACAAAAGCAGCAAGTGCTCTTAACAACTGAGTCAGCCAGTTCTCCAGCCCATTCTTTGTTAGGGTTTTGGTTTTTTGTTTGTTTTTGGTGTTTGTTAACAAAACTTGCTTTTGAAACTGGATTTTGCCATGTTCCCTAGACCTGTCTCAAACTCCTGGGTTTAAGATATCTTCCTGCCTAAGCCAGGCAAGCAGCGGAGGTGGGGGAATAGGAGTCTGTTTCATACTGTGCCAGGTGGCTTCCACAACACGTTCACTCCGATTTTTACAGTTGCTCAAAAATGTTGACTTCCGTGCCTGGGAAGAACAGTCTCCAAAGCAGTAGAGGGATCCCGTGGGTTCCAAATGGTGCTGACACGTGGCACAAAGTCCTTCACTTTACATCTTATGTGACCCATCCAAGGAACAAGGGCGGGGCTGCTGACTTCCTGTCCCTCTTTTGGGTGTCCCTAGGTAGTCACTGGACCTTTTTTGTTGTTGTTGGTGGTGGTGGTGTGTGTGTGTGTGTGTGTGCTGTTGAAATGCGTGAGGTGTGTGTATGCGTTTCCATGTGTGCCAAGGCAGGCAGAGCTGGGTCTGTGGGTTCTACTGGGTTCACTTCTTAGACTTCTTGGAAGTTTGTGCAGTGACTTCCCTCCTGGGAGGTGTGTTTTATACGCATACCTCCAAGTATTCGCATGCCTCTTCTGTGATCCTTGATCTTGCTGGGCCTCTCTAAGGATGGTGGCTGAAACACCTCCTACGCGTCTGGGGGCCCCTCTCTAGCTACCTGATGTCCGGACGTGAGCTTAGCCCCAGCGACTGCACCCACCCGCATTCACTACTCCCAGGCAAAACGTGCGCTGCGGCACCTAGAAAACTGGCAGCCAGGGCTCCGCCTACATTTTGCTTCCTCCTTGGAATTTCCAGCCCTCTGCAGCCAACTGCTCCCCAGCTGCGAAGGGCGGAGTTCCCGGGCCCGGCCCTTCCTTGGATCTATAACTAGCGCTGCCTTGCCGGGGATCTGCACTGTTCCTCCCTCTCTGCTCAGGCACAGCACGCAAACCATGTGCCACTCGCGCAACCATCTCCATACCATGGCTGGCCTGAGGGCCCCGGCTCCCGCTCCCTCCACCGGCCCGGAAATCCGGCGCGGCTCCGGTCCCGAGATTTTCACCTTCGACCCTCTCCCAGAGCCGGCGGTAGCGTCCGCCGCACGTCTGAACGCTTCTCGCGGGCACCGAAAACGCAGCCGAAGGGTGCTGTACCCTCGAGTGGTGAGTATCGCTCGAGTGGGCAGCAGGGGGTCGTGTCGCCCTGGTACCTGCAGGGAGCAACTAGACTCGGGAACCTCGATCTGATTTTTCCTTCGTTTGCCTCTCAGGTCCGGCGCCAGCTGCCAACAGAGGAACCCAGCGTTGCCAAGAGGGTCCTCTTCCTCCTGCTCACCATCATCTTCTGCCAGATCTTGATGGCTGAAGAGGGTGTGTCGCCGCCCCTGGCTTCGGAGGACGTTCCCAGCGCCGCGTCGCCTGAGCCCATCTCCGCGCCCATTCCTGCGCCCCCGGTCCTCGAGCCCTTGAATCTGACCTCCGAGTCCTCGGACTATGCTCTGGA
Source organism: Lophiomys imhausi (assembly GCA_907164525.1). Classification (NCBI taxonomy): domain Eukaryota; kingdom Metazoa; phylum Chordata; class Mammalia; order Rodentia; family Muridae; genus Lophiomys; species Lophiomys imhausi. Next base: position 512,399 of record CAJQZJ010000247.1, on the reverse strand, counting down.
CCTCAAAGCTTTTCTTCAGCAACACCCAGCGGCCTTCTAAAAGCGACGGGTCACAGTCCGGGGGTGGGGGAGGGACAAAGAGGCACCAGGCGTACCTGGTGCGCGAGAGTGTATCCCAAACTGGGACTTCAAAGGCAACGCTAATTCAGAACACTACCGCCAAGATGCCGGTGCGTGGGCCAGGCCGAGGCACCGTGGGTCCTGGCTAAGCCCACTGGGGAAGGACAGACAGAGGCCGTCTCAGTGTCCTAATATTTATGTATTTATGTATATCCTCCTAGGTGAAGGAGGGGTGTATGTAATATTTATTCTAATTTATGCAGGGGTGCGAGATATGCCCCCTTGCTGCAACACAGATACCTTATTTATTATGATTTTTGGGGTCGGCGAGACAGAGTGGTGGCGGGGAGGATCCGGGTGGTAGGACTCCCAGCTTGGGGATTAGTGTTGGTGGTGGGACATAGGTAGGGGTCTCCGTCTTCCAGCACCTCAACTCTGTAGTCTGTAAGGACTTCGGTAGACCCTTGGGAATCCGGTCCATGGCCTTTGATGTCTTCCTGGTTGTTTCTCAGGGGCGGCTGCGGGAGTCTTGGGTCCATGGATTGCCAGAGGGCGGCTGTCGGGGGTCGCCTAGTATGTTCTGTGAACACGAATAAACTTGATTGCCTGTCATTATTATCGGCAGTTCTCAACGTGTATCTTTTCAAGCGGCGAAAGGAGAAAACGAGAAAAAAAGGGGGGAGGAGAAGGTGGCAGAAGGATGTGACTGGGTCCCGGGTCAGCCCCCTTTCTTGGGTCCTGAACTCTTTCTTGGAGTTTCAGACCTATATCCGGTCGCCGGATGCTGTCATACATTGCCCGGTCTGTGGTTTTCCCAGTTAGCGGATGGTGTGGCAACCTGCTTACTCAGGGCAGCCGGCGGGTACCCGGCGGGTCCCCAGGGACCTGAGTGGGAGGGCGTGGCCTCGGTGGGGGCGGGGCCTGGCCGCCCCCCTTGGGCCGCGGACCGGAGCGGGGCCTGACGGGAATGGGGCGGACCGAGGGGTTGGGCGGGGGCGGGGCCGAGTCCGCTGCAGCAACAGGGTGCGGCCGGGTTGGGGCGGGGGCTCCAGCGCAGCTTCCCGTCAGCTGGGCGTCCGAGCTGCCCCTGCCCCCCTCTAGGTCTCTGCGCGTCTCCGCGGTTCCCGAGACCCCAGTGGGGTTGACACGCGGGATCCGGAAGGTGAGTGGGGAGGGGAGGCGGAGCCCTTGGTGACCGGGAGGACGCGGAACTGCTGCAGACCCTTGGGCGCGGGAGAGCTCGGTGCCATGGAGGACTAGGGGGCGCGGTGACAGGAAGACCGCGAGAATCACCGGGCGAGCAGGAAGAAGACCCCGGGGATTTTAGGACTATCGCAGGGGCGCTCAAGGGACTGGGCGGTGGCAGAGGCAGACCATGCTCCTGACAGCAGGGGAGGGAGGCGCCACAAGGCCTTCCCCTCTGCAAATAATTCCTCTCCATCCCCTCCAGCTGCAGTCTCAACCATGTTTTTCACTTGTGGCCCAAATGAGGCCATGGTGGTCTCCGGTAAGTCTCGCCCCAGCCCATGACACCCGCCCCCTCCCAGCTCCTTTAAACCTGACCTCTGCCCCCTCCTCCCTGCACCCTTCCGCCCACCGTGGCCACAAAACACCTGTGATTCCCAGCCTCATTTTCTGAGGCCTAGTATGCCCCCCACCAGCTCCTAGGTCCTCCTTGTTCGTGTTCCTCCCTTCACCCATAGTCTTCGGCTCTACCATGGCCATGTTATGCCCTTACCTTACAGGATTCTGCAGGAGCCCCCCAGTCATGGTGGCTGGAGGTCGAGTTTTTGTCCTGCCCTGCATCCAACAAATCCAGAGGTAGGTACCAACAGAACCCCGGGAGGGGAACCCATTTTCCTCTCTGCTCTTTCCCTTACCGTCTGCTCCTTTCCCTCTAGGATCTCTCTCAACACATTGACCCTCAATGTCAAGAGTGAGAAGGTTTATACCCGCCATGGGGTCCCCATCTCAGTCACGGGCATTGCCCAGGTGAGGCTCTCAGAGCCTTCGTCCTGAAGCCCACTCCCATCTCTGACCATGGACTTCTCAACTCTGTCTCTCTGCCGGTCTCACCTTCAGCAGCTTCCCACCAGGCACCTAGCTCTTCTTCATCCATCTTCTCATCTCATCTGTTCTGTCTCTACTACGACTGCAGGTGAAAATCCAGGGCCAGAACAAGGAGATGTTGGCAGCTGCCTGCCAGATGTTCCTAGGGAAGACAGAGGCGGAGATTGCCCACATTGCCCTGGAGACACTGGAGGGCCACCAGAGGGCTATCATGGCCCACATGACCGTGGAGGTGGGACTGGGAGACAGGAAGAGATCTGGGTGGGATGCCAGGGTGAACATCACCCGAGGGTCAGCTCACCTGTGACAGGTGCTGAATCTGACTTCTCTCTTCTGCCCATTCTGTTTGTCTAGGAGATCTATAAGGACAGACAGAAATTCTCAGAGCAAGTTTTCAAAGTGGCCTCCTCAGACCTGGTCAACATGGGTATCAGCGTGGTTAGCTACACTTTGAAGGACATTCATGATGACCAGGTAAAAATAGGCAGTTGAGATGGGCTTGGCTGCTGGAACCTGTAACCCCAGCACTGCAGTTGGGTAGGGATGAGGGCTTAAAGCAGGAGGGATCCTTAGGTCATCTAGGCTACATAATGAGTTCCAGGCTAGCCCTGGCCACAGGGTGAGATCCTGTCTCAAAAAACAAACAGCCTGGCATGGTGATGCATGCCTTTAATCCCAGCCCTTGGGAGGCAGAGGCAGGTGGATCTCTGAGTTGGAGGGCAGCCTGGTGAATTCAGAGTGAATACAGAGTGAATTCCAGGATAGCCAGGGTTATACAGAGAAACCCTGTCTTGAAAAACAAAAACAAAAAAACGCCAAAACACCAAAGAACAAGGTTAGTGGTGGACTACTGACCCCTAGTGTGCTGGGGGCCCTGGTTCCACCCTACACCACAAAACGAACAAAAAGCCAAGGCAGTTGATCCTCCTGCTTCCTGATCCCATCTCTCAAATCCTCCTGAGACTGGCTTCACTCTCCCACAGGACTACTTGCACTCTTTGGGGAAGGCTCGCACAGCACAAGTCCAGAAAGATGCTCGCATTGGGGAAGCAGAGGCCAAGAGAGATGCCGGGATCCGGGTGAGGGAGTTGTGACCGCTTGGTCCCCAGTGGCTTGCTGGACACCCAGCGGACAAGGGCACAAGGGGGTTTGGAGGGTCTGGCTGAGTGTAGTTGTCGTGACCAGGGGGTGACGACAGAGAAGTCTGGCAGAGAACAGGCCCTTACCCTTTGGCCTTCCTCACAAACCTGACCTAGGAGGCTAAGGCCAAGCAGGAGAAGGTATCTGCACAGTGC
>CAJQZJ010000247.1:469112-493974 GCA_907164525.1 Lophiomys imhausi | reverse complement strand
CGCCTGCCTCTGCCTCCCAAGTGCTGGGATTAAAGGCGTGCACCACCACCGCCCGGCAAAATTTTTTTTTAAATAATAAAAAAGGAAAAAAGAAAAGTCTGAACACCCACAGAGAATCTCTGGACGCTGGTTGTAACAGTTGCTCCTGGAAGGGAACCTTGCAGTTTGAGGGAAAAGGTGGGAAGAAGTCACTTTCTTCATGTCTACTTTTTCTTTTGAATTTATCTTGTATGCAAAAGATTAAAAAAAAAAAAAAAGATGTCTGCTGGCAAGGTGGACAAGGTAGTACTGACCGTTGAGCTCTTGGGCTGGAGTTGATGGTGGCTAACCCTAAGAAAGTCAGCAAAGGGAAATGGAAACCTGTGAACAGGACTGCGGAAGTACAGGGTGACCACCATGGGCTCCGTGCCCTCAAGGCCCTCATGCTGTAGCGTTACCCAAGTGGAAGACCTGGCCGGGACGCTTTTCCCTACCCATGGGAGGGCAGGCACCAGGTCACAGCCTCACCCATGACCTTAGCTGCTCCCAAAAGCCGTGAAGCGCTTCCCAGGCCCTGGCTTGATTGAGACGGATCCCGCTACCCAGCAGGCTGAGCGGACCAGAAACGGACTTCGCGGGCCTCCTCCACGTTGCATCCCACGGTGGTGCTGGCTTTTCTCTCTGACTCGGGCAAGTGCCCCTCGCCCCCTAGGTGGCCAAGACCAAGCAGCAGATCGAGGAGCAGAGGGTGCAGGTGCAGGTGGTGGAGCGCGCCCAGCAGGTGGCAGTGCAGGAGCAGGAGATCGCCCGGCGCGAGAAGGAGCTGGAGGCCCGCGTGCGCAAGCCTGCGGAGGCCGAGCGCTACAGGCTGGAGCGCCTGGCGGAAGCAGAGAAGTAACACCCCTTCCCGAGCCGGGTTCTGGCCCCTAGACACTCACAGGCAGGAAGGGCGCCAGCCAACTGTCTTTCCTTCTGTCCGCAGGGCCCAGCTGATCATGCAGGCGGAAGCGGAAGCTGAGTCTGTACGGGTGAGATGGGGAGGGGGTTGGGTCAGGGCTTCTTACTCTTTGTTGCTTGTTTTTGTTTTGTTTTTTTTTTGAGGCAAGAATCCCAGTGTCACTCTGGCTGACCTGGAACTCACTGTGTAAAACAAGCTGGCCTCAAACTCATAGCGAGCAGCCTACCTCTGCTGGGATTAAAGGCGTGCGCCACCACGCTCAAAAGAATTTCGTATTAATGAGTGCTATCAGTCTCAAATGCCCTGTACCCTCTCCAGATGCGTGGGGAAGCGGAGGCCTTTGCCATAGGGGCAAAGGCTCGTGCTGAGGCTGAGCAAATGGCTAAGAAGGCAGAAGCCTTCCAGATGTACCAGGAGGCCGCTCAGCTGGACATGCTGCTGGAGAAGCTGCCCCAGGTCTGGGGGCCAGTTGGGGCTGGGAGAGGGGTGAGGCGAAGTGACTAGGGGATCATATAATAGGGGTGCCAAAGTGGGGAATTACAGTCAGTTGTAGGATGAATTTGATGGGTGGTTTGGTCAGAGCGCCCTCTACCTACCAGGTGGCAGAAGAGATCAGTGGTCCCCTGACCTCAGCCAACAAGATCACCCTGGTGTCTAGCGGGAGTGGAACCGTGGGGGCTGCCAAAGTGACTGGGGAAGTACTGGACATCTTAAGCCGCCTGCCGGAAAGCGTGGAGAGACTCACGGGAGTCAGCATCAGTCAGGTGAGGGTGAGTGCAGTGTGTGTGTTACTGAGTACCTAAATCACCTGATACAGTAGGCAGAGTACTTGACGGCATTCAGGAGCCCAGGAGGTAACAGTGACTTTCTTGGTGCCCAAGCCACCTTGCTGAGGACTCAAGTTCAATTCCCAGAACCCATGTCAGGTCCTTGATTGTCTAGTTCCAGGCTAATGAGAGACCCTGAAAATAAGTACAGTGCTTGAGAAGCACCAGCCGAAGTTACTGTTTGTTTTTCCGCACACAAGCACACGCACACAAAAGAACTACCTCCATCAGGCTAAATAATGTAGACCTCCAGCCAGGCCACTTAATAGCCTGTGTTGTCTGGACACCACAGGAGAGCAAAGAATTAGCCACCACCTGTGGGTTATGGCAAAGGTCAGAATGATGTAAATCAAAGCCCGGTTGCCAGTGAGCTAACACCTTTCACCTGCCAATCTGTGCCTGTTTCCTTAAATCTTAAAATTGGCTTAATGAGCTGGGTGGTGGTAGCACACACCTTTAATCCTAGCACTCAGGAGGCATAGACAGGTGGATCTCTTAAGTTTGAGGCCAGCCTGATGAACGGGGCAAGTTCCAGGACAGCCAGGATTAGAAAAGCGCTGTCTCAACCCCCCCCCCCCCCAAAAAATTGGTTTAATGATACAAACTCCCCCTCCTTGCTAGGGTGTTTGGAGATTGTAGAGTACTTAAGGCAGTAATGTGTGTGCCACAAAAATATGCAGTCGGGTGTGGTGGTGTAAATCTCAAATCTCAGCACTCAGGATGCAGACACAGGCTGGTCTCTGGAGTTTGAGGCCATCAGCTGCAACACAGTGAGACTCACAGAGATCCACCTGGCCCTGCCTCTGAGCGCTGGGATTAAAGGTGTGCGCCACCACGCCCGGCTTCATTAAAGCAATTTTAAGATAAGGAAACAGTTTTTTCTCTGTGTAGCCCTGGCTGTCCTTTTTCAAGACTAGGCTAGCCTTGAACTAACTCACTGAGAACTGCCTGCCTCTGCCTCCCATGTGCACCTCCACTGCCCAGCAAGACACTGTCTTTAAAAAAATAAAACAAGCCGGGCGGTGGTGGCGCACACCTTTAATCCCAGCACTTGGGAGGCAGAGGCAGGCGGATCTTTGTGAGTTCGAGGCCAGCCTGGTCTACAAAGCGAGTCCAGGACAGCCAGAGATATTCAGAGAAACCCTGTCTCGAAAAACCAAAAAAATAAAAAATAAAAAATAAAAAATAAAAAAATAAAACAAGGGGCTGGAGACATGGCTCAGTGGTTAAGAGCACTGGCTGCTCTTCCAGAGGTCCTGAGTTCAATAACCAGCAACCACATGGTGGTGGTAATGAGATCTAGTGCCCTCTTCTAGAGTATAGGCAGAATACTGTATACCTAATAAATAAATCTTTGCTGGGCGTGGTGGCACACGCCTTTAATCCCAGCACTTGGGAGGCAGAGGCAGGTGGATTTCTGAGTTCAAGGGCCGGCCTGGTCTACAAAGTGAGTCCAGGACAGCCAGGGCTACAGAGAAAACGTGTCTCAAAAAAAACCTAAAAAGAAAAAAAAAAAACCACACATGTATAAAAGCAGTCTTCATCAAGCTCGGTTTGTTGAAATGCCCTTGAAGCCTGAACTAGGTCTCAGGCTAAGGAGTGTGCAAGCAAAGCTCTGGTCCTTCTGACCTCTTCAGTGACAGATGACCATAACTAACGCCATCAATGCCTGACACTTTGCTCTGTAGACCAGACTGGCCTTGAACTCAGAGATGCCTCTGCCTTCTGAGTATGTGCCACCCACCTCGACCAGCCCAGGAAGATTGTTGGCCTTTTCATTGTCCTCCTGAACCCGCCTTCCAAGTGGTTGCTAGAGGGGGCAGATGTCTGGTTCCCGTGCTTCACTCTCTCTTTACTCTAGGTGAATCACAAGCCTTTAAGGACAGCGTGATCAGTGGGACCTGGACCTGGACTGGACGTGTGGTTCAAGTGATCTCTTTGCATGCAGCTCACCTGGCCCCCAGCACGGCCCCCGAGGGGTGCACTGTCTCCTTGCCAAATAGTCTGTGCCTCGCCTTGGAGGGGCTGCTCCCCTTCCCAGCCCATTGCTAGTGCCTGTACCAAGACTTTGATGATTTTCAGCCCATCCCAACTAATTAACTTTCTGATTAAACCTGACTGCCTGAGCCTGTTATCTTTTTTCACCAAGACCAAAAGACAAATCAATTAACAGTTAAAATACCGGTTTGCAGCACACTGGAAGTGGAAGAATCACGAGTTCCAGGCCAGCCCTGGCTGGGTAGCAAGAGCCTGTTTTCCCCCTAGGAGTTGGCTGTGGTCTGAGGAAGTATGCTGGAAGGGGGCCATCAGTCCCCTGCAATCAAGCTGACACTAGCAGGTGTGGCAGCCTCATCCTGTGGTGTTAAAGGGGACTGAAGACCAGAGCCACTCAAAAGCCAGTCCAAGCAACAGACCTTGCCTCACACTCTCTCTACTGGTTAAAGATCACAAGTCAACAGCCCGAGGATCTGGGACTGGCTGGAAGGTTAAAAATGAGGCATGAGAGTGTTTTCAGGACTGGTCATTAACATGGCCCAAGCAGCTTTGAACCCACTATCCTCCTTTAGAGGTTGTCAAATCAGACCATTTTAACTAATTGCTGCTTCTCCTAGAGAGCTGGGGGTGTCACTCAGTGGTCACCAATCCCCAAAAGAAAATGGCTAGGCATGCCACATGTAATCTGGTATGAGAAAGATAGATTCTGGAGAATCACCTATTTAGGAACAGCCTGAAAGGAGCTGGGCCCAGACATGGTGCTTCATGCCTTTAATCCCAGCAGGTAGAAGCTGGTGCATCCAAGTTCCAAGACAGGGCTATAGAGAAACCCAGTCTCGAAAAGGGGAGGGGCCTAGTATACAGGGCAATGTTCAATCCCCAACACCACCAAAAAAAAAGTCTGGTGATGATAGAATTTAAGAAACTAGGAATAGCCGGGCGGTGGTGGCGCACGCCTTTAATCCCAGCACTTGGGAGGCAGAGGCAGGCGGATCACTGAGTTCGAGGCCAGCCTGGTCTACAAAGTGAGTCCAGGACAGCCAAGGATACACAGAGAAACCCTGTCTCGAAAAACCAAAAAAAAAAAAAAAAAAAAAACAAGGAATAAAGTTTGTGTTGGGTAGAAAGTATAATTCAACCTGGGCCCCCAGGCCTCCACCAGCAGCTTTACCTAACCCTAAATGAGCACAGCCTCACATCATTTTTCCAATTCCCATTTATTTTCAGTTCTTGGGGCAATGTCATCTTTTCAATATGAAAAAAAAAAGTTCACAAAATAGGTGGGCTATGACCACAACAAGGGGAAGAGAAAAATGGCAGAAGCAAAGATGTCACCTCCCCTGTGAGGGAATGTCCCACACACCCAGGTAGCAACACACCTGTCCAAGTCTAGAGGCTAAGCGTATTGGGCAGTTTTCTCAAAGACTAAGGCGCCACCCACCCCTCCCCCACCGGCTACCTCTTGGAGAAAGGAGGTACAAGACAGGGAAGGCACCTCCAATGGCAGATTTGGCTCAGGACAGCTGGAAGGCTATAAATGGAGATAATACTGTTAATACCTCTCCTGAGGCTGAGAGATGAAGTAGGAAAAAAACCTGTTGATGGAAAGCCTCAGTGGATCCCTTGTCTAAATGGCCTTGACTAGAAAACCCACCACTCTCCCCTCCTAGTGACCTCTACTTATCGTTCTACCATCATTCCCTGATCCACTACTTAGCTTTAATATGGTGGCTACCATCTGGGTTCTTAGTACTGGGCTGTTTCTATATAGGATCTGAAGCAGAACTCAGGTTCCTGGAGAATATATATAGGTAAAGTATTAACTGGACAGTCATGAAAAAATGGATACCAGAAGGAAATACAGGGTAACACCCAGAATGGCAGAAATCTAGGTTTGTCAGAGTGGAAAGAGAAAGGAGACATTCCACAAACAAATATTTATTGAGCGCCTACTATATGCCAGGCACTGTTTACCCCCCATGAAAAAAAAAAAAACAAAAAACAGGACAGAGGCAGCAGAAACTCTGAAGGAGGAAAACGGGCAGGTTGTGAAAGCTGAGGGAACTGAACAGCCCAAGGTGATGTACAGCTCTGCCTTAGGCCTCTTCTTCCGCCTCCTCACCAAAATCCTCTTCCTCTTCTGCAGTGGCGTCCTGGTACTGCTGGTACTCAGAGACGAGGTCGTTCATGTTGCTCTCAGCCTCGGTGAACTCCATCTCGTCCATGCCCTCGCCCGTGTACCAGTGCAGGAAGGCCTTGCGGCGGAACATGGCAGTGAACTGCTCCGAGATGCGCTTGAACAGCTCCTGGATAGCGGTGCTGTTGCCGATGAAGGTGACTGCCATCTTGAGCCCACGGGGTGGGATGTCGCACACGGCCGTTTTCACATTGTTGGGGATCCACTCCACAAAGTAGCTGCTGTTCTTATTCTGCACGTTGAGCATCTGCTCATCCACCTCCTTCATGGACATCCGCCCACGGAAGACGGCTGCGACGGTGAGATACCGGCCGTGGCGTGGGTCACAGGCGGCCATCATGTTCTTGGCATCGAAGACCTGCTGGGTGAGCTCAGGCACAGTGAGGGCCCGGTACTGCTGGCTTCCACGGCTGGTGAGAGGGGCGAAGCCAGGCATGAAGAAGTGAAGACGGGGGAAGGGCACCATGTTGACAGCCAGCTTTCGGAGGTCAGCATTGAGCTGGCCCGGGAAGCGCAGGCAGGTGGTCACCCCGCTCATGGTGGCTGAGACGAGGTGGTTCAGATCTCCATAGGTCGGCGTGGTGAGCTTGAGGGTGCGGAAGCAGATATCATAGAGGGCTTCATTGTCGATGCAGTAGGTCTCATCTGTGTTCTCCACTAGCTGGTGGACAGAGAGGGTGGCGTTGTAGGGCTCCACCACGGTGTCGGACACTTTGGGGGAGGGCACCACGCTGAAGGTATTCATGATGCGGTCTGGATATTCTTCTCGGATCTTGCTGATGAGCAGGGTGCCCATGCCAGAGCCTGTGCCTCCACCCAGAGAGTGGGTCAGCTGGAAGCCCTGCAGGCAGTCGCAGCTCTCCGCCTCCTTCCGCACCACGTCCAGCACAGAGTCAACCAGCTCAGCTCCCTCTGTGTAGTGGCCCTTGGCCCAGTTGTTGCCTGCCCCAGACTGACCTGGAATGTGTCAAGTGGAAAAGCTCTTTTAAAAATCACTAAGACATGGTAGAGACATGATATTGCTGATCTTTCAGCTTCTGTAATACTTCCCTCAGGTACACAGGAATTCATTTCCCGTAACTCACCAAAAACAAAGTTGTCTGGTCTGAAGATCTGGCCAAAAGGACCTGACCGAACGGAGTCCATGGTCCCAGGTTCTAGATCCACCAAGATAGCTCGAGGGACATACTTGCCACCTATAAGGAATTCAAAGAGATGTTTGAGAGCCCTCTGCAGGGAAATGGCTCATATGTGGGGTGGGAGGTTGGCCACAAAGCACTAAAGTTGTCATTTCAGGCACTGCCACCTGGAGGCAGTAGAGCTAATCTTTGGCCCTTAATGGTGTCTCAAGGGAAAGAATGAGATCCATGCAGGGTAACTGGTACTTAAAAAATGTGGGGAAACAGGGCATGATGGTTGAGCCTTGACTCCAGTCACTTGGGAGGTAGCCCGATGGCATCCAGTGCTGCTTGAGACCGCGTCTCAATAGAGGGGCAGGGAAGGAGAACCGGGATTTCTGCCCTCACCTGTGGCTTCATTGTAGTACACAGAGATTCGGTCCAGCTGCAGATCGCTGTCCCCGTGGTAGGTACCGGTGGGGTCGATGCCGTGTTCATCGCTTATCACCTCCCAGAACTGGACAGGGAAGAGCAATGAGTCGTCAACGGCTCAAATCCTAAGGGATGCCTCCCGGGTGGCATTTCAATTCTAGACATGCTCACAAACGGAGCTGAGTGAGGTGTAAGCACTGCCAATTCTGTTATCTGCCTGCCGAACCCTCGGAGAAGGAACCTACGCCCGAGAAGGTCACAACCTTTGTGGACAAAACGAGCGGTGGATGGTTCCAGGAGCTGGGGGCTGCAAGCCTCCCGCTATGGGCAGACTGCCTCCTACAGCACCAAGGATGGCGCTTCGGACCCGGCACCGCCCCTGCAGGCCAGCACAAAAGGGTTGGGGGAGGAAGAAAGGAGCGGCCACTGCAGTCACCCACCCCTTGCGCGCTCCACGTGACTGCGGTGGCGGGCCGCTCCTCCAGCAAACCACAAAGGCGGGAGCAGCGTGGGCGGGGCCTGGGGCGAGGGGCGGGGCCAGCGCGCACCCGCCGGCCGGGCTGCATTGTCCCTGCGCGCCAGGGGCTCGGGCCCCGCCCCCAGGGTCCCACCCTTCGGCTACAATTTGGCGGCCGCACTTCCTCCCCACCGCTCCCCAGCTACAATTAATTGCGGGCAAAGGGGGGGAGGGAGAGAAAAAAAAAGAAACCATGGCCTGCGATTTTTATTCCCTTCATAGCTTTTCTAAGTAGTCTCCCGCGACACAGCAGTCTATCATAGGCTTGTAAACCTCACAATTTCCTATCAGCTCACACCCTTAAGAGCAATGAAAAGTACAAGCAGCCCCCTACACAGGTTCATTTATACCCAAAAGCTAAATAAAACAAGCCCGGGAATGGCGGGTGGACTGGGGTCTCCAAGCCTTTGTAGGGAGGTAATGCGCACCCGGGCCCCTCCGCAGCTGCCCGCCAAACCTCGCCCCTTCCCCCTCGAGCCCTGCTGCGCTAGGGCCCTCCAGGCGGGGTGGGGGGTGGGGTTGCCGCAAGGGGAAAACCTCGCTCCGGCTTTGTCTCGGATAGTTTCCGCATCTCTCCTCTCCAGCCCTCGAACCGTTAGAAAACCCCTCTTTATAAATGAGTGTTTTCTTTACAGCCCCCTGAATCAGCCTCTCCGTCCTCTAAACCCAAAAAGGCTCTTTTAATAGCTTTCAGAAAATGTGCCAAGAAAAACATTTCCCCATTCTCAGTTTCAGAACGCTAGCTACAAATATGGGTTATATTCATACGTGCAAACTTTGAGGAGGCCAAACCTCACGGATAGAGAATGCAAACGCCCCGCGTCAGTACTGCTCATGATTAGCCTGGATTTATCTCATCCTTAAATAGTTCGGCTAAAATTTTTTTTTTTTTTCGAGACAGGGTTTCTCTGTTTAACAGCTCTGGCTGTCCTGGACTCGCTTTGTAGACCAGGCTGGCCTCGAACTCGCAAAGATCCGCCTGCCTCTGCCTCCCAAGTGCTGGGATTAAAGGCGTGCGCCACCACCGCCCGGCTTCGGCTAAAATTTTTAAATTCTTACCTTAGCACCGATCTGGTTGCCACACTGTCCGGCCTGGATGTGCACGATTTCCCTCATGGTTAAGGTTTACTGTAATAAATCCTTGCCGGCTTCAAAGTAGGTACCGAGCAAGAAAAGAGAGTTAAGGTTGTTTTTTTTTCTCCTCTGGGCTGGTCTCAGACTGAGAGGATGGAACGTGGCCCCAGAGGCTGCAGCGCGGAGATGCGAGCTCGACCGCAGGAAGGTTCTAAGAGACAGAAGAGGCCGGCGAGCGCAGGAGGGAAGGCGCGCAGGGCGGGGCGCGCGTTCGCGCGGCGGGAGGCGGGAGATAGGCGGGCGCCCCTAGTCGCAGACAAAGCCTCTCCAGCCTGGCGCTGATTAGACCAGCCGATCACGTACCAGGCGACCATTGGTCTCTGAGCCGGGGCGAGCGCAGTGCTTTTTGGGAGTTGTAGTTCTCTATTGTTGTCCACGCTGCAAAATGAAGTTAGGCATGGGTGGGTACCGAGGGAGGATTAGGGGCTCTCGTGTGTGTGTGTGATTTTATTTATTTTTTCATGGAAAGTGACCTCTCACGAGATTCCTATCCTCTATTCCTAAGAGAGCGTTTTATACTAGAAGAGGTTTGGGAAAATAGAGTAATTAGGAAGTGTAAAGTACCCTGAGTTGGGAGCTGGGATAGGCACGCCCTGCAAGCTGCCCACTGCGGTAGCTTTGGTAAGGCCAGGTTGCTTAGCTCAGTGGAAAGTCGCTAGAACTGTAGGGTCCTGCCGCGATACATAGTATCTAGTTCTTTGGGATCCCAAGACAAATTTCAGTATGGCACAGCTCCCTCCTATCTCTTCAGGAACTGTTTCTGAAGGAGTTGTCTCAAGGATGTTGCGAAAGAGAAACAAAATTGCAAAGACTTTTCAGAATAGAAATGTTGGGTGGAACGGATGTTCCAAAAGAATGAAGGTGTAAATCTGTGTCGGGATGTGGGCCTTTAGAAGGACGCCGAAGACCTACTGGCCATCTAGTCAGTACAGACTGTGGAACAGGGTGCCTAAGAGAATGTCAGCGTCTTTAGAGAATGCCTCTCTCAGACACTTGGGTGAAGCAAGTGGTTTCTTTTAGTTGGTTGATTTTATTCACTAGGTGAGTCTGTGGCTTTTCGAGACAGGGATTCTCTGTACATCCTTACTGTCCTGGACTCCCTTTGTAGACCAGGCTGGCCTCGAACTCACAGAGATACACCTGTCTCTGCCTCCCAAGTGCTGGTAATTAAAGGCCTGCACCACCACGCCCAGCAATTACAGACAGCTGTGAACTGCCATGTGGGTGCTGGGATTTGAACCCCGGTCCTTTGGAAGAACAGTCAGTGCTCTTAACCTCTGAGCCATCTCTCCAGCCAACCTGAGCTACTTATAGGCTACCTGGACAATATGAGATACAGCTTTAGGTCCAGTCTCTAAATAAATTTTAAGAAGTGAAAAATTATAGCTGGGTATGGTGGCACACGCCTTTAATCCCAGCACTTGGGAGGCAGATGCAGGTGGATCTCTGTGAGTTGGAGGCCAGCCTGGTATACATTGTGAGTCCAGGAGAGCCAAAAATACACACAGAGAAACCCTGTCTCAAAAAAAAAAAAAAAAAAAAGAAAGAAAGAAAAGAAAAGAAAAAAAATTAGATTGTGACCAACCCCTCAAGCAGTAGAGAGGTTGAGACAGACAGATCCTTGCACATTGAATGCTATCCTGGTCTACCAAATGAGAGCCTGTCTTGGAAACAAAACATACATGGGGCTGGAGAGATGGCTCAGCAATTAAGAGCATGTGTTGCTCTCAGAAGTGCAGGTTCCATTCCCATCACCCACATTAGAGGAACTATCCAGAACTCCAGTTCCAGGGGACCCAACACACTCTACTCTTCAGGCTTGTGGCACACAAGTAGTATTGCACAAACATACATGCGAGCAAAACACTAATACATATCAATAAATACCTCTTTTAAAATGAGGAAAAAAAAACAAAGGAAAGGGCGTGGTAAGCAGTGTCTGGTTGATCCCATTTAATTTTTTTTTTTTTTTTTTTGGTTTTTCGAGACAGGGTTTCTCTGTGTAGCCCTGGCTGTCCTGGACTCGCTTTGTAGACCAGGCTGGCCTCGAACTCGCAAAGATCCGCCTGCCTCTGCCTCCCAAGTGCTGGGATTAAAGGCGTGCGCCACCACCGCCCGTGTAAGCAGTGTCTGTAATATGATCATATAGGCCAGCTGTGGTCTGTTAATTCTAGGCCAAAGGTACATAGTGAGACCCTTTCTCTGGCTTAAAGAAAATGTATCAAAGAAATTGTTAATATTCAATCAATACACAATTCAAGTCATCTTTTAAATAAAAGAACATTAACTTGTACTAATAACCCCTTTATTCATTAAAAATACAGTATTTTAACTTTGGTCATGCTAACAATGAATGAGACTATTTTTGTGCTATTTGAGTTTGTCCCTTTTACAGGTAAGAACATAGGTAAGTCATCCAACTTAAAGCTTCAAACGTCTGCCGATTTGATATTTGTGAAAATATTGTAATAACCTGAGGGTTCGAGGCCAGCCTGGTCTACAAAGTGAGTCCAGGACATCCAAGGCTTGGTACACAGAGAAACCCTGTCTCAAAAAAATACTAAGCCAGGTGTGGTGGGAAAGAACTCTACATGCTATACTCTCATGTTTTATTATAATGAAATAATTTTATCATATCTTTCTCCTCTTTTGAAAAATGAGGACTATGTATGAGGTTTTAGCAAGTTTGCCTACCCACGTTTGCTTTAGGAAGGTGACCCCAAAATGTCCCTCATTTTATACACCCGTGTATATATATGCTTCTGCTAAACACTCCAAATCAAATGGAAATGAAATTCCTCTGCCATGGGGAGTTCTAAAGCGCCACGTCTACGGGCTGTTTTCCAATCTGCAGCCTCCAGCCCGCAACCCCTCATTTCTCCTGAGTCAGCCAGCGCCATTTCTGGGAGGACCGAGAAGGGCGCTCTGGCCTTGGAACGACTTCTATGATACGGCCCTTCTAGCCGCGGGAGCAACTGGCGCCAGACTCTCTAGTAGGCGTTTGGAAATCTGCGCGGGAAGTCTTCGGCGGACGACGTAGCAACGGTGGGTGAGCCCAGAGTGCTGCCCAATCGCGGCGCGGGATACTCGGGCCACAGCCCATGCCTGTCATTAGCGTTTCCTTCATCTTGTTTCCCGCCGGTAGCCACACATTTGAGCTGAGGGGGACGGGGCGGGGCGGGGCGGGGAGGAGGCGGGGCTTAAGACGCGGATTTAAACCAATCGGAGCGCTTCGAGTAGTAAAAGACAGCTCCAGTAGCCAATCTACCAATCGACTCTCTTCCTAGATTCTTTCTCCCGCCACCCTGGTAGCGGCCGTTACTGAAGGCGCGCGCGCGCGGGGCTTCAGTGAGTGAGGTCGGCCTCCTGCGCCCTGCTTTCCGTCCTGATTCCTCCGGAGGGCGGGAGGGGCGTGCCTTCCGTGACACTGGGCGGAGGTAATTTGGGTTGCGGTTTTAGATTTTTATGCTAATCCTTGCACGGCGCCCTAGCCCGGGTGTGTGTTTGATGACACGGAAACATTAGGCCACAAGGGAACAAACTTAAGCGTGGATATCAAAGATGGTTGCCCTTCAATTGGAGCAAAGGGTCGTAGGCGTCGGCTTGGGTTAGCAGGACGGAGTTTACTTCTTGGGGTAGCCTACTTTCCATGTCAACGGTTTCCCTGTGTGTGGCATCTTTATAGGTAAAACCCACTCACGAAATCTTAAATTTCCGTCTTTAATTTTTTCCTTAATCAGTAACTCCGGCGATGTAGCTACTATGAGAGCAGGATTCATTTTGTTTGGTTGAGGATGTATGCCAAATAACCTGAAAGGTACTAGGCGCGCATAATTATTGTAGAGTAAATAAGACGGGACCCCGGGTTCAGGGTGTGGGGGATGTTGATACAGTTCCAGCGGTACTGATCTGGAGAGAGATGTGAAAGTCATAAGGTTCAGATCATGAAGGGTCTTACCAAGGGGTTACTTTATTTAATTCTTTGGTTTTAGCGGCCATGAGAAAACATTAGGGGTGATTTAGGCACTCTCCTTAACCCGTCCATATTGTAGTTTCTTCATCTGAAAAGAATAATAGTCATAGCCTACAGGGTTCTTGGGAACAATAAATGAGTTAGTCAGCCTGAAGTATTAAAACATTGTTTAACGCTGGGCTTTGTGGGCATTCCTTTAAGCACTCGGGAGGTAGAGGCAGGCGGATCTCTGTGTGTTCGAGGCTAGCCTGGTCTACAAAGTGAGTGCAGGACAGCCAGGGCTGTTATATAAAGAAACCCTGTCTCGAAAAATCTTAAAAAAAAAACAAAACAAAACAAAAGCATTTAACATATTAAAACCTCTTAAGTATTAGCTTCTATGCTTCTTTGCACTTCAAGCTGAGGTATGCTGATGAGAGTATAAAATATGGACTTTATGACTCATTTATTTCTACTTACATGCTGTTTTATTTTGAACAAATGAATTTTCAGAGGCATTACTTCCTGTCTTATTTGGCTATTATACTTGATAAAATACTCTGCAGTGGCCGGGTGGTGGTGGCGCAGGCCTTTAATCCCAGCACTTGGGAGGCAGAGGCAGGCAGATCTTTGTGAGTTTGAGGCCAGCCTGGTCTACAAAGTGAGACCAGGACAGCCAGGGTTACACAGAGAAACCCTGTCTCAAAAAACCAAAAACAAAACAATTCTCTGCAGTGGCCGGGCGGTGGTGGCGCAGGCCTTTAATCCAAGCACTTGGGAGGCAGAGGCAGGCCTGGTCTACAAAGTGAGACCAGGACAGCCAGGGTTACACAGAGAAACCCTGTCTCGAAAAACAAAAAACAAAACAATACTCTGCAGTGGATGGCGACATCAATTAGGGGGTGGTAAACAGGCTTTTAAAAACTAGAGCATGTATAAGACCCTGAGTTTGATCTTTGGTAGTTCTGTGCATGCCTGTCAGTCTATCTGTCAGAGGTTAGAAAAGAGTATATTCACATAGCATTTTTTTCTTAAAGCCTGCATCCCCACCCAGGTGAGTGCCTGGCTCCAAGGAGAGTGTCACACACCCTGGGACTTGAGTCATGAACTGTTGTGAGCTGCTATGTGGGCTCTGAAAACTGAACCAGGTCCTCTGGAGGAGGACACAATGCTCTTAACCACTGAGCCACCTCTTCAAACCCTAAACTTACTTGCTTTTTCTTTTGTTTGTTTGGTTTTTGTTTTTCGACAAGTTTTCTCTGTGTAATAGCCCTGGCTGTACTGGACTTGATTTTTAGACCAGGCTGGCCTCAAACTCACAGAGATTTGCCTGCCTCTGCTTCCCAAGTGCTATAATCATAGGCATGTATCACCATGCCTGCCAGGTCTCCAAGTCTTAATTTCCCTGCCCATCTCAGGTGCAGGGATACATGCCTACATGTTTGGATCATAGGAGGTTTTTTTTTTATTGGTAGTATTAAGTGTTGGACACATGGCCTCATACAGGCTAGTCAAACATTGTACCACTGACACATTATCCCATCCACCCCTGACCTCTGATATTCTTACATGCTTCAGAATCACTGATAGAAAAGCATCACCTTAGCCAGGCATGGTGGCGCACGCCTTGAATCCCAGCACTTGGAGGCAGGGGCAGGTGGATCTCTGTGAGTTTGAGGCTACCCTGGTCTACAGAGGGAGTTCCAGGTCAGCCAGGGCTACACAGAGAAACCCTGTCTCAGGAAACAAAAGAAAGGAAGAAATAAATACAGAAAGAAAAGCATCACCTCCACATTTACCCAGGGTTACCTCCACTTATGTTTTCCTCTGCAGCTGTACAAACCAATGGCAAGCAATGATGATGTGTTTCCTTTATAGATCATGGAATGCACCCAGGTGGTTGACTGGGATGCTGAAGAGAAGGAGACAGAAATATCCAGTGGATCATTGGGGTACAGCGTGGAGCCTATAGGGCGGCTGCATCTGTTCAGTAGTACTCATGGACCAGAAAGAGGTCAGGGGATATTGGGAGCTAAAGTATGAATATGGGTCTTTTCTCTCTCTCTCTCTCTCTCTCTCTCTCTCTCTCTCTCTCTCCCTTTCTTTCAAGACAGGGTTTCTCTGTGGATCTTTGGCTATCCTGGACTCACTTTGTAGACCAGGCTGGCCTTGAACTCCCAGAGATCCACCTGCCTCTGCCTCCCAAGTGTTGGGATTCAAGGCATGCACCATCACGCCTGACAATTACAGACAGCTGTGAACTATCATGTGGATGCTGGGATTTGAATGTGTGTCCTTTGGAAGAACAGCCATGGTCTTATACTCTGAGCCATCTCTCCAGCCCATGGGTCTTTTCTTTTCCTTAGAGATAGTTGGAGAGTTAGTAGAACCTTATATGTGTTTCAAAGGGGCTATGAATAATTAATTGTTCTGCTAGGGCTGGCCAAGAGGCCAAGCTGAGTTGACTGTTCCAGGCTGGTGCCCTGTAATTTCTAGGAGTGATTTTCTTTTCTTAGGAGAACATGAAGAACTTCAAGTAAAAACATAATGTGGGAGCTGAAGAGATGCCCCACTGATTAAAGAGTGCTTACTGAGCTTACGGACGACCTGGTTTAGGTTCTCAGCACCCACATGGTGGCTCACAGGCACCTGTAGCTCTAGTTCCAGGGGAGCTAATGCTCTTTTCTGACTTCAGGGCACCTGCACACATGTGGTGGACATGAACTCATGTAGGTGCACACATACACATAAATAATAAAAACTGAAAAAAATTAAGAATACGTTGTGGCCTAGTAGTGGGTGTTGGCGGTTGTGAAGGACAATGGATATGTAATACAACTGAACAGTATACTTACAATGATTGAAATGGTTAGATTTCTATTGTATGTGTTTTATTTTTGTTTTTCCTTCACGACTCTGTAGAATAGGTTGGCCTGAAACTCACAGAGATCTGCCTGCCTCTGCTTCCAGAGTGCTGGAATTAAAGGCATGCGCCTCCATGCCCAGCCTGTATTATGTATATCTTATTAAAACAAAACCACACATCGTGCATGGTGGTGCACGTCTGATCCCTGCACTCTTTAGGTGGCTTTAGAGTTTGAGGGTAACTAAGCCACATTAGTAAGTTTGAAAATAATATGGGCTACATAGCAAGACTCTGAAACAAAAGCAAAGCAAGGGTTTAGCTCGGGGGGAGGGGGGCGAAGAGTGCTTGCTAGCATTCATGAAACTCTGTTTTCAAGTTTGAGCAATTGGGGAAAAAAAACAATGTGAGTATATAGAATATTACAGATAAGTTAGGTATTATAAATGCCCTTCCATGCTGACATGCCCTCAAGATTTTGTTGTTGGTTGTTTTTAATGACTTTAAGAGCTTTGGGTGAACAACAGCAGGATACCTAACCAGAACATCTTCAGAACAGGACTCCAGCCTTACTCTCTTATGCCTCTTCTCTGATCCTTAGATTTCCCACTCTACCATGGCAAGAATGTCATTGGCCGAAGCCCTGACTGCTCTGTGGCCCTGCCTTTTCCATCCATCTCCAAACAGCATGCAGTGATTGAAATCTCAGCTTGGAACAAAGCCCCTATCCTCCAGGATTGTGGGAGCCTCAATGGTACTCAGATTGTAAGGCCTCCTAGGGTCCTAACGCCTGGAATGAGCCATCGTCTGAGGGACCAGGAGTTAATTCTGTTTGCAGACTTTCTCTGCCAGTACCATCGTCTGGTTGTCTCACCACCCTTGGTCCCTCAAAGACTTCTAACTGTAGAGGAGATCTCCAAAATGCAGGGAGGATCCCAAACATCCACAATTTTGTTGGCTGAGGATTCACAGGAAGAAGTGGGTAAGTTTGTGCCTTGGGTATGTGTAGCAAGTTGCTTTTATTTTACTACTATACTTAATTATACACTCTAATTATTTTAATATACTTAATACTTTTATCTCCCTTCAACCCCCCAACCCTAGGTGGGAGAGAAAGAAGGTTAGAGGGAGAAGGGACGCAGGTCTCTTTGAGCTACTTCCTGCTGATTAGGGTCCTTGGGTTCTTTGGGGGTAATACCAGTCTCAGTAGAAGTGCAGCAAACCAGGAGACAGCAGCAGGGAGAACAAGCAGCAGTTTGTGGGGGGAGCATCAGCAACCTATTTCTTCTTTGTAGCCCCTTCTCCTCGGGGCTCTGACTTTTTTTTTTTTTTTTTGAGACAGGGTTTCTCTGTGTAACAGCCCTGGCTGTCCTGGACTCACTTTGTAGACCAGGCTGGTCTGGAACTCACAGAGATCCGCCTGCCTCTATCTCCTGAATGCTGGGACTAAAGGTGTGCGCCACCACGCCCGTCAGGACTCTGTCTTTTTATCTCATTCTCAAAGTCCCCTGAGTTAAACTTGTTCAGCTGGCTAAGCCATGCCCCTGCTAGCTAACGAGACTGTTAATACTTTACACGGTGTCTTAAGCAGCCCGCCTGGGATTAAACAAAAACACTCTCACACTTGGTTTTTAAAAACTCCTCCCATAGGTGTGTGTGAAGAGACAGGATGATGGGTGTAAACTGTCAGTTTACTCTTTCTTTGGGCTGCAGAGGTGGCTCAGAGGTTAAGAGCTCTGGCTGCTCTTCCAGAGGTCCTGAGTTCAATTCCCAGCACCCACATGGTGGCTCACAGCCATCTATAATGTGATCTGGTGCCCTATTGTGGCCTGCGGATAAAGCTGTAGACAGAACACTGTATACATAATAAATAAAAATCTTTTTTTTTTTTTTTTTTTGGTTTTCGAGACAGGGTTTCTCTGTGTAGCCCTGGCTGTGCTGGACTCACTTTGTAGACCAGGCTGGCCTCGAACTCGCAAAGATCCACCTGCCTCTGCCTTCCAAGTGCTGGGATTAAAGGCGTGCGCCACCACTGCCCGGCATAATAAAAATCTTTAAAAAATTTATTCTTTCCTGTTCTTGCCAGATTTTCCTTCTGGAAGGTGTGTGGCGAATGGATCAAGGAATACAACATCCCCTTTAGTGACAGTAGTTCCAGAAAGGTGCGTACCAAAGTACCAAATGCATGAATCTTTTGTTTTGGGTTTTTCAGATAGTAGTCTCTGTAGCTCAAGCTTGTCTCAGACTATTGGCAATCCTCTGGGTTCAGTGTCTGTATCTCTATATTGAGAGTTGAGCCACCAGACCTGGTTTTAGACACCTTAGCCTTTGAACAAGGAGTTAAAGTGTCAATTTTTTTTTCTTTTTTTGTGTTTTTGAGACTAGGTTTCTCTGTGTAACAGCCCTGGCTGTCCTGGACTTGCTTTGTAAACCAGGCTGACCTCAAACTCATAGAGATCCTCCTGCCTCTGCCTCCTTTTTTTTTTTTTTTTCCCCAGACAGGGTTTCTTTGTATAGCTCTGGCTGTCTGGAGCTGGGCTTGAACTCAAGAGATCCTTTTGCCTCTACCTCCTGAGTGATGGGACTAATGGTGTGTACCACCATGCTTGGCAGATGATGGTCTTGGTAGGTAGAGCTAAAGGCCTATGCATAATTATTTCCTCAGTTGAATGAAGTCATGATGAGCGCTGTGTGATATACTAAGTGGAGATGGGAGAACAGCTCCCTTCAGTGCCTGCTTTCCCGGCACTCTTAGCTGAATGGGGATGACTCTGTCCCGGAAATACACTATGGATTCTTTCTCTTCGCAGTGATGAAGAGGGCTCTTCTCCAGCCCCCAATGTCCCTAGGCTATCTTTGCCCTTTGACTTGGGCCGTGACACAGATGAAGAACAAGGTCAGCAACCAGGAGTTGGGGAGACTGAGCAGCCTGAAACTGATGGAATGGCAGCTGCCATCCAGCCTACTGTGCAGAATTTCAAGGACATAAAAATCAAAAAGGAGGCAGACGATGGAGTGGTTCTGGTTAGGTCAATTCTGGAGAGGATCCCCATTCTTGGGGAGGACAATGACACAGAAGTGGATGAAGATCACCAATGTTCTGGCTTTGTGGACAGTGACACAGATGTGGAGGAGGAGAGGATCCCTGTGACCCCACCTGCAGTTTCCATGAAGAAGAAACCAGTCCTTGGAGTTGATACAAGGGTCCCTGGAGCACCTGGTGTGGCGGAGGAGGAGGAGGAGGTTTCAGCAGTACTCACCTTGGCTCATCTAAAAGAGAAAGGAATTGCTTTGTGGAGCAGAGGCGCAAGTGTGGAAGAGGTCAAGTTTCAACCACAGATCCTTGTAGAACGAAGCCAGAGTGCCTCTGGGAGAGACAGTAACACAGATGTGGAGGAGGGAATCTCAGGGGGAAGGAGAGAAATTGTCTCCGACAGCCCCATGGACATAGATGAGGCTCTTATTTTCACACATCCAGAGAGCCAGCCTTCCCAGAGGCCCAGTGATGTAGATGGGGATGTGGATATGAGCTCCCCTGGCAGCCATCTAGAGGGAAATCATGCCCCCTCTGCCATGGAAGACAAGAATGGAGCACAATTGGAGGAAGTCCCGCCAGGGCCATCTGTTACCCTGGGGGAGAAGCACCAGGTGCCTCCTGAGAAAGCCTGGGAAATAACTATGGAGGAAGGCTCGTCTTCAGCTGTGGCAGATGTGAGAAAGAGCCAGCAGCCTGTAGCAGAAGATACTGGGACAGCATGTACTGCAGCCGTTTCTCAGAGTGCTCTTGAGGTGGGGGCCCAGAGCAGGTCAGCTGCGGCACCAGTGGAGCAGTTGGTAGTGGACACAGATACCTCAGGGGATCCCACCCTGCCACAGACCCCCACAGGAAGGGAGAGAGAAGCACATGTGGATGAGACCAAGAATGCCAAACACTGCTGTGATGGTAAGTGTTGCTTACCCTCTGCTCTGCCCTTAACCCTTGAAATAAACTAGATATATGGGTTAGGAGAGAACTGGAGAGGTCTTTAGGATGATAGCTTTTTTTTTTTTTTTTTAATCTGTCACATCTCTTCCCACCAGAATCTGAAGATCTGTGCCTTCCAGCTACCCAGTGCTTTGTGAAAAAGGAGAGCCAGAACCCAGATGGTGAGGACCTTGTGTTGTTTGAATTTGAATGCCAGTGAGAACTGTCCTTGAAAAGTGGTGTGACCAAATGGGAAACGGGACCCTGGTATTCTGAGACCAGCTGTATGCTCCCTGCCTTTTCTTCTACAGCTGTGCAGAGTTTGGAAGATGAGCCTACCCAACTGTTCCCATATACTCTTCCCCAAGAGCCTGGACCTTCCCGTCTCAGCCTTCAGATTCCAGGTACAAGAACCTTTCTCAGCTCCCAGCTTTGCATCCTTTCTCTTTTTCCTCTATATCCTTTCATATTCTGTCTTACATTAGACTTATCTGTTTTATGTGTATGAGTGTTTTGCCTGTATGTATATATCTTCAGATTGGGCATGCCTGGTACCCACAAAGGTCAGAAGAGGATCTTACCCTGTGGAACTGGAGTTTAAGGGCTGTTGTGGGCTTCCATGTGGGTTCTCAGAA
Source organism: Lophiomys imhausi (assembly GCA_907164525.1). Lineage (NCBI taxonomy): Eukaryota > Metazoa > Chordata > Mammalia > Rodentia > Muridae > Lophiomys > Lophiomys imhausi. Next base: position 473,403 of record CAJQZJ010000247.1, on the reverse strand, counting down.
CTGAACCCAGGTCCTCTACTAGAGTAACCAGTGCTGTTAACTATTAAGCCATCTCTCCAGCCCCTCATATTGTTTGGAGACAAGGAGTTCATGTATCTGAGGATGATGTTGAACTCCTGGTCCTCCCAAGTGCTGGGATTACAGGTATGTACCATCTAGCTAGGGATGAACAAGGGCTTCATGAATGCTAGATGAGCTCTCTACCAACTGAGCTGAGCTCCAGCCCCACCTTCATCTTGTTTTGCTGTTTGATCGATGTTCTCCATTTCATCAGGAAAAGAAATCGATACCAGACATGGCGACACACATTTGTAATCCCAGACCGTTCTCCATTTCATCAGGAAAAGAAATCGATACCAGACATGGTGACACACATTTGTAATCCCAGACCGTTCTCCATTTCATCGGGAAAAGAAATCTATACCAGACCTGGTGACACACATTTGTAATCCCAGACCGTTCTCCATTTCATCAGGAAAAGAAATCGATACCAGACATGGTGATACACATTTGTAATCCCAGACCTTGGGAGGCAGAGGCAGGAACTCATGGCCAGCCTGGACTACATAGAAAGTTTGAGGCCTTGTCTCAAATAAACCAAAATGGACTGGAGAGATGGTTCAGTGGTTAAGAATGCAACTGTTCTTCTAGAGAGCCAGAGTTCAGTTTCCCACCCATGTTAGGCAGCTGACAATCGCCTGTAACTCTAGTTCCTGGAAATCCAGCATTCTCTCCCATTACTCCTGGGTACCCACACACATAGTATACACACATACATGTGACTAAAAAAATTTTAAATACATCTTAAAAAATAACAAATAAGGGGCTGGAGAGATGGCTCAGCGGTTAGGAGCACTGGCTGCTCTTCCAGAGGTCCTGAGTTCAATTCCCAGCAACCACATGGTAGCTCACAGCCATCCACAACTGTGGCCCTCTTCTGGTTGCAGATGTTCATGCAGATAAAGTACCCATACATTAAATAAATAAATAAATCTTTAAAAATAAAATAACACCTGGGTGTGGTGGTGCACGCCTTTAATCCCAGCACTAGGGAGGCAGAGGCAGGTGGATCTCTGTGAGTTCAAGGCTAGTCTGGTTTACAAAGTGAGTCCAGGACAGCCAGGTATACACAGATAAACCGTGTCTCAAAAAAAAAAAAACCAAGCAAACAAACCAAAAAAAAGAACAAATAAAAAGCAGATTGCTGGGCTTTACCCTGCTTCTCGTTCAGGAGATTTGGGGTTGGCCTAAAAACTGAAAAAAAAAAAAAAATTCCTTCTGTGTTTTCCGTGGAGATTGAATCCAGGGCCTGATGCCTGGCAAGTATTCCCCTAAGCCACATCCCCAATCCTTGTGGGGTTTTTTTTTGTTTTGTTTTGTTTTGGGTTTTTTTTTGTTTTTGTTTGAGACAGGGTTTCTCTGTGTAACAGCCCTGGCTGTCCTGGACTCCCTTTGTAGACCAGGCTGGCCTCGAACTCACAGAGATCCGCCTGCCTCTATCTCCCGAATGCTGGGATTAAAGGTGTGAGCCACCATACCCGGTGGAGATGATAATTTTAGGAATAATATTCAGTGTTATAACCACTATCCTTCTTGCCACCTTGCCTTTTGTAATTCATTTAGCCATTTGTGAGTCTTCCCTGGTTCTTAGCCATATTATTGGATTTTTTTTTTTTTTTTTTGGTTTTTTCAAGACAGGGTTTCTCTGTATAACAGCTCTGGCTGTCCTGGACTTTCTTTGTAGACCAGGCTGTCCTTGAACTCACAGAGATCCACCTGCCTCTGCCTCCCAAGCGCTGGGATTAAAGGCGTGCGTCACCACCGCCCAGCCTCTTAGCCTTATTATTATTATTATTATTATTATTATTATTATTATTATTATTGTTATTATTATTTTAACCTGTGTGCCTCTCTCATTTTTCTGATCCCCTTTAGGTCCAGGTACTTTGGATGCACCTTGGGAAGTCTTAGCTACACAGCCGTTCTGCTTGAGAGAACAGACAGAGGCCTCTCAGCCCCAGCTCATTGCCACCCACCTTGAACTTCATGGATCTCATCCAACTCTACCTAGAGCACCACCAGGGCAGCAGCACCTGCTGAGAATTGAAGGCACAGAGATACAGACTATGGAGAAAGCTATGGGTATACGGAAGGAAATAGCAGACGGGGTGACCCCTGGGAAAGGGTCATTAGAGAGGGAAATCAGGGGAAGAGCCCCAAACAGTGAGAGAGATGGTATGATGGGGGAGAAGAACTAACTCGGCGAATAGAGGACAGAGAGCCAGAGACAAGAGTGGGACAAGGTGAAGGGTGGGAACCCTGAAGAGAATAGGGCGAGTTTGAAGGTAGAAATAGAGATGTCCAAAGACTCACAGAAGAAACAGAGAGAGAGAGAGCCAACTGGTTTAGAAGTGACCCTAGATGGGGGGGGGGGGGCGACAAAGGAAGGGAGCCATGATCAGAAAGGGCAGGTTGCCAGTCTAGCTCTAAAACCTGGAGTTGGGGTGAAGGACCCTGAAGGACTTGCTTCAGCCCTAATAATCTCTGGGAACCAGGGAGGAAGGGAAGACCCCTTGAGCTCCAGGAGGCAGCAGAGATGTGTGAGGTAGAGGGAGTCAAGGTGACATGTAGCCCTCATGGCACTTCGTCCCGGAGCTGCATGGCTCTCACCCACTCTTGTATTCTCCGACTAGGCCACCTGAGCTGCCAGATGACTCCTGCTGGGAAGGCTTCCAAGGTGAGCTGTTTTCTTGCCCCAACTTCACAGGTCACCCCCATCTCTGGCAGCCCCTTTGCGTAGCCTTTTATTTCTTTATCTGTATTTCCTGTTTTCTGTCTGCATGTACATGTGTGCATGTTTGTGAGGGGGTTTGTTTGGGGGGGAGCATGAGAAAGCCAAGTAACAACCTTGTATGCTATTCTTCAGGGACCACCAACTTTTTGGAAGGGAGTCAGGATCCAAGCTGGTTCAGAATTTGCTAAAGTAGACTAGGCTGCTTGGCAACAAGTTCCAGGGACCCTCTTTCTACCCCAGTGCTGGGTTGCAAGCATGTGCACCACACCCAGCCTTTTCACATGGGTTCTGCAGTTCAAACTCAGGCCTGCTGGTTGCCTTGACTGATGTACTGTCTCCCAAATCCCACGTTTCTACTTTGCTTCTTCATTCATTACTTGGCTTCCATTCCCATATCCTGCCACCCATAGTTCCCTTTATTGACTCAGAAATGTCTCTGTGTTCTTCACTCCTTGCCCCAGCCATGTCTTAATTACCACACCCACTTGTGCAGAACACTGCACTTGAGTAATGGAGAGAGATCCCTATGGTATCCAAAAGATCACTTCTTTCCCCAAAGAGTTCCTAGCCTAAAGAGAGGTCATAGGAAGAGAAGTACCAGTGAGCATGCTGTGACCATAGATAGAATCAAAGCCAGACATGCTGACAGGCCTGTCATCCCAGCATTTGGAAGGGAAGGTAGAAGAATCAGTGGAGGAGACTAGAATCACATGAGACCCTTCCTCAGAAACACTGAAAAGAGTCAAGATCCTTGCCTGCCTCTTTCTTGTTGCCTTTTGTCAGTTGCCTCTCCTCCTCAGGGTGATCCAGAGCCACCAGCCCATTGCCTGTTTTCTCCAGTGTCTGAAACTTCAGCTCCACCTCAGAGTCTCCTCACCTTTCAGAACCAAGAGCAATCTATACCTCAGCCTCCATTTTTGACCTCTTCTGAGCTACAACTTCCTGAAACTCTAAACACAAAGCCCAGTGTCAGGCCAAGGCGGTCCTCCAGGATGACCCCCTCCCCACATTCCTCTGTTGACCCTAGACCAACATCTCGAAACACTCAGGGCAGAGCAAATAGATCCTCTACCCGGACCCCAGAACTAATTATCCCTACAGACCCTGAGCTCCAGCCTCCCACCTCCACAGAACAGCCTGTCATCCCAAAACCCACATCTCAGGGCACGACACATAGTTCCTTTGTTAAGATGCCTGAACCAGTTTTCACAGGTGCTGAAATCCAGCCTCCCACCTCTGCAGAACAGCCTGTCACCCCAAACCCTACACCTCGGGCCACTCAGGGCAGGCCTAGTAAATCTTCCATCAAGACCCCAGAACCACTCGTCCCCACTGGCCCTGAACTCCAACCTCCCACCTCCACAGAACAACCTGTCATACCTAAACCCACATTTCGGGTTACTCGGGGCAGGCCACGTAAGTCTTCTGTCATGACCCCAGAACCAGTTGTCCCCACTGGCCCTGAACTCCAGCCTCTCACCTCTGCAGAACAGCCTG
>CAJQZJ010000247.1:399253-469102 GCA_907164525.1 Lophiomys imhausi | reverse complement strand
CCCACTGGCCCTGAACTCCAGCCTCTCACCTCTGCAGAACAGCCTGTCACCCCTAGCCCCACATCTCGGGCCTCTCGGGGCAGGCCAAGTAAGTCTATCAGGACCCCAGAACCAGTTGTCCCCACTGGCCCTGAACTTCAGCCTCTCACTTCCACAGAACAGCCTGTCATTCTGAAACCCAGGGCCACTCGGGGTAGGTCAAGTAAGTCTTCTATTAGGACCCCAGAATCAGTTGTCCCCACTGGCCCTGAACTCCAGCCTCTCACCTCTGCAGAACAGCATGTCACCCCTAACCTCACATCTCGGGCCTCTCGGGGCAGGCCAAGTAAGTCTTCTATCAGGACCCCAGAACCAGTTGTCCCTACTGGCCCTGAACTTCAGCCTTCTACCTCCACAGGACAGCCTGATACCACTAAGTCCTCATCTCAGGGCAGGACACATAGGTCCTCTGTCAGAACTCCTAAAGCAAATGTCACCACAAGCCCTGAATTCCAGCCCTTCTCTTCTAAAGAGCAGCCTGCCCCCAAGCCCACTGCTCTGGGTACTCGGGGAATGACAAATAGGTCCTCCGCCAAAGATTCTGAATCAGTTGATCCAGTAGCCCCTGATTTTAAGCCTCCCCCCTCCACAGACCATCTCATCACCTCTGAGATGGCAGGTCAGAGCATAACACTACAGTCTCCACCCCTAAGTACTTCCTCAGTTTCCACTACCGCTGAACTCCAGCCACCTATCCCCCTGGAGTCCATTCCTCAAGCCAGTAACCAAAAGAGGCGGAGGGCTGCTGGAAAACAGGCCACCCACACAGTTCCCATTGACCGCAAGCAGTCCTCAGCACCCTCTGAGCCTGAGTCCCAGTCTTCAGCCAACTGGAGCTCAGGGGTGTCAGAAGCAGATGAGTCCATTACAACCACTGCTGAGCCTGCCATTCCCCTTGTCCAGAATGAAGCAGCAAAGAGATCAGAGCTCATTCCCAAGCCCCAGCCTAAGGCTTCTAGAGTCCGCAAGAAGCCTCCTACTACCACAGGCTCACCCCTTCGAAAATGTCTCCAAACACAAGTGCCTGAGAAGACCACAGTCTTCAAGGAAGAGGATTCTGCAGAAGCAGTAGTGAAGGAAGAGGTAAGAAGACAGCTGGGGCTCCGTAGGTAGGAGCAAGAGCTGCGGGCCTCAGCTGTGCCCACTGGGATGTTTTTCAGCCTCAGGAGATAGCAATTCCAATACCAGGCAAGAGAAAAAGGGATCATGCAGAAGATGAGACCCAGGGAAACTTAAGTCGAAGCCGGCGAACTAAACCTCACCAAGAAACAGTAGTCCCCAAGGTAGAAAACAAGGGGCTTTGGCCTGAGATGGGTGCTGCTGCTGTGGATTGCTGTGACCGTCTTTGCACTGTCCTCCAGGTACTGTTCACAGGAGTCGTGGATTCTCGTGGAGAGCGAGCAGTACTGGTTCTGGGCGGCAGTCTGGCCAACTCGGTAAATGACGCCTCCTACTTGGTCACTGATCGCATCCGCAGGACAGTCAAGTTCTTGTGTGCCGTGGGGAAGGGGATCCCCATCCTCTCCCTGAAGTGGCTGTATCAGGTAAGAAGCCAGGAGATGATGAGTCCCTGAAAGGACTGCTCACCTGGCCTCCAAAGAAGCAGTGGGAGGAAAGGAGTTGGAGGATCAGTGTTAGCAAGGCAGAGGGATGCTTTAGAAGATGTTTATTGTGGGATGGAGAGGTGGCTCAGAGGTTAAGAGCACTGGCTGTTCTTCCCAAGGTCCTGAGTTCAATTCCCAGCAACCACATGGTGGCTCACAGCCATCTACATTGAGATCTGCCTGGGCATATATGTAGAGCAAATAATAAATAAAGGAGATATTATAATTAATAATAAATAAATAATATATAATAATATTTATATTTATATAATAAATAAATAACATAATAAAAATGTTTAAAAAAAAAGAAGATATTTATTGTAGGGCTGGGGTGACTCAGTGGTAGAGCATTTCAGATCTTGGGGTCAATTCTCAGTACTGGGAAGGATAAAGAGAACATGATGAGTTCTCTTCAGATGGAAACAGCTCTGCCTGTTCTTCCCTTAGTCCCAAAAGGCTGGTTACTTCTTGCCCCCTGATGACTACTTGGTGACTGATCCTGAACAAGAGAAGAATTTTAGCTTCAACCTTCGAGATTCTCTGAGTCGGGCTCGGGAACGGAGACTGCTGGAGGTGAGAGGCTGCATTCTTCACCATGCTTGAGTCCAATCCCTTGACCCCCCAAGAGGTTTCCCAGTGGCTTTGGCTTCTCGGTACAGACGTCTGTCTCCACAACTCACTCCTGTCTTAGGGCTATGAGATTCACGTGACCCCTGGAGTGCAGCCACCTCCACCTCAGATGGCAGAGATCATCCGCTGCTGCGGAGGCATCGTCCTGCCTGGCATGCCCCGTTCCTACAAGGTATGCGACCATGTCCTGAGCGTGGGGAGGGAACAGCTAGAAGGGTAGTGGGAATGAGAGAGAGTTGGAGCGATAATGAAGGGGAAGAGTAAGGAGGAGGGGACAGAGGTGCTGGCACCATGTGGACTTTGTCTTGTTTTGAGTTTTAAATATTTTCAAGTTACCAGATGTAGTGCCTTTCAATGTCAGTGCAGCACTTGGGAGTTGGGGGCAGAAGTTCTACGTATAAACTTGTAATAGCAAGACCTAAACCAGCCTGGACTGCATGTGAGTCAGTTCATCCCCAAACAATTTTAAATCTGTTACTACATTCAAAAGAATAGGGGCGGGAGGGATGGCTCATTGATTAAGGGTACTCGTTGCTGTATTATGAACACAGGGTAGAATCGCAGCACCTGCATCAGGCGGCTCACAAACACTAACTCCAGCAACAAAGAATTTGAAGCCCTCTTTGATCTTCATAGGTATCTGCATGTGTGGTACATAGACACACACACACAATGTGGTTTTTGTTTTTTTTTGAGACAGGGTTTCTCTGTGTAACAGTTCTGGCTGTCCTGGACTATCTTTGTAGCACTAGGCTGACCTCAAATTCATGGAGATCCGCATGTCTCTGCCTCCCCAGTGCTGGAATTAAAGAGGTGTGCCACCACACCTGGCTTATTAAGGTTTATTTATTAAGCTGGCTGTGGTGACACACACCTTTAGTCCCAGCACTCAGGAGGCAGAGGCAGGCGGATCTCTGTGAGTTTGAGGCCAGCCTAGGTTACATAGCAAGTTCGAGGACAGCCGGGGGTACATAGGAAGACTGTCTCAAAAGAAAAAAAAAATAACCCAGGCGTGGTGGCGCACGCCTTTAATCCTAGCACCCAGGAGACTGAGGCAGGCGGATCTCTGTGAGTTTGAGACCAACTTGGTCTACAAAGTGAGTCCAGGACAGCCAGGGATACACAGAGAAACCTTGTCTCGAAAAAAACAAACAAAAAACAAAAAAAAGAAAACAAAAAGATTTATGTGTTGGATGTTTTACCTGAGGATGTATGTCTGCACCATTTGTGTCCCTGGTGCTGGTAGAGATGAGAAGAAGGTAGATGGTGTTGGATCCCCTGAAGCTGGAGTTATATATAGGTTGTTAGGAGCTACCATGTAGGTGCCTGGAATCAAGCCTGGGTCCTCCGCAACATTAGCAAGCGTTCTTAACTGATGAAGCTCTCCACCCCCTTTTATTAAAAAAATAAATAACACACGTACCTTGCTTTGCACAACAGTTTCCATTGTGATGCTTTGTTTATTTAATTTTGTAGTCAGGCTGGCCTTAAGCTAGCATTAGCTCTCTTAACCTAACCCAGTGGTTCTCAGCTTTCCTGATGCTGTAACCCTTTAATATGTTCCTAATGTTGTGGTGACTCCCTAGCCATAAAATAATTTTTTTGTTGATAATATATAACTGTAATTTTGTTGCTGTTTTAAATTGTTATATATGTATATATGAATGTAAATTTCTATGTTTTCTGATGGTCTTAGGTGACTCTGTAAAAGTGTTGTTCATCTCCCAAGGGGGTTATGACCCACGAGTGGAGAACCTCTGTCTTAACCTAAGTACCAACTGCTTTTTTTCCTTTAGGTTTTGTTGTTTTTGTTTTGTTTGGGTTTTTTTTTTGTTTTGTTTTTCTAAGCTTTTTTTTTTTTGGCTAAAGTTTTTGTTTCTTGTTTTTTAGACAGAATCTAACATAGTAACCTGACCTATCCTTGAGCTCACTACATAATCCAGGCTGGCCTGAAACTCAAACTGACCCTTCTACCTCAGTCTTCCCAGTGCTAGGGTGAGAGAAGAAAGCATGCCTGAGTCCTAGCATTTGGGAGTCTGAGGTAGAAGGATCCAGGTATTTAAAGTGATCCTTGGTAAGTTTGAGGCCACCTTGGGCTACCTGAGATTGTCTCAAATCCCCCCATAACAGAGACAGGAAATGATTTTAGTAGGGTGTGGTGACTCACTTGTGATCCCAGCCCCACTTGGGAGGCAAAGGCAAGAGGATCACTGTGAACTCAGGGTTCAGCCAGTGCGCCACAGCAAGAGCATGCAGAAAACACACAAGTGTATCATTTCCTCCTCTTACGTGCTTAAATATACTTTATTCTTTTTCTTTTTGGTTTTTCAAGACAGGGTTTCTCTGTGTGGCCCTGCCTGTCCTAGACCTCACTCTGTAGACCAGGCTGGCCTCAAACTCAGGGATCCATCCACCTGCTTCATCCGTGCCTAGTGGTGTAAACCTTTAATCCCAGCACTGGGGAGGGAGAGGCAGATGGATCTCTGTGAGTTCTAGGCCAATCTGGTCTACAAAGTGAGTACAGGACAGCCAAGGATACACAGAGAAGCCCCATCTTGGAGGGGGAAAAAACCCACCAAACAAACAAAAGAGAGGTCTACCCGCTTCGGCCTCCTGAATGCTGGGATTTAAGGCGTATGCTACCACACCTGGCAACTGAATACACATTTCTAAGAAATGTGTGCCTCTTCTTCAATATTCATAGTACCATTGCTTACCTCCAGCAATTTTTTTGTTTTTCATTTTTTGTTTTTTTTTTGAGACAGAGTTTCTCTGTGTAGCCCTGGCTGTCCTGGACTTGCTTTGTAGACCAGGCTGGCCTCAAACTCAGAGTGATCTGCCCGTTTCTGCCTTCCGAGTGCTGGGATTAAAGGCGTGCACCACCACACCTGGCTCAATTCCAACAAAATTAATAATAGTTTCTCTATTAATCCAAATTTTTCAGTTACCTGAAAGATGTCTTTTTGTTGTTCTGTTTGTTTGTTGAGACAGTGTCTTTCTACATAGCCCTGGATATCCTGGAATTCAGTATGTAGACCAGGCTGGCCTGGAACTCATAGAGATCCACCTGCCTCTGCCTCCCGAGTGCTGGCATTAAAGGCGCGCACCACCATGCCCAGCTTTGTTTTTGTTGTTTTGATGGTGGCAGGTTTTGTGTTTGGTTGTTTTTTAGAGTGTGTAGCCCAGGCCATCCTCTTGGCTCAGTCAACCAGGTGCTGTGACCCTGACAAGATGAAGAATGTATTTTACTTTTTTGTTGTTGTTGCAGAATTTTGTGCAAGCATGATGGTACATACCTGTAGAACCTACCATTTGTTGAAGAGGTTGAAGCAAGAGACTCACTTGAGGGCTGGAGAGATGGCTCAGCGGTTAAGAGCACTGGCTGCTCTTCCAGAGGTCATGAGTTCAATTCCCAGCACCCACATGGTGGCTCACAACCATCCATAATGAAATCTGGTGCCCTCTTCTGGCCTGCAGGAATACCTGCAGACAGAACACTATACACAATAAATAAACCTAAGAGTTCAAGGTCAGATGGAGTAGCACAGTGAAACCCTCATTTCTTTTTTTTCGAGACAGGTTTCTCTGTGTAGCCCTGGCTGTCCTGTACTCAGAGATCCACCTGCCTCTGCCTCCACTGCACAGCAAGAACCTCCACTTCTTAAAAACAAAAAGCTAAAGTTCATACAAAGCCTATGAACTTGTATTTTTTGATTCTCTTACTGTGTAGTGCCCCTTGGCCCCACCCGCCCCTGCCTTTGTAGTAACCAACTTCTCACAGAGATGAGGCCAGCTGTCCCTGAGAATGTTCCCAGTCAGTTCATATCATTTTTAATCTTGTCCCACTAAATTCTATGTCTCATGCAAATTTTAATGATTGAAGCTGCAATCTGCAGTGGGGCTGGGAATGGTGCTCAGATGGCCGCCTGCTTGCCTAGCACACATAAACCTCTGGGTTTGATACCTATCACACATAATACACACCTGTCTCTGGAGGTGTGGAGGGAAGAGAATCAGAAGTTCAAGATTACTTTAACTACAGAGTAAATTTCAGGCCAGCTTTGGTTATCTGAAACCCCTTTTTAGAAAAGAGAGGGGTAGGTGTGCAGAGGTGTTTGAGTTGATCTTTGGGGCAAGAATACTTACTCCTCAGTTCTGAGCCTGCTTAGTAGGTCCTGCATCTTTCTGAATTTCCATCCTCCTAACTGTCTTTGCTGTCTCTTCCACAGCCTCACCGAGTTGTTGTGACCTGCACTAAAGACCTTCCTCGCTGTGCCATCCCATCTGGCCTGGGGCTTCCCCTCCTCTCTCCTGAGTTCCTCCTGACTGGAGTGCTAAAGCAGGAAGCCACACCAGAGGCCTTCATCCTCTCCAAATTGAAAACATCATCTACCTAAAAAAAAAATCTACTTCTACCCTCTCAGACCAGCAAACAGTCCTAGAAAACACTTAGCAAGAGGAAAATACACACTCTCAATTAAGACAGGGCAAGGGGGTCCACACCTTTAATCTCAACACTTGGGAGGAAGTAGCCACATTTTTGTGAGTTCTAGGCCAGCCAGAGCTACATAATGAGACCCTGTCTTAAAAACCAAAACATGCCAAAACAAAAAAACCTCAGGATTTCAGAGTGCTTTGGGAATGTGGATAAGCCCAAAAAGTTTTTGGGAAAAAAACAAAAGGAAGTTTTTTCATAGATATCTATTTTTTAGTTGGCCCACCCAAGTTGGGGTGTAGTTCTGTGGCACTTGTCATCACGGTCGAGTCCTGGTTCAGTCCTGCATGCTGTGCTCAGCCTTGCTTCCAGGCCCAGCATCCTAATCCTGCCCCCCCACCCCCACCCCCTTTTCTTCCCAGGATTCTTATTAAAGTGAACCAGCTCTCAGGAGCTGAGAAGATGAGGTGGCTAATGGGATGTGTTTTCTGATTTCTGGCCCACTTGGTTAGAAAGGGTTTTAGTTTTCCTGCTTTCCAGAATTTGCTGTTAGCTTTGGTGATCTCTGTAGGTCAGGGTTCACTCTGCCTGCCTGATGGCGAGTGCCTGGTGTGCAGATACAAGATGGCTTTGAATTTGCACTTCATTTGTCGTCACTGATGTAGAGTAGATTAGATTTTTTAATGGTTGTTACTTTCCAGGATGTGGAGAAAGTAGAACTCTTGGATACTGCTGGTGTTTGGCTTGACCTCCGGAGTAAAGAACTTCAAAGTTCGTTTAAAGTGAAGTGCAGAGCTAGGGATTTCCTGTAGACCCAGTACTTAGGAGGCTGAAGCAAGAAGATCACAAGTTCCAGTTCAGCCCGGGCTACAAAGTAAAACCTTGTCTTGGAAAAAAAAGTCTGGGCATGGGGGTCCACCCCTTTAATCTCAGCACTTGGGAGGTTAGAGGCAGGTGGATCTCTGTGGGTTCAAGGCCAGCCTGGTCTACAGAGTGAGTTCCTCTGGATTCTTTTTTTTTTGTTTGTTTTTCAAGACAGGGTTTCTCTGTGTAGCCCTGGCTGTCCTGGACTCAATTTGTAGGTCAGGCTGGCCTCGAACTCGCAAAGATCCGCCTGCCTCTGCCTCCCAAGTGCTGGGATTAAAGGCGCGCGCCACCACTGCCCGGCTGTTCCTCTGGATTCTTAACAGAGTAAACCCTATCTTGACAGAGAGAGAGAAAAAATAGTTTTTTTTTTGTTTTGTTTTTTGTACTAGCTCTGGTCATCTCTATGGTCAGTACTCATTGGTCCTGCCAGATTACCATATGATCCAGCAATACTGCTCTGCATTCTGTTAAGTTCTGTAAGCAAAGAAAACATTTCAACATGTAACTTGGCCTCTAATCCCAGCAGTCCTGGTAGAGGCAAGTGGGATCAGAAGTTCAAGGTCAGCTTTGGCTACATAGCAAATTGGAGGCCAGTCTAAATTGCAAGAGACTCAAAAATGAAAAACAAGCACTTCATAAATGTTGGTAAATCTTTGTGGGGCCGAGTATTGAATCTAATGCTTGCTTTATGCGCTCTAGGCAAACTTCCACTAAGCCTCATTCCCAGACCCTCATCTCTTCATGATAGCCAAATTTAGAAACCCTAGATGTTCCTGCAGCGAGGGGGAGCATGTAAATACGCTGTGTGCACAGGGAGGAAGGTGCAGACATTAAATGGAAGCACAGCACTTGAAGGTGAGTCTCCTCAAGAACAGTGTAACTAAAAGACGCAGACACAAAGGACACGTGTGATTCCTCCTGCCTAATATATCCAGGATGGGTGAATTCACAAAGATAAGAACAGATTGATGCTTGCCTGTTTTTTTTTTTTGTTTTTTTTTTGTTTTGTTTTTTTGTTTTTGCCAGACTCTTGAGTGCAAGAGAGCTTCAAGGGGTCTAGAGTTTCACTGTAGGGAGGTGACAGTCTTGGAGCCAGAAAGGTACTGATTGTACATAGTGCAGAATGTTAAATACTATATTAAAGGTTTTTTTTCTTTTTTGCTATGTGAATTTCACACATCAATAAAAAAGTTGCTTACTTTGTATACTTTCCCTGTGGTGAATTATGTATAAGTAGAAGAGTACTTTGGTGGTGTACATATAGCCTAATTCCTGTCCAGGTGGTGGGCATCACACAGACCCTGCTCGTGACAGGAAACTGCCTTGCAGCACATTTACACACTGGCTGAATGCTTGCTCTATGGTTTTTCTTTCTGGGGGTGCTGGGGTTGAGTCTAAAGTTGCCTGATGCTCCCAAATGTTTCACCACTAAACAGTCCCAGACCTTTGTTAATTTGGTGCCTGTGGAGGCCAGAAGTCAGCCTTGGACGTCCTCCCTGTGGCCAATTTGTGTTTCTTTGAGACAAGGTATCTCACAGGGACATGGAACTCCCTGATTAGGCGAGGCTGGATGGCCAGTGAGGCTTCTGCCTCCCTAGGGCTTAGATTATGAATAAGGATGAAGCAGGTTAAAGAAAAGCCAAAAAGCTTAGTGTGGTTCCGTTTCCCACTTACAAGCTCTTCTGGGACCACCTCAGAGCTGCCAAAAGAGCAGTGGAGACAGGCTGTAACCCCAGCACTTGGAGGCAGAGGCAGGGGATCAGCTACAAAACAGCAAGCTTGACGACAGCTCGGTTATATGAAGATTCTGCCATTAAAGGTGTGTGCCACCACCGCCTGGCTAGATTTTGCCACTTAAAAAAAAAAAAAAAAGCCAGGTGTGGCAGTCCACACCTTTAATCAAGCATTTGGGAGGCAGAGGCAGGTGGATGTCTGAGTTTGAGGCCATCCTGGTCCACAAAGTGAGTTCCAAGCCAGCCATGGCAGGGTGGTTATACAGAGAAACCCTATCTTGAAAAACCAAGAAAAAAAAAAGTATGCAGAGAGCTTCTTCAAAAACAGTGATATTCACAGATGCAGCCCACTCTGCAAATTTCCCAAGAAGTGTCTGTGTGTGAGTATGTTTGCCTTGGACATTTTTAGCTCCCTGATCTTGCTGATACACTGAGGGAGCTCATGTCTTCTGAGGACCCTGTTCTCATAGAACTATGGTGGTGACTGGGCCTTTCACCCTGCGATCTTCTTTCTCGCACCTCTCCACCCTCTCCCACCTCCTGCCCCAAGACAGGGTTTCTGCGTGTATTCCTGGCTGTTCTGGAACTCATTCGGTACACCAGGCTGGCCTTGAACTCACAGATCCACCTGCCTCTTCTTCCCGAGTGCTGCGATTAAAGGCGTGCGCCACCACCCGGCCTTTTTTTCTTTTTCTTTTTCTTTTTTTAATGGCTCTTTCGGACCCGGTTTCCATATGCAGTCCAAGATAACTTCAAATCCTCTAGCCTCAGCCTTCCGAGTACTGCAACTACAGGCATGAGCCACCACGCCCAGCTCTAAAACGATCACCAAACAAAAGTCTATGTTGGGCTTGGTGGCGCCGCATGTAACCCCAACACACCAGGAGAAAAGAAGTGGCTGTCCTAAAGAACAGGATGTTCTTCCTGTTTCCACGCAAGGGAGACTCTATCTTCACTTTCCATGAGAATGCTAGCCGCGCTGAGATTCGACCCACGCGGGTTGGGGCAGAGTCGCGGCCCTGACGACGCCTGGGATTCCAGGCTCGGCGCTGTGACGTGCCGCTCAGGGTCCCCGCCCCGCGGTCAGCACCCCACGGAGGCGGGACCTGGGCGGGGCCAGCAGTCGCGGGAACCCCGAGCCCGCCTTCTCCGCGAGCTCCGCGCCGCTCGCCATGGCCCCCGCGCTGCTGCTGGTCCCCGCGGCCCTCGCCTCCTTCATTCTGGCCTTTGGCACCGGAGTCGAGTTTGTGCGCTTCACCTCCCTGCGGCCGCTGCTGGGAGGGATCCCGGAGTCCGGCGGTCCGGGTGAGCCGCAGGGATCCAGGGCGAGCTGAAGCCGATGGGAGGAGCCGGAGCAGCGTGGCGAGGGCGGGGCGTGGAAACAAATGACAGGGGAACCGCCAAAGCTGAGAGCCGCCGCTAGGAAGAGACTAGAAGGCGGTATCAGAAGCTCCAAGATTAGTCCTGGGCAGTGAAGACTGACAGAACACGGGCGGAGGTGGGGGTAGGATTTTGTGGGGAGAACTAGGGAAAGGGGAAAGGTAAAAAGAAGAAACATTAGAAAGCCGCGACAGGGAGCCAGTGGCAGGCAGCTCACACCTTTAGTCCCATTATTGGGGAGGCAGAGGTCAAGGTCTATTACTGGTGCTACTACTGACTTCAAGGCCCAGTCTACTGAGTGCTATGTATGTAGAGAGACCCCGTCTTGGGGGGAAAACAACAACAAACTCACTTCAAAGATGACTTCCCCAGCCTCCTTGCTTGTGTGTGTATGTCTGTATGTGTGTGAACACATGTGGAATGTGGCTTGTGCTTCAATGTTTGGACGTGCAGCTGAAGGACGACCTTGAGTCTTTTCTCAGGAACCCCTTAGACAGGGTCTTACTGTGTATCCCCACCTGCCTTGGAGCTCAGCAGTCCACCTGCCTCTGCCTCCCACGTATTCTGGGGACAGAGTCTCACTGAGACCTGAGACCTACCTACCAGTTAGGTTAGATGGATCCCCTGGAACTTGGGTTATAGATGGTTGTGAGCTGCCATGTGCCTGCTAAGAGCCAAACTGGGTCCTCTGGAAAAGCAGCAAGTGTTCTTAACCAACCCCTCTGAGGACTCTTCTGTCCCTGACTCCCCCGCACTGAGATTACAGGCACACACCACCATGCTGGGCTTTTTGTAGGGGTCCTGAGGATGGAATTCAAGTCCTCATGTTTTCATAGCACTGCATAGATGGAGTCTCCCCACCCCTCCCACCGCGGGAGGTTTGAATGGTGACCCTACCTCCATTCTCCTAAGAACCTTCCTCCCCAGAAGGAGCCCTAGGGAAGATGGAAGACTGAAGAACAGGAAAGGGAACTGGGTATGGCCTTGGCAAGATCTTGAAAGCATCAGAGGCATGACATAGGGCTCCAAAAATGAGGGTAGGGGGAACCTTCCAGCCATCTTAACTGACCTTTTGTCTCTCACTTCCCTAACTCCCCTCAGGTGCCCGCCACGGGTGGTTGGCTGCCCTGCAGGACAGAAGCATTCTTGCCTCCCTGGCTTGGGATCTGGGTCTTCTGCTACTGTTTGTGGTGCAACACAGCCTCATGGCAACAGAGACGGTGAAGGCGTGGACATCCCGGTACTTTGGAGTCCTTCAGAGGTCACTGTATGTGGCATGTACTGCCCTGGCCTTGCAGGTATGAGGCTTAGCCAAGGGAGATATGATTCATGGTGTGCTTACACTGGAGGAACAAAATGAATGTGAACAGAAGATGCTAATCTCAGCTTCCATTACTCCAGGGCATATATACTCCACTCTATTGGCAGAGGTGTGTGTGTTCGACATACCCACCCCACACACACACATGAGCTAGCTAGCAGTCTCCCCCTTGCAACTTCGTTCATGTTGTCTTGCTTCAGATCTCCTTGATTACTCCTCTTGGTTACAGTTCTGGTCTTACAGACCACCTCCCGAGGCCTCACGAGAGGACTTTGCCTTCCACTTAGTCCTGTCATAGGCTAGTCTGGTGGTTCCCCACCAACCCCCACCCCACCCATTCTGCCAATCCTGCGTAGAAAGGTCATCTTCATGTCTTTGGTACCCCACCCAGGACCCTCCAGGTGGTAAATATTTACTGTTTACATCTGAGGGAAAGAACTATAGGTTATTTTGGGGCAAAGGAGACCACTGGTATGCCCAGTCTCTCTTCTTTCCCCAGTTGGTGATGCGGTACTGGGAGACTGTACCCAGAGGCCCCGTGTTGTGGGAGGCTCGGGCTGAACCTTGGGCCACCTGGGTGCCCCTCTTCTGCTTTGTGCTGCACATCGTTTCCTGGCTCCTCATCTTCAGTATCCTTCTGGTGTTTGACTATGCTGAACTCATGGGCCTCAAACAGGTGAGGATCCCATACCCCAACCTGAGACCTACACCTACAGCTCTTTCCCTCCTATACTCTGCCAGTGACTGTGGGTCTCCTGGGCTTGAGGATGATGCCTGGATCAGAGACTTGGGTTGGGGTGGAGTCTCAGAAGGGTCCTAGGCCTCATGTCTAAGATGGTGGTACCAGGAAGAGCACAGAGGCAGCTGAGGAAGAGGGCTTGGCTTGATTTCCATGCTGTTCTGTGTCCTAGGTGTATTACCATGTGCTGGGGCTGGGTGAGCCTCTGGCTCTGAAGTCTCCTCGGGCCCTGAGACTTTTTTCCCACCTTCGCCACCCAGTATGTGTGGAACTGCTGACTGTGCTCTGGGTGGTTCCCACCTTGGGCACCGATCGCCTCCTCCTGGCTCTTCTCTTTACCCTCTACCTTGGCTTGGCTCATGGGCTTGACCAGCAAGATCTCCGATACCTCCGGTCTCAGCTACAAAGAAAACTCCAGCTTCTCTCCAGGCCCCAGGACGGGGAAGCAGAGTGAGGAGATGACTCTGGGTTGTAAGCCCTGTACCTCCTTCCCACCTCAAAATCAAAACCCCTTAGCACCATGCTGTGTTTGTTTCAGACAAGAGGCTGGAAGCCATGCTGTCCCTCCCCCCTGCTTGAGATCTCAGTTCCAGGATCCAGGTCCCAGACTCTAAATTCAGTTTTGGCCACTGGCCTCCAGGATCTACTTCTCACCAGCCAAGAATGGCTACAGAACTCATGAGTCTCCTTTGAGGGCATGACCTCCACACACAGGGTCTGCCTTGAGCACTCACACCCCCAGCACTGTTACCGGCTCCTCAGGGACCCCCTTCCTAGCTTCCACTTCAAGGAGCTTTAGCAGGGCTTGTGTGTCCTCCGGACTCCTGCCTTAGTTTCTCCACCTCCTTAGGTCCCGCCCCACAGCTCCGTGGTGCGTCTCCCATAGCGGTGTCTCCGGTTTCTAACTCGGGTTGACTCAGGGCTCCCTGCTCTCCCAAAGGATATGCGCTGCAGAAAAATTAAAATTTTGTACCTACGGTATCCAGTTGTCTGTTTATGTCTCAAACCCCAGGACCAAGTTCTCGTGGCAAGCACTCTAGGACGATCGCTGGGCTGGGGCCACACCCCATGGATCCGCCCCATCTCTCAGTCACCCAGTCCTGCCCCCTCCAAATAGTACTGTTTCTCCGAGTATAGATCAGGGAACCCTTAGGAGGCAGAGTAACTCTCTGGGAGGGGAGGCAACTCCCAAAGCCGTTTGCCTCAGATCCTGGGGCACGGCAGCCGCTTTCTCCGCCACGGTAACAAAGACTGGCCGGGGACAGAAAAAGCGTGGGGAGGAGCGGCAAGAGATGGGAAGGGCGGGTCCGACTCCGAGCAGCTGCCGCTTCCTCCCCAGGTCCCTCAGGGGGCCTGAGTCACGGGCCGCCGCCCCAGGCCGGCCCGCTGGAGCAATAGGTCTGGACACCCTACTTCTTGCAAGGAAGGAAGCGGTGAATGCCTCCGGAGACAGGCGACCAAGAGCTACGGATTGCCGCGGCTGGCGAGAGAACTCCCACCAGAGACCCACGCGGGAAGGAGGGCAGCGAAGCCCCGCCCTTCGCCGGGCTCCGCCCTGCGCCCCCTTCCCTCGCCCCATTGTCCGCAGACAAAGCGGTCGCCGCCCCCGCCTGGCCCCCCGTCCGCGTCTCCGTCCCTCCTCCTGGGCTCCCTGTGCCCTCCCTCCTCCTCTGCTCCCCTCCCTCCCTCCGGATCTCTCTCTGCCTCTCTCCTCCTCTTCCTCTCTCCCGAAGCCTGACTCCACTGCACCTCCTCCTAGGGGCTCCAAGGCGCGTAAGTTGACTGCGGGGGCTCCCACTTCCAGGTCCCACCTCCCGGCTCCTGATCTCCCCTGGACCGCCACCCCTTTGTGCAGAGATTGCCTGCCCGTGCAGTCCCCTCCGGTGCACGGCCCTCTGGGTCAGGGTCCCCTGAGAGTGGGGGGTCCCCAGTCGGGGACAGCAGAGGCGTGATGCGGGGTCTTCGTCGCGCCGGTGCCTTGGGGCATAGCTGGTGGGGGAGGCCGGCAAGGTGGAAGGGACTGGACGCGGGTGGACGCCAGGGTTCCGGGAACGCGTCGGCAGCACACCGGCTCGGGTACCGCAAGTCCCCGCGGAGGGTGTTTCCCCCGAGCCGCCCCGAGGGCGGGATGCGCGGTGGGGTGGGGGCCGGACTGGGGGCGGGGCCGGGCGCAGCCGGGCGCAGCCGGGAAGGCGGCCGGGACCTGCGGGGCCCCGCGCGCAGAGGCGCCGGCGCCCTTGCCCGGCTCCCGGTCTCCCCTTCTCCCCTGGACCCCTGCCCTCTACTTCTATCCTCACATCCCCTCCGACCCCCTCGCTCCCTCGCCGGCTGCTTCCCCGTTCTTCCTTCCCACTTGGCTTTCCTGGGTACCGGGGAGGCAGCCTCGACTGAACCTGCTCACTTTCTCTCACCCCAGCTCCTCGTCCCCTCGCTCTCTCCTGCTTTTTCTTCCCTCCCTTTCTCAAATCTTAGGGACTTTCTAGTGCCCACGAACCCCCACTTGTCTCTGCCTCTGCCCGGAATCTCGACTCTTCCTCTCCCATTATCCCCACCCCCAACTTGGCAGCCAGCTTTTCTCTTCACTTTTTCGGTTCCTCCCTCCTCTGCCGGTTTCCCTCTATCTCCATCCTTAGTTCCACTGTCCATCTCAGTCCCTTCCCGCATAACTTCCTCCCCCGCACTCCATTCTCAGTCCCCGGCCCCTCTGAAGCCTCCTGTCCCCTAGCGCTCTCTCCTTCACTTCCAGTGACCATGACCGCTATCCCAGATTGGAAGCTGCAGTTGCTCGCCCGGCGGCGGCAGGAGGAGGCAGCGGTTCGTGGCCGTGAGAAAGCAGAGCGGGATCGCCTGTCCCAGATGCCAGCCTGGAAGCGGGGAATCCTGGAGCGACGCCGAGCCAAGTTGAGCCTGCCTCCTGGAGAGGCGAGCCCTGTGCCTGGGAATGCAGAGGCCGGACCTCCCGACCCAGATGAATCTGCTGTCCTATTGGAGGCTATTGGGCCAGTACATCAGAACCGATTCATCCAACAGGAGCGACAGCGGCAGCAGCAACAGCAGCGAAGTGAGGTGCTTGCTGATAGGAAGCCTGGGCCTCTGGAGGCTCTAGAACGGAGATCAAGCCCTGGTAATTTACGAGATCAGAGCCCGAAGGGAAGAGAGTCAAGAGAAGAGAGGCTAAGTCCCAGGGAGGCCAGAGATAGGAGACTGGTGATAGGGGGAGCCCAAGAGTCAAGTTCCAGGACTTTGGAGACTCAAGACTGGAGGCAGAGCCCAGCAGAGGCCAGAGACCTGAGTTCAAGACCAACAGAGGCTCAGAAATGGAAGCTGAGCCCTGGAGACACCCCAGAGGAGGGTCTGAGATTAGCAGCGTCTAGAGATCACAGTCCCAAGGCAAGAGAGGCATTGGAAAGCAGACTGGGCCCTGGGGAGACTGGTGACCAGAAGGCCAACCTGACAGAGGCCCCTAAATGGAATCTTGATTCTCGAGAACTCCAGAAACAGAGCTTGCCACAGCTGGAGGCCACAGAGTGGAGTCTGAACTCAAGAGAAGAGATAGAAGACGACTTGGAGGACTGTGGGATAAAGGAAGAGAAAGAGAGTTCAGGCATCATCGTCCCAGACCAGTCTCCAGGGACAAAGGAGGTTGTGGATACCGCCTCTAGAGAAGTGGACGCTACTGAGCAGAGGCCCAGCCCTGAGGAGGATGGAGACCGGATCTCGAGGCCCACTGAAGGCTGGAAATGGACCTTAAACTCTGGGAAGGTTCGTGAACAGACACCTTGGGACATAGATCTGCAAACTATGAAGCCAGATCCTCCAACAATTTCAGAGAAGCACCATGGGCCTTCTGGTGTGGAGGTTGTAGGGGAGGCTGAGAAGGAGGAGGCGGGGGCTCAGAGCAGGCCTCTGAGAGCCCAGCAAAACCTCTGCCCTGAGCCCAACCCCCTCCCACCAGAGCACTCTGGGACGGAAGGCTCGAGACAGCAGGAAGAGGAAGTAGCAGAACCCAGGCCCCCAACATCAGCCCCTCTGTCTCCCCAACCCCCAGTCCCAGCTGTCCCCCAATCCCCTGGGGATCCCCTCATGAGCCGTCTGTTCTATGGGGTGAAGGCAGGACCGGGCGTGGGGGCCCCCCGCCGCAGCGGACACACCTTCACTGTCAACCCACGGAGATGTGTGCCCCCTGCCAGCCCAGCCCCTCCAGTCACCCCTGCCACAGCTGATGCTGCAGGGCCTGGAGCTGGGAAGAAGCGGTACCCAACTGCTGAGGAGATCTTGGTGCTGGGGGGCTACCTCCGTCTCAGCCGCAGCTGCCTTGTCAAAGGGTCCCCCGAAAGACATCACAAACAGGTAAGAAAGCTGCCATGCCTGACTGGGTAGGAGTCTCTCTCGTTCTGACTGGATGGCTCTTTTATACATGCCTCTGCTCTTGTCTTTTATCCTTTTTATTCCTGCCACCCCCCTTCCTCCCTCTGCACACACACCCTTCCTCTGGGTAACCTTCTTCGCCATTCATCTCGGAGCCCCAAGGATTTTGCTCAACTGCAGTGTTGGGGTGTGTCGTTTTCAGGGTGTGTCCTCCCTTATGCTCTTTATTCCCCCCCCTTTTTTTCCCTTTGAGTTTTTGATCCCGCCAAGCATTTCTGGTAGGAGAGAATGGGGAAGATGAGGGAGAAAATTCCCGGGAGGGCAGAGAATGTGAACCTAAGAAGTTCAGGAAAGTTGGGATGAAAGTCTCAGCCCGAGAAGGGATGGAACTAAATGAGGACATCCCAGGACAGAGAGGGGTGATGAACAGAGGGAGACGCAAACAGGCCATTTGAATTGGGTGACCTCAGGGTTGCCTGCCCACCCCCAAGTGGGCAAGTGTTGGACAGTACTTCTTCTCTCTGGTCTGGGGACAAGAAAAGCCTCCTCTCTTCCAAAATATCCCAGTCCCTTCCCCCATCTTTCCTCCCTGGGCTTCCCTTCCCCCAGTGAACTGGCTCAGCCTTGATTTTTCCCCTCTGTTCCTGCTACCCTGGCCTCTCCCTCCCCTTGGGGTAGAAAAAGAGAGAAGTTCATTTGCACTGAATCGAGAGCAAGAGGCTGACAGGCACTGTGGGAGTTGGGGGCAGGGGTGGGTCAGAGGTTAGACTGGAATGCACACATGGAAGGGGTTACAGGACAGGATAACTGTCCCCTCTGGCCCAATGCCTTCCTCATGTGCACCAATCTGGAGAGAGACACCCCATCAGTGCTACACTCAGACGCCTCAGACCAGAAGGCCCTCCACCCAACACACCTCTTCCCAGGGCCTGGGAAGGCTGTCTCATCCTTATTCATGCAACTATGTTTGTGTGTATGTGCATTCACTGTCAACAGAAGACCGTTAGGACCAAAGACTAGGACTAAGCTTGGGAGTCATTTGATTCCTCCCCATTCATCTTTTTGTTGCTTTTAATTCATGCACAGAGTATTCATTTTCATTATAGAAAATTTGAACGTGACTTTTGTTCTCCCACATCTGCCTCAGCTACTGTTGGCCTTTCTTCTCAGGACTGGGCAGGCATGAAGGACTGAGGACAGGAAATTCTCTCAGGGTGAGGTGTTCAGAAAAGTCACTTCCTACTGAGGCTGGCTCGTGACTTTGGGGAATGAGCAGAGGGAGGCACAAAGCTTTGTGGCCCAAGCCTAGGAACCATCTGGGGGAAGCCAAGGAGCCTGGTGCACAGCAGGGGCTGTGGTGGTGATGGTACCTAGGTCATCAAGTAGGAGGGGCGGAAGCAGACCTTCCAAACAGGAAGCCTGGGGTGGGGGCCGGAAGGCTGGTGGCACTGAGTGGGAAGAGCCGGCCTGGGGCTGAAAGAACTGCTCAGGATGTGGTGAGAGAATCAGGAAGCAGCTACACTGGTGTGGAGGTGGGAGGAGGCAGCACAGTTCCCTAGACCTGACATGACCGTCTACCTCGCCTTCTCAGATCCACATCCGCACCTCACAGCCTTCTGTGCAGCCTCTTGAAGGATTATTGTGCCTTGTCCTGCCTCTTCCCAACCATCAACCACCATCCCTCACCTTTCCCAAACAGTTCCTTTTTGGGCTACTTCTCTCAGACTGATCCCTGCCACCATGAGCTGTAGCTGGTGCTCTTCCCCAGCGGCCTCTCTGGCTGGAGACCTGCCCCTCCTCCCTGGCCCCCTTGCGACCTTATATAGCTGATGAGAGGGACCCAGTGAGTCACTTCCCTCCCTGCCCCCCTCCCAATTCGGGTTATGCATTCCTGAGCAGCCCAGTCAGAAGCTGGGGGGAAGCGAAGCTAAAGGGGGTGACACAGAAGTGAAGTAGGTAGAGAAAATGAATCATTTACAGAACTGTTGGTAAACTACAGGGTGGGGGAGCTTAGGAAAGAAAGGGGAATGGGCTTCTAGAAACTTGGGTAAAGCTGCCAACAAAACCAGTATGGGTCCCTTTCCAGATACTGGGATTTGAGCCGTCTGGTGGCTGTCTTTCTCTTCTATCAGCAATTGCCCCTTGCCTTGGTCCTCTGTTGGGACCTCACCTGATGTCTAGACAAACCTTACCTTATGAAGTGTGGTGGCAACTGTGTATATAATAAGTAGTCGGTACAACACAGCCTTCTGCACCAAGGGCGATTGTATCCATGATTTGGACCAAGCACAGACCAAAAATATTCAGGCCCTCCAAGCTGGTGGCTCAGAGTTTTAATTCCATTTATGGAATGTCAAGTTCAAGGCCAGCCTGGGCTACTTTGTGAGCTCCAGTCTCAGAAATTTAAAAAAAAAAAAATTGAACCGGGGAGATGCCACAGCCATTAAGGCCACTTTCTGCTCTTATGCAGAAACCACCTATGTAGAGAGCGCAGTCCTCCACCCCAGCTCTGGGGGAATCTGATGCCCTCTTCTGGCCTTCTCAGGCACTGCACACACATGGTGCACTTACATGCAGGAAAAACACCAAACACATTAAAATAAAACAAAAAAGAACGTTTCTAAAAAAATTAAATAAACTTGAGAGATAGGAAGGCCTGTGTACATTGTATGCAGCACTAGGCCATTTTATGTAGGAGAGTTGATCAGCCGGGCATTTTGTGTGAAGAGGTCTTACCACTACAGAGTCCCCCAAGATATGAAGGGTGTGAGTGATTATGGAAATATTAGTACAAGGGTGTGTGTGTTAGGATCAGGACAGAGTAGGCTGCAAATGCGGCTGCTTCTGAACAGATGGGATGCCCTGGAGTAGAGGAGCCTTGCAGGCAGAGGGAGCAGTCAGCACAGAGGCCTGGCGGTGGACATGTGTCTGGGAAGCTGGTAGAAGGAAATCACCCTGCTGCCTTTCGTTAGGCTCTGGAGTTTGCTGAAAGTGAGATGAAATTAGCTGTTGCAGGATGTGGAGCGGTGGTGGTGTACGCACTCGGGAGGCAGAGGCAGGCGGATCTCTGTGAGTTCAAGGACAGCCAGGGATACACAGAGAAAAACAAAAACAAACAAAAAAAAGTCATTGCAGGATGCCAGGCTGTCATGCCTTTAATCCCAGCACTCAGGGAGGCAGAGGCTAGCCTAGTCTACCCAGCCAGTTCCAGGAAGTTAGGGCTATACAAAGAGAGAGAAACCCTGTCTCCGGAAACAAACAAAAAAGAAGCCATTGCAGGGTTTGGACCCAAGGAGGGACTCTTACAGTCAGGTACACTGCTTTCCTTGGGGACCAAAGTCTCATTCAGCCCCTCACTGTAGATCACATGGAGGCTCTAGGCCAGATTCCCTGGACAGATCACCTGGAATCCTCTCCTGGTTGTATCCCTAAACCCTCTGGTCTGCAGAGTTAATCCCGCTGTGTCCCAGAGCTCCTTAGAGGGAAGGACAGAGGGACACTGAAGACAACAGTTTTTTGTTTTTTGCTTTAACATTTATTTATTTATTTATTTATTTATTTATTTATTTATTTATTTATTTATTTATTTATTATGTATACAGTATTTGGTCTACATATATGCCCAATGTAGATGGTTGTTAGCCACCATGTGGTTTCTGGGAATTGAACTCAGGACCTTTGGAAGAACAGCCAGTGCTCTTAACCTCTGAGCCATCTCTCCAGCCCCAAGACAGCAGTTTTTGACGGGATTTCCAGCCCTCTCTGGCCTCCTGTCCATCTCTACCCAGTTTGCCTGGACTTTCCTTTCCATCCTTGTCAGTTCACCAGTTGCATATTCCAGGGACCCTTCTGGATGTTGAGCATCTCTTGGCTCATCTAACCCTTCTGTTCTATCCATTCCCCAGCCTGGACCCATTGGACAGGATAGGAGCCGAGATTGGGAAGGGGCGGGGGCAGGTTCTCTGGAGCCTGGGCTTCCCTGGGAACATCAGAGCCCTGAGGCTATGGAAATTAGGGGACTTTCAGGGACTCCCTAGCCAGCGCTTTCCTGCCTAGGCAGCTTAGATCTATCTCCTTTGGAAAGCCTGATGCCCCACCTTGTGCCTGGAGGCCCAGTGCTGGCCACAGCACTTCCTCTATGCACTGTAGTTTCTTTTTACACCTCTGCCTCATAGCTGTGAAGCATAGAGATACTAATCCTGCCTTACTTACCCAGATTCCTAGTCCTTGTTGTGAACAAAGACTCTTTGTGTGTGTGTGTCCACGCACTCGCTCGTTCGTGGGGGTGGGGATGGGAGGCTGGCTAGCCTGGAACTTGCTTTGTAGACTAGGCTGGCCTCAGACTCACAGAGATCCACCTGCCTCTGCCTCCCAAGTGCTGGGACTAAAGGTGTCCACCACCATACCCAGCAATTACAGGCAGCTTTGAACTGCCAGGTGGGTCCTGGGATTTGAACCCTGGTCCTTTGGAAGAGCAGCCAGTGCTCTTAACCACTGAGCTATCTCCCTAAAGGCTTTTTTTTTTTTTTTAAGATTTATTTATTATGTATACAGTGTTCTGTCTGCAGGTATATCTACAGGCCAGAAGAGGGCACCAGATTTCATTATGGATGGTTGTGAGCCACCATGTGGTTGCTGGGAATTGAACTCTTGACCTCTGCAAGAGCAGCCAGTGTTCTTAACCACTGAGCCATCTTTCCAGGCCCTAAGTGTTGTTTTGAATGCTGCCATTTAAAGGAAGAATCAAGCTGTAAAGAAAAGCCGAGCCCAGGCGTGTTGGCGCACACCTCGGGAGGCAGAGGCAGGAGGATCTCTAAGTTTGAGGCCAGCCTGGTCTATAAAGTGAGTCCAGAACAGCCAAGGATACACAGAGAAACCCTGTCTCGTAAAAACAGAAACGAGAGAGAGAGAGAGAGAGAGAGAGAGAGAGAGAGAGAGAGAGAAGCCGAATCTCCAAATGGATGGATGGTAGGGGAGGTCTACGGTGGTGCCTAAGGCCAGCCCCCCTCCACTTACATCTGCTCATGTGCTCTCTGGGACTCTGGGTCCCCTAGTAATGAACTTGCCTCCCCTCCCGTCTCGTCTCTTCCCACCCTCAGCTCAAGATCTCCTTCAGTGAGACAGCCCTGGAGACCACATACCAATACCCTTCCGAGAGCTCGGTACTGGAGGCTCTAGGCCCGGAGCCAGAGGCCCCCAGCGCTCCCAGCCCCTTGGCGACCCAGCCTGACGACGAGGAGGAGGAGGAGGAAGAGGAGGAGCTGCTGCTCCTGCATCCAGGGCTACAGGGCGGGCTGCGCACCAAGGCCCTGATCGTGGGTAAGCGGTGGCGGCGGCACGGCTGGCGGAGGGCGCCCCCTGGTGTCCATAGCGTGGCGGCGTCTTGAGGGGCTGGCTCGGCGGGCTCCTTGGGCAGATGGACTCTCCGGGTTTCCAAGCCTGAGCGAGTTGGGCCGGCTGGTCTGGAGTCCGAATTCCAGCTTGTCGGTTACTTATGGCGTGACCCGAATCCATCAGAGCTCGGTTTCGGTTTGTGGGGAGTGCATGCCTGTACCCCAGGAATCGAATCCAAGGCCTTTGAGCATGCTCTACCACTGGCCAGTGTCCCCAGCCTTCCTCTTCTCATTCTTTTTTTTTTTTTTTAAAGATATTATTTATTTATTATGTATACAGTGTTCTGTCTGCATGTATGCCTGCAGGACAGAAGAGGGCATCAGATCCCATTATAGATGGTTGTGAGCCACCATGTGGTTGCTGGGAATTGAACTCAGGACCTCTGGAAGAGCAGTCAGTGCTCTTAACCTCTGAGCCATCTCTCCAGCCCCCTCTTCTCATTCTTTAGGATGGAGGATCATGGTGAGAAGACTGAGTTGTGTGCCCTGCCTTAATCCCAGCACCGCAAAAAAAAAAAAAATCTGATAATAATAACTAACCCTCCCCACTCCCCGCAGTTGAAGCTAGGTATCAAATTACCTCACCTTTGCTGACATTCTGAAATTCAACAAGATGCCTAGCACAGAACCTAGCTAACGGGTGACCACTGCTCCTGGTGACAGGCACGCTTCCCCAACACGTTATAAAGACTTCTCATATACCAGTCACTCTTCAGTTCTGGGATGCGTGGGGAGGTTGGAGGCCTTCCTCGATCCTCTGTCTTGATCATCTTTTTCCCTGCAGATGAGTCCTGCCGGCGGTGACCATCTTCCGATTTGGGCATATACCTCCCTCCTTCCCATACCTGAAGATTCTGGAGTCCGGATGATTCAGAGCCGGCAGGCCCTGGCAGTGAGCCTGGCAGGGAAGGGCAGTGAGCGGATCCCCACTTGCTTTTCCCATCCGGTTTCTGGGGCAGAGCCAGTAGCCTAAGTTTACCCCTAAGCTAAGGTTCCCCCCCCCCCCCCCCCGTGTGGGCAGAGCTGAGAGTGAGAGCATCGAGTCCTGGGGTGGAATGCAAGATTCACCTTGAATTGAGAGGAAGCTCCTCCAGCCCCAAGGCGCAGGGTGACACTGTCCCCACAGCCTGCCTTGACTCCCCTCCACTCCATCCACAGCACCCTTTTCTAGGTCACTGCCCCTTTGTTTACAGCTTTCTTCTCCCCTTCTTGATCACAGCCTGGTTTACATACCCGCCAGCTCCCAGGCCCAGCTGCCAGAGTCCCAGGTTTACAAGCTCTGCCTCCCCACAAGGCTAGGATCCTCTACCTTCCATTTGTTTCCCCGACAGGGACCTGGGGAGGCGAGGCGGCTGGCTTTCTTCAACTTTGCTCAGTATTACTGGGCCTCGGTTTCCTCCCAAGAGGGGAAGGCTGGGGATCCTAACCCTGAACCCCATGAAAGTTATTTAATTCTGTTCCTCCACGTGGTTCACATTGAATTGAATTGCAGTGTGGGGGTGGCTAAGGACGTGCTTCACCTCTCCCTATTGTTCCTTTGTCAACTGCCTGATTTGTTTCATTTTTGTAACTTTCCATAATAAAATGATGGAGCTCTTTCAACTCTCTTGCTGACTCTTTTTCAATTTTCCATTATTTTCATTTTGTGTGTATGAGTATTTTGCCTGTATATATACCCAAACAGCACCTTGTGCCCCTAGGGCCTGTGGAGGCTAGAAGAAGGCACCAGATCCCCTGGAACAGGAGTTACCACTACCACAGTCTAGCTGCTGGGAGTCAAACTTGGGTCCTCTAGAAGAGCAACCAGTGCTCTTAACCACTGAGCCATCTCTTCAGCCCTTTTTATTTATTTATTTGTTGAGAGTAGGTCTTAATGTGTGGCCCTGGCTAGCTTGGAACTTACTGTGTAGAACAGGATGCCTTGGAACTCACAGAGATCTTTCTGCCTCTGCTTCCTGGAATTAAAGGTTTATACCACACCTGGCTTAAAAAAAAAAAAAAAGACAGGACAGGGTTGGAGAGATGGCTCAGCAGTTGAGAGCACTTGTTCTTGCTAAGGCCCAGATTTAGTTCCCAGCAGCCCACATAGTGGCTCACAAACATCTGTGACTCCTCTTCCAGGGAATCAGACATTTTTTTTCTTTTTTTGACCTCCCTAGGTACCATACACACATATGGTACACAGTCCTGTGAGCAAAACATTCATTCACAAATCATTTTAATCCCAGCACTGAGGAAGCAGAGACAGATCAATGAGTGTAAGGACAGCCTCGTCTCTAGAGTGAGTTGCTGGACAGCCAGGGCTACACAGAGGAATCCTGTCTGGAAAAACAAACAAGATTATATAGATATAAAATCTTTTTAATTGTCCAATATAAACATTGTGCTTTATTTCACTGTACTTAATTTATTGTACTTAATACCTCTACCTCCCTTCCACCCCTCGTTCCCTTCAACCCCCTAACCCTAGATGGGAGAGAAAGAAGGTTAGAGGGAGAAGGGACGCAGGTCTCTTTGACCTACTTCCTGCTGATTAGGGTCGTTGGGTTCTTTGGGGGTAATACCAGTCTCATAGAGGTCCAGCAAACCAGGAGACAGCAGCTGGAAGAACAAGCAGCAGTTTGGGGGAGCACCAGCAACTGGGAGAGCAGCAACCTCTTTCTACCTTGTAGTCCTTTCTCTTCTCTGTAGAGCTTTCTCCAACTTCTCTGTGGAACCTTTTTACTCTTACATCTTTGTAAAGCCCATTCTCTTTTACTTCTTTGTGGAGCTCCTTCTCTTTTCTCTTTGTAGCCTCCTCCTCCTCTGAGGCTCTGGCTTTTTTCCCCTCCTTTGTCGCCCCCTTCTCCTGGAGCTCTGGCTTTTTATCCCTCTCTCCCAAGTGCTCAGAGTTGAACTTGCTCAGCTGGCTAAGCCCCGCCCCTGCTAGCTCAGAAGAGCGTCAATACTTTATGTCTGTCTTAAGCAGCCCACCTGGGATTAAACAAAAACAGTCTCACAATTGCCTTTAATAAACTCCTACCACACATATATGCATATCAATGTTGATATATCAACAATAGCAAAACAAGCTAATACTTCCAAAAGCAACAGAAAAGAGCGCCCTTCCCATGGTCTCCTTTTGGTGATTATTTATTTGGCTTCAACTCCCCAAACAGGAACAACTTCAAGCATGCACCGTCCTGTCCACTTCCTGACTGGGACCTGACCAGATGTGACTTGTGCTGTCTCACCAACAGAAACACCAATAGTAGAGAAACAATATTCAAGGTATGCTTTACTCAGAGAGCTTGCATCTGACAAGGCAGTGGATTAGCAACCTAAAAAACAAAACAAAACCGCCTTCCATCTCCTCTCCAACTAAGACTTTATAGGAAGTGGAAGAAGAAACAAAGAGCATCAGTTATTGCAGAACTGGGAAAATTGGTCAGGTGGCCGGTCACGGTCACATTTCTTGTGACATCTGTGTCTGCTGGTATCCTCGCTCCTCCAGAGACAACTCAAAACAAACCATCAGCAGCAGGTAAGTGCTAAGCTGTTAGTAACATCTATGTGGATGGCTTTTGACAATGTGGAATATTTTGACCTTATCCATTCCTCCTGCCCCCATCAATCTGAAATAGAATCTATTTAAATTGCCTTTCATTATTTTGTATATAATTTATATTCAAATATCTTATTTATATTTGTATACAAATTACATATCTCAGCCAAGTGTGATGGTACATGTCTATAATCCCAGGACTTACGAAGAAGAAGGAACAGGAGGATCAATAGTTCAAGGTTATCTTTGGTTACATACTACATGCAAAGCCGGCTAAGGCTACATGAGACGCTGCTTTAAAAAAAAAAAAAAGAGGGGGGCTGGAGTTGGCTCTACGGTTGAGAGCACTGGCTGCACTTGCAGAGGACCTGGTTTGCACTCCCAACACTCACATGGTGGCTCAGAAACAACTGTGACTGCAGTTTCAGGACAGCCAATGTCCTCTTCCAGATTCTGAGTAGTATATTACTTGCAGGTAGAACCTTTATATATATATATATATAAACATTTAAAAATAATTATATATACATAAACATTTAAAAACAATTATATAAATAAACATTTAAAAATATTTATATATATAAATAAACATTTAAAATATTTATATATATAAATAACATTAAAAATAATTATATATAAATAAACATTTAAAATATTTATATATATAAATAAATATTTAAAATATATACATACACACACACACACACACACACACACACACATATATATATATATATAAAACATAGAGGGGCTGGAGAGATGATTCAGTGGTTAAGAACACTGACTGCTCTTTCAGGGGACTTGAGTTTAGTTCTCAGCACCCACATCAGGGAATTCTCAACTGCCTATAACTACGGCTCCAGAGAGACACAATATCTCTGACCTAAAAGGGCTTTTGCATAATCATGGTGCTGATAAACTCATGCAGGTAAACACACATGCACATAAAATACATAAATATACACATTTAAAAATCTTAAAATACGGGGCTGGAGAGATGGCTCAGTGATTAAGAGCACTGGCTGTTCTTCCAGAGGACCTTGAGTTCAATTCCCAGCACCCACATGGCAGCTCACAATTGTCTGTAATTCCTGTTCCAGAGGATCTGACACCCTCACAAAGACATACATGCAGTCAAAACATCAATGTACATAGAATAAAAATAAATATTAAAAAAAAATCTTAAAATACGCTGGTCGTGGTGGCACACGCCTTTAATCCCAGCACTAGGGAGGCAGAGGCAGGCGGATCTCTGTGAGTTAGAGACTAGCCTGGTCTACAAAGTGAGTCTCAGGCAGCCAAGGATACACACAGGAAAATCTTGTCTCAAAAAACCAAAAATAAATAAATAAAATCTTAAGATACCCAAACTCCCACCCAACTTACATATCTTTATTATGTACCTTTAAATTTATTTATTTATTTATTTTGGTATTTCGAGACGGGGTTGTCTGTGTAGCCCTGGCTATCCTGGAACTCACTCTGTAGACCAGGCTGGCCTCTAACTCACAGAGATCTGCCTGCCTCTGCCTCCCGAGTACTGGGGCATTGGGATTAAAGGTATGCGCCACCACGTCCGGCTAAAATTTATTTATTTTTTATTTCATGTGCGCCGGTGTTTTGCCTGCACGTATGTCTGTATGAGGGTGTCAGATCCCCTGGAACTGGAGTTACAGACAGTAGTGAATTGCCATGTGGGTGCTGGGATTTGAACCCGGGTCCTCTGGAAGAGCAGCCAGTGCTCTAAACCGCTGAAACCTCTCTCCAGCCCCTAAACGTTCTAATATTTTTAATAACGTGCATTTGTGTTTGTGTGTGAGCATGCGCACATGAGTGCAGGTGTCAAGGGAGGCCAGAGGTGGTGGGGCCATTACAAGTGGTTGAGGCCGAAGACCGTCTACTGTGCACAGACCCTAGGGGGCGACAGAGAGCTCGGGCGAGGCTGTGCGTGGAAGCCTAGTGCCTCAAGTGTCCGGAAAGAGGCAGCGCGATTTGAACCCGCGCAGCCACCGTCCAGCCCCGACCGGAAGGACGCGACTGTTTCCGGGTTTCGCGGTCCTGGGAGGACAGTTTAGAGCTCCTCGGCCCCGCACTGTGGACGGGACGTTTCTTAGGCCGCCGGCGGCGCGAGGCCGTTTCGCCGCGGGCCCGTCCCGGCCCCTCCGCAGTCCTGGCCGTTCCGTAGCCGCGCGCCCGGGGCGGGTAGCGCCGCCATGACGACGCCGGCGGAGCTGGAGCGGTGGGTGCAGGAGGAGCTGCACTCCGTGCTGGGGCTGAGCGAGCGGCACGTCGCGCAGTTCCTGATCGGCACGGCGGAGCGCTGCGCCTCCGCCGAGGAGTTCGTGCAGCGCCTGCGCGAAACCGACACCCTAGACCTCGGCGGGCCGGCGCGGGACTTCGCGCTGAGGCTCTGGAGCAAGGTGCGTGCCGCTGGGCGGCCCGCCCACACCCGCCGTGTTTGTTTTGAGGCGCAGCATTGCCCTCTGTTGTAGGGTAGCCTGGAGCTTTCGGTACAGTACCCAGGCTGGCTTCGAACTCGCAGCGAGTCCCCCAGGTACTGGGATAACAGGAGGCCCACCGCTCGTGGCTCTGCCAAGTGTCTGATTTAGCCCTCTGTTATCTAGGTACCGGGCTGGGTGCTGGGCGTACAGCTCTGTGGGGAAGACTCAGGAGTGTGGGATCTGGGATACATTTGTAAACCTAGGGAGGTCGTTAGTTAGAGTACATACTCCGCAGCTCAGGATGTTGGTAGAGGGTCTGCGTACAGTGAGCCTTGGGTTCGATCCCCGGCGCTGGGAAAAAGTCACTGAGAAGAACAGAGCTATGGGAGTTAGCAGTTAAGAAATAGAATGGAGAGCCTGGGAGAGATGGCTCAGCAGTTAAGGACCCTTGTTGCTCTTCCTGGGGACTTGAGTTCAGTTCCCAGCAATCAGGTCTAGTGGCACACAACCCCCTGTAATTTAGCTCCAACGGGACAGGATAGCTTCTGGCCTTTGCCGGGTACCCACTCCTATCCACGTAAATAAATAAAAGATAAACCTTAAAAAGAAGACGGGTTGTAGAATGTACTTTACTTGAGTTCAGGACCAATTCTTAAAAAAAAAAAAGAAAAAATTCTAATCTGCGGCTGGAGAGATGGCTCAGTGGTGAAGATCACTGACTGCTCTTCCAGAGGACCCGGGTTCGATTTTCATTGCCCACATGGCAGCCCACAACTGTCTGTAACTCCAGTTCTAGGGTATCCAACATCCTCACACAGCACACATTTCAGGCAAAACACCAATGCACATTAAAAATAAAAATAAATCATTAAGCACGCCTTTAATCCCAGCACTCGGGAGGCAGAGGCAGGCAATCTCTGTGAATTCGAGGCCAGCCTGGTCTACAGAGTGAGTCCAGGACAGCCAGGGCTACACAGAGAAACCCTGTCTCGAAAAACCAAAAAAAGTTTTTTAAAAATCATTGAAATTTAAAAGTAGTTGTTCTGCGTGTGTGTGTATGCCCATTTGTGGCTGTCAGAGGACAAATTGGGGTTCTTTCTCTCTCTTTACTATAGGGTAGTTTTCAGTAATCATTTGGTAAATGGATTTCTGGAAGGAAGGTCAGAAGCTGAGGAGCCCTGTTTAGTGTAAACATGGAAAAAAAAAACATGTAAAGAGAAAGATGAAGATTGAATTACAATGAAGTAATTCCTTTGTAGGCAAATGAGGGTACTGAGGTCAGGGACTATTCACACTGCTTGTTTTCTCTGCTGTGACAGGTGCCACGGAAGGCTGTGGTTGAAAGGCCAGCTCGAGCAGCTGAGCGAGAGGCCCGAGCCCTGCTGGAGAAGAACCAATCTTATAAATTGCTGGAAGACAGTGAGAGTGGTGAGGAGGCTGTGGGCAGGGACGGGAGCAAACTCCAAAAGAAGCGGCGGAGACGGAAACACCTCAGGAAGAAACACCACGAGGAGGATGAGGAGGAGGGAGAAGAGGTTTCTGAGGCAGGGAAGAGGAAGACAGGGTAAGCCAGAAGGAATGAGAGAGTTGGAGTGGGTGGTTGGTTGGCCGTGGGGATGATAAGCGTCCTCGGTACCCATCTTTGACACGTGCTGGGCTGGGTTCAGGGGGAGTAAATCACCCAAGGAGGAGAAGCCAGCCTCAGAGGATGAGTGGGAGAAGACAGAGCGAGAGCGCCTTCAGGACTTGGAGGAACGGGATGCCTTTGCAGAGCGTGTTCGGCAACGGGACAAGGATCGGACCCGGAATGTCCTGGAGCGGTCAGATAAGAAGGTGAGTTGAACACTGGGTAGATCTGGATCTGGTTGCAGAGATGTCTCTGGAAAGACAAGGGTTGTCACTAGGGTTCCTGTGAGTCTCACTGCCTGGTAGAGATCCACAGAGGATTCTCACTGAGAAGGGCCAGCAAAGGACATTTGTCATCCTGAGGGGAGTGGTCATAGATGTGGGAATCTTTATCCTCACGTCCCTCATGTGATTTCTTACAGGCTTATAAAGAGGCTCAGAAGCGCCTCAAGATGGCTGAGGAAGACCGGAAAGCTATGGTGAGATCCTGGATTCATGAAAGATCTGAAGACAGGGAGGCAGATGGAGTGATTGGCCATAGCAGGAGGGGTTACGGAGCAAGTGTGGTGAAATGTGTGTGGTTGGTCAGTCTCTAGAGGGAGGGGGCCTGACTGACAGGAACCAGAAAAGAATGGACTTGGTGGTAGGAGGACTCTTGACTCTGCAGGATCAAGCCATTGTGTCTGTGAGTAAAACTTGGCTTTTCCTGTCCCTGAGACTTAATGAAAATACAAAGCTAGCATTAAAAGGTCTCAAAACTGCCTCTTGCAAGTTTTCCACACTACGGGTAAGGGACCAGTGTTGCTGGCTCTCGCAAGAGGAGGATCTGACTCTCTGTTCTCGACGCAGGTCCCTGAGCTCCGTAAGAAGTCTCGCCGGGAGTATCTGGCAAAACGGGAGCGGGAAAAGCTGGAGGACCTGGAGGCAGAGCTGGCTGACGAGGAGGTCCTGTTTGGAGATGTGGAGCTGAGCCACCATGAGCGCAGGGAGCTCACGTACAAGCGGCGAGTTCGGGACCTGGCTCGGGAGTACCGGGCAGCTGGTGAGCAGGAGAAGCTGGAAGCCACTAATCGCTACCACATGCCCAAGGAGACCCGAGGACAGGTGAGGCCACCCTCTCTGCCCACGGCTGAGGCAGCTGGTCACTTCCTCTCTCCCTTTCATAGCTGGTAGAAGTAATGGCAGAGAGGAGGACCGGGACAGCCAGGGCCACCCTTGCCCCTCCCTCTCTTTGTAGCCAGCTCGAGCTGTGGACATTGTGGAGGAGGAATCAGGTGCCCCAGGAGAGGAGCAGCGGCGCTGGGAGGAAGCCCGGCTAGGTGCTGCATCTCTTAAGTTTGGGGCCCGAGATGCTGCCTCGCAGGAGCCTAAGTACCAGCTGGTGCTGGAAGAAGACGAGACCATCGAGTTTGTCTGTGCTGCTAAGCTTCAGGGTGATGAGGTGAGAGAAAGAGTCTGGGATGATGTGAGGGCCTCTAAAGATGGTGGGACCTCACAATCTACATTCCCTCCCTCAGGAGCCATCAGCCCCGCCCCCATCAGCCCAGGCCCAGCAGAAGGAGTCTATCCAGGCTGTTCGCCGCAGCCTGCCAGTGTTCCCC
The DNA here is from genome assembly GCA_907164525.1 of Lophiomys imhausi. Taxonomy (NCBI): domain Eukaryota; kingdom Metazoa; phylum Chordata; class Mammalia; order Rodentia; family Muridae; genus Lophiomys; species Lophiomys imhausi. Next base: position 437,381 of record CAJQZJ010000247.1, on the reverse strand, counting down.
TTCCGAGAAGAGCTCCTGAGTGCCATCGCCAACCATCAGGTCCTCATCATCGAAGGAGAGACTGGATCTGGGAAGACCACACAGATCCCACAGTACCTGTTTGAGGAGGTCAGTTGTCACAGCACATCATGTGGGGCCCAGCCTTGAGTTAGTCCTGGCAGACCTCCTCAAGAAGTCCTATCCTGTCCTTCCCACTACGTCATGAGGTGTTGGGGACTGGAGGTGACAATCTTTCTGCTGTTTTTTTGTCCCTGCCATCCCGTCCACACCTGGTGTGAGTTAAGAACACTCAGGGCACCCATGTGAGCAGCAAGAGATGAGCATCATAAACTTGAACCTCATGGTCTCCTACCCTGCGTGATCTCTGCCCTGCTTTCCCACTGAGAGGCCAGAGAACTAAGAGTGTAAAGCGGGTTTTCCTCTTCCTTGACCTGCTGTCTGCCATTGTTTCTGGGTGTCTGCTCAGTTCAAGTCTAGCAGAGTCTGCCAGGCTAGCGCAGCGTCCCCTTGGGGCTCTGGGTTTTCACCTCATCTTTCGGCTTTCATCTGCTCACTTTCCCCTGCCTTGCTCACTCCAGCATGTCTAGCAGAGGTGTGAACACCTTTTCCTTCTGTCCTTTGCAGGGTTACACACAGAGGGGTATGAAGATTGCTTGCACCCAGCCCCGGAGAGTGGCAGCCATGAGTGTGGCTGCCCGAGTGGCACGGGAGATGGGCGTAAAGCTGGGGAATGAGGTGAGTCCTTTAGGGTTCGTGACAGGGAAGCCTCTCATCACTTCCATGGCCCCAACCTCAGGCCTGGGCATCGGTCATGCTTCTCTGACCCGTCTCTGACTCTCTGCCCAGGTTGGCTACAGCATCCGGTTTGAGGACTGCACATCAGAGCGAACCGTTCTCCGCTACATGACTGATGGAATGCTGCTACGGGAGTTCCTGTCTGAGCCTGACCTTGCGAGTTACAGGCACGCATGGGTCCCGCCTCTCAAGGGTGGCCTCCAGCTCGCTACCCTGCTGCCAGTTCCCCTCAGAGATGGTTGTTTCCTCTCATCTTTCTTCTCTTGGGGCCTGTTGGCCGTCTGTTCTCTTAACCTACCTGTTCTTTTTAGCGTTTTGACACGGGGTTTCCCTCTGTAGCCCACCCAGGCTGTCCTGGAATGCACTATGTCACCTGAGCTGGCCTCAGTCTGTGGGTCTAGGCACTGAGATCACAAGTAAGAACTACCAAGCCAAGCACTGCTTGCTTTTAAGGCATGCTCGCTCTTCCTCCTTGTGCTAAGAACAGCTGTCCTGACTCCTGACTGATGCAGAGATATCTGACTTGTTCCAGTCCTGGCTTCTAGGCTCTTCCTCTGCCTTTTTGGTTTTTCTTTTATTTGAAAAAGTAGTGTGTCCATGTGCATGTGTGTGCATGTATGTATGTATATATGTGTATGCATATATGTATATATGTACGTATGTGTTTGTGTGTGTGTGTACGCATGTGCCATGGTATACATGTAAGGGATCAGAAGACAGCTTGCAGGAGTCATTTCTGTCCTTCCACCGTGTGGGTTCCAGGGCTCAACCTTAGGGTGTCAGACTTGGTGGCCAGAACTTTTACCGCTGAACCATTTTATCAACCCCATCTTGACTGTTTTTCTTGGCCAAAGCCAGGATGGGCTACAGATCACAGAACCCTGGCCCTTGCTCAGCATCTGTCAAAATTACATAATTGAAGTGCTTGACTTCTCAGCTCCCCCATCCTTGAGCCCCCCCACGCTCCCACCCCCTGTCATCCGGCACTGCTAAGCTAGCTGACCTTTACTTCCCTCCATTTCCTCCCCCAGTGTGGTAATGGTGGATGAAGCTCATGAGCGGACCCTGCACACAGACATTCTCTTTGGGTTAATCAAGGATGTTGCTAGATTCCGACCTGAGCTCAAGGTCCTGGTAGCTTCAGCCACACTGGACACTGCCCGTTTTTCTACCTTCTTTGATGAAGCTCCCATCTTCCGAATCCCAGGACGCAGGTTTCCTGTTGACATCTTCTATACCAAGGTGCCCCTTGGGAGGTTGGGCTTCAGTGAGGCTGTCCCGAGGGAAGGGCCCAATGGGACAACCAGAGGGGTGGGGTAAAGATGGTGAATGGTGGCCCTCCTGTGACCCTGTGTCTTCTTCCTTTCCAGGCCCCAGAGGCTGACTACCTGGAGGCCTGTGTCGTATCTGTGCTGCAGATCCACGTGACCCAGCCCCCTGGGGATATACTGGTGTTCCTGACAGGACAGGTGTGCTGCTGTGGGAAGTGGGCGGAGTGTTTCAGGGGAGGTTGGAGCTGTTGTGTGGTCCTGTGACTGACTCCGGGGCTCCCGCCGGCCTGCTCCACATTCAGGAGGAGATTGAGGCTGCCTGTGACATGCTCCAGGACCGCTGCCGCCGACTGGGCTCCAAAATCCGAGAGCTCCTGGTGCTGCCCATCTATGCCAACCTGCCCTCAGACATGCAGGCCCGCATCTTCCAGCCCACGCCCCCCGGGGCCCGCAAGGTCAGTTTGAGAAGTCTTCCCTCCTCCCCCTGCAGCGCACACATGTATTGGACGAGGCATGTACTTTCCCCTGCACGTTGTCTGCCTGGCTGTTAGGACTCAGCTGAGGCATGGCCAGGCCTTCACTTTCCATCTGGAGAGAGATGAAATCAGCATCAGCGAGAGACAGCAAGCCTTACATTTAGTGGTCAGAGGAAGCCTTTGCATACCAGGACATAAGATTTGAGTGGACCTGCCAAAATCCCAGAGGAAAGCTGAAGTGGGTTTGAGTCTGAGAGGAGTGGATTTTGAGAGGTTCAGGTGACCCTGCACTGGGCAAAGCTGAACCAGCGAGGCTGAGACAGGCTGTCGTTTCATTCGGAGTTTGGAGAGGCAACTGGAGGATTTGAAACAGATACGACTCTCATTGAACAAATATTTGTTGAGGGTCTACAGATGTCACTCCATCGAGGCCCAGTACACAGTGCATGGGAGGGGACTGAGGTGTCCCTTTTATGTGCTGAGGCTGGGATACCCTGATGTGCGGCAAAGTAGGAATTAGTCTGACAGGAGGAGATAGTGGGTATGTAAACCTGCGTCAGTTTCTATTGAGTACAGTGAAGAGATTCAAGGCATAGGAAGGTGGGAACAGACCCTGGGCTGAGATGAGGAAGAGCAGAAAGGCTTTTTCTTGTGGTGGAAGGGAGGGTGCTCCATAAAGGCCAGGGTAGAGTGGAGAAAGAGGAGAGAGGACCCAGGATGCTGTCTGGGAGGACTGTGCTGCTGAGGGGAGCTGGTGCCTGGAGGAGTCACTGGAACAGGAACAAGCTGTCACGGAGTGAGGGAAACGGCACAGTGCAGTCAGAGAAGCAGCCACAGGTGAGATAGAGTTCTTAGGCTGAGATTGAATTCAGTATTTGGATCTGGGTTTGATTGACAAGCTTTCTATGTTTTGTTTTTTTGAGACAAGGTTTCTCTGTGTAGCCCCGACTGTCCTGGACTCACTTTGTAGACCAGGCTGTCCTCAAACTCACAGAGATCTACCTGCCTCTGCCTCCCTGAGTGCTGGGATTAAAGGTGTGCACCACACCCGGCAATTGCAGGCAGTTGCGAACTGCTGTGTGGGTGCTGGGATTAGAACCCGGGTTGAATCTGTACTTTTAATTATTAAACATTTATTAATAACTATATTCACTTATAACAAATACACTTAACTACTATTCCTACAAATTCCTACAACCCCTAAGACCTAACCACTAAACCTATTGATAACTATTACAGCTATTTTCATAACCTTTTAGAAGGATACAGTCTCTGGGGCAGGTCCTCAGTCATCAGGAACACAGTCTCTGTGGTAGACCCTTTAATGCACTTAGCAGTCTTTATTCTGGAATATCTCAGATGTAGATCCGTCAGGGTAAATTGGCTATGGCGGTTTCAACTTAAATAAGGCTTGAGGCTTTCTTCTCTCTGGGGAGACCTCAGCCGTCTGTAGGCCAACTTACTTCCTTTGTAACAACAACTCTGCCTCTCTGCCTCAGTCCTGGCCACAGTTTCGTTTAGGCCACTGTTCGGACAGGTTAAACCCCTCTAGGCAAAAGCTGAGCCACAGGAACCGGGCGGTGGTGGCGCACGCCTTTAATCCCAGCACTCGGGAGGCAGAGGCAGGCGGATCTCTGTGAGTTCGAGGCCAGCCTGGTCTACAAAGCGAGTCCAGGACAGCCAGAGCTACACAGAGAAACCCTGTCTCGAAAAAAACAACAAAAAAAAAAAATGCTGAGCCACAGGGTTTAGTCCTTGGCCTTTTGCTGTCTTGCTGAGGCTTTATCTGCTCACCAGCTTTCTGCCTCAGGGAGATCTGGCCATCAGTCCACCAGCACTTTCTTCAGCAGGACTCGCTAGCATCGGAGCTCTCTCTAGCATGGAGCCCCTAGCACGCCCTCTCCCGGGCTCATCCACTTGTCCTTAAATAGGATCGCTCCTTGTTCCACCTGCTTCAGCTTAATTTGGGCTCTGCCCACTTAGCAGCTGAAAACAATGCCAGGTCATAAAGTCTTTCCTTATTTCACCTGGCTTCAACCTTGTTTTTAGTCCATAGAAACTCCCCTCGTTTACCGTGACTTCATCCATAAGCTGATAAGCTAATTCCTCACAGCCAAGTTGATCTTCATGCCCTGGATTAAGAGACTGTATGAGAAACCTAGATATTTACTAAATCTAATTTATATTAATCTAACTCCCTACACCGGGTCCTATTGAAGACCAGCCAGTGCTCTTAACCACTGAGCCATCTCTCCAGCCCCAGGTTTACATATTTTTTTTTTTTTTTTTTTTTGGTTTTTCGAGACAGGGTTTCTCTGTGTATCCTTGGCTGTCCTGGACTCACTTTGTAGACCAGGCTGGCCTCGAACTCACAAAGATCCGCCTGCCTCTGCCTCCCAAGTGCTGGGATTAAAGGCGTGCGCCACCACCGCCCGGTAGGTTTACATATTTTTAAAGGACCATTTTGAATGCTATGTGACAGAAGTGGGGAGAGGGGGACTAGTAGTCTGTCATCAGAAGTGATAGGGAAGACACATGTGGAAGTGGCATGGGAAGGTGGGGCAGGGGCTGGACATCTGTCTTCTGTCTCGAAGAAAAACCCTGAATTGAGTTTCATTTCTTTATTATGCCCCTGCTGAGGGACAACCGTCACCTGTCACCCTGCTGCCAGTCTCACCTCATCTCCTGAATGAACATTGTTTCCTTCTGCCCTGTCCCTCAGTGCATTGTACTTTCTCAGGGTATCCAGGTGGGCTGGGTCACTGGGTGACTCTGTCCTCTTACTTAGGTGGTTGTGGCAACAAACATTGCAGAAACATCACTCACCATCGAGGGCATCATTTATGTGCTGGATCCAGGGTTCTGCAAGCAGAAGAGCTACAACCCTCGCACAGGCATGGAGTCTCTCACGGTCACACCCTGCAGCAAGGTCAGGCTGCGTCTCTGGGAGGGAAAGGGAGGTTTCCCCCAGAGAAAGCTGGATTCACAAGTAGCATTCGAAGATGGGAAATCAGTGGGAAACATACTCCAGACTTTTTAGTCAATACTCACTGACCATGTGTTTGCCTCTCCTTTCTTTCTAGGCTTCAGCCAATCAGCGGGCTGGCCGTGCAGGCCGGGTGGCTGCAGGGAAGTGCTTCCGCCTGTACACAGCCTGGGCCTACCAACATGAGCTGGAGGAGACCACAGTCCCTGAGATCCAGAGGACAAGTCTGGGCAACGTTGTGCTGCTGCTGAAGAGCTTGGGTGAGCAGGCTGCCCCCACTCTCGACTGGACACTGGGGCTATTGGTGCTTGTGTGGGCTCTGCCATGCAGGCTGCCCGCTCTCTCGACTGGACACTGGGGCTATTGGTGCTGTGCGACTCTACCATCCTGTATTCCTCTCCAGGGATCCACGACCTGATGCACTTTGACTTCCTGGACCCTCCACCATACGAGACCCTGCTGCTGGCTTTGGAGCAGCTTTATGCACTTGGAGCCCTCAACCACCTTGGAGAGCTCACCACGGTGAGGGACAGCATGGGCTGGGACAGGGTGAAGGAAGGGGTCCGATGGCTCCGGCAGCCTTTGGTGGTGCCGGGGGCTTCTGTAGTGGTGGACGACGGAACCTGAGGGAAACTGGCCTCACTGTTCCTTTTCTTCTTAGTCTGGTAGGAAGATGGCAGAACTGCCTGTGGACCCCATGCTGTCCAAAATGATCTTGGCCTCTGAGAAGTAAGTGTTGTCACCTGCCCAGCAGCTGCACAGCCTGGCCATGCTTCCTCAGCCTCAGGTGTTGTCGTCTCTTTCCTTTTCTGTTCTTTATGGTTTTTGTTGTTGTTTTGGTTGGGTGGTTTTTTAAATAAATATCATTTAAGAAGTCTTAGCATCCCTTGTGAGGCCCATGTGGGTTTGTGAATCACTGTCCTGCCCTTGATTGTGATGGTCAGTGGGCAGAGTGATTAGTGTAGGTCCAGCCCAGGGACAAGCAGTTGATGTAGCACACACGGGGGCAGAGGCATGTGGATCCCTGAGTTCAAGGCCAGCCAGGGCTGCATAGGGAGACTCTGCCTCAGAAGACAAATTAACTAATGAAATGAAACCCAGGACCATGGGTGCAGTGGCAGGCCTGCTGTCTGTGATGGTGGCAGGAGACTTGCTGCTTTTGGAAGTTGATTCTTCTCGAGACTTGAGAAGAGGACGTTTACATTAGGTCTGTGTGTGGCCGCCTTTAAAAGGTGTTGGGAGACCGCTCAGTGGTTAGAAACACCAGCTGCTCATGGGGTGAACCTGACTTCAGTTCCCACCACTCACATGGTGGCTCTTAGCCATCTGCAACTCAAGTTCCTCTGACTTCTATGGACACTTCTATGCACACAGACAGACATGCAGGCAAAACATTTAGACACATAAAATAAATAAATGTAAGAAAGCAGAAACAAGCCGGGCGGTGGTGGCGCACGCCTTTAATCCCAGCACTTGGGAGGCAGAGGCAGGCGGATCTTTGCGAGTTCGAGGCCAGCCTGGTCTACAAAGCGAGTCCAGGACAGCCAGAGCTGTTAAACAGAGAAACCCTGTCTCAAAAAACCAAAAAAAAAAAAAAAGAAAAAAGAAAGCAGAAACAATGTGTTTGAGATCAGGCACCTCTGTCTGCTCTCATGTGCTCTTCCTGCCTGCCCCAGGTACAGCTGTTCAGAGGAGATCCTGACAGTGGCTGCCATGCTCTCTGTCAACAACTCCATCTTCTACCGGCCCAAGGATAAGGTCGTCCATGCCGACAATGCCCGTGTTAACTTCTTCCTTCCTGGTGGGGACCACCTGGTTCTGCTAAACGTGTACACACAGGTCACTGGGCAAGTGGGAATTTGGGAAGTGTGGGGATTTTAGTCCTGCAGCATATACTTAAGACCCTTCATCTTCATAGTGGGCCGAGAGTGGCTACTCTTCCCAGTGGTGCTATGAGAACTTTGTACAGTTCAGATCCATGCGCCGAGCCCGGGATGTGCGGGAACAACTGGAGGGGCTCTTGGAGCGCGTGGAAGTTGGCTTGACTTCCTGCCAAGGGGACTACATTCGAGTGCGCAAGGTCAGGGTTTTTGATGTTATTTTCTTTTTTTCCTATTGTCTCTTCTTTTTGTTTTTTTCAAGGCAGGGTTTCTCTATGTAGCCCTTTCTGTCCTGGAACTTGTTCTGTAGACTCCGCTGACCTTGAACTCAGAGATCCACCTGCCTCTGCCTCCCAACTGCCAGGATTAAAGGCGTGGGTGGCCGTGGGCGGCCATTGCCGCCGCCGCCGCCACCACCCCCACTACCAACAGGCATCCTGTTGTTTTTTCTTTCTTATATGTGTATAAGTGTGTAGGTCAGTGGACAACCTGCAGGAGTCACTTTGTTGTGTGACAAAATTTTTCCAGGGAAGATGCTACACAGATCTCTCACCCCAGAGAGGCAGCCCATAACAGGGCAAAGTACAGATAGCACCAACGTGTAGGTTGGTGGACCAATGAGTTTTATTTGGGTTACTTATAGGAGTGTGGATGAGGGACCGTAACAGAATATTTTTTATTTATAGGCACTTATATTTATTAATACTTAGCAAACACCTATAAATTACCTAAATCTTAACCTAAAACCTATAATCTATAATCTATGTAAAAATACCCTATCTAAGAACACACTAATACCTGTCTAAAAACGCTTAACTAACACTATTTTAACTTTTTTTTTTTGGTTTTTCGAGACAGGGTTTCTCTGTGTATCCTTGGCTGTCCTGGACTCACTTTGTAGACCAGGCTGGCCTCAAACTCACAAAGATCCGCCTGCCTCTGCCTCCCAAGTGCTGGGATTAAAGGCGTGCGCCACCACCGCCCGGCTGTATTTTAACTTTTTAAAAGAATATTAATATTCCTAACGTAGGTCCATGCAGGATGACTTGGTTTACAGCAGTCTTTTTTTTTTTTTTGGTTTTTTGAGACAGGGTTTCTCTGTATCTCTGGCTTTCCTGGACTCGCTTTGTAGACCAGGCTGGCCTCGAACTCACTGAGATCTACCTACCTCTGCCTCCTGAGTGCTGGGATTAAAGGCGTGTGCCACCATGCCCGGCTGGTTTACAGCAGTCTTGGCAGTGAGTCCTTTACAAAGCTTAGTGTCTGTTGGGCCTTAGTTTTCTAGTTCACAAGGCCAGTTTATTGTGACCGGTTTATAAAGTCAGTCTGTTCCAGTTACCAAACTGAGGGTGGCTTGTTCCATCAGCTAACACACCCCTCCACGGTCTCTTTGGCCTGGGCCAACCTCACGGCCAAAAGCCTCTCTAAGCGGCTTCCGAACTTCACTTGCCTTGCTCATTTTTCTGGTGCTCTGGGGCCCCAAGACAGATGCCTTCAAGGAACTCTCAGCAGGGTTTATGCTGTGCCTTTGCCTTGGGCTATCACAGCCTAAATTCTGTTAATGGCGTACCTTGCTGTGCATTTCTCCAGCGTGACTTCTCAGTCAGTGAGGGCAGGAGGAAGAGAGCACCACGTGGAGTTCTCTGGCTTATATATCACCTTATCTCAATATCCTTGGCAGTCTCAGGGGTCAGTGAGATTTCTCGAGATGTCCAGCAGTCCCATTGCTTCTCCTGGCAGCTGACGTCATCTGCGCAGCTTGCATGGTTTCTTAGTCATGCTCCTTCAACAGGGCAGTTCACAGAACTATGGCCTCAACTGTGCTTTGTCCATCTTGGCCCAAGTTCAAGGGACACCAAGCTCTCCTTTATTTGCTGCCAGATGCTAATCTGAACTGCCAACTAATTCCACTAAAGGCCTAACTTGTACCACAGATTACTAGGTTACTTACAGGAGCAGAAATGACTCAGTGACAGCACCACCATAGCCCACTCCAGCATGGGTGACAGCAGCTCACAAAGCTGGGAACCTGGAGCACATGCACAGCTTCAGGCAGCTCAGCGGGTTAGAGGGGTTCATCCATCCTTCCTATCTTCCTTCCTTCCTTCCTTCCTTCCTTTCTTTCTCTCTTTCTCTCTCCCTCCTTCCCTCCCTCTCGCTCCCTCTCTCTCTCGTTTTTGGTTTTTTGAGACAGGGTTTTTCTGTGTAGCCCTGTCTGTCCTGGAATTCACTCTGTAGACCAGACTGGCCTTGAACTCACAGAGATCCACCTGCTTCTGCCTCCTGAGCGCTGGAATTAAAGGCAGGCACCACCACGTCCTTCAAGAATGTCCTTTCCAAGGGACACGGTTGGTTTAACTTCTGTTAGACAGCTCCACTGTCCTCTGTTTCTTCCAAGCAGCTGGTCAGACTCAAGAATCTTTTTTGCAGCTTGGCTTGTCTGAGAGGGACACAGTGTTTGTTGCTTACTCTGGCAGGAAGGGACTGAGTGAATCTGGTCAGTTTCAGGGACATCCTGAAGCTGTTTTGTGTTACCTCTGTGTTTAAAATGCTTCCCTGTAGAGTGGTGTTTCAAACTCAGAGGCACACTTCTTTCCTTCAGTTAGATCACCATCCCTCTAGATCAGTGTTTCTCGAATCCACCACAGAGGGTACACGGCACATTCCCTGCCTGAGCTCTCTCCCAGGTGATGTTTATTGGAGCCCATTCTACCCTAGACAGCACATGCTAGTGGGCTCTTTACGGATCCCTCATCTTTAGTTCTCCAGTGTTCAGAGGTGCGAGTGCAAGGTCCGGATGGTGCCTGACCTGATTCTCTTGCCTGCTCTATAGGCCATCACCTCGGGCTACTTTTACCACACAGCAAGGCTGACTCGGAGTGGCTACCGCACAGTAAAGCAGCAGCAGACAGTATTTATTCATCCCAACTCCTCTCTCTTTGAACAACAGCCACGCTGGCTGCTCTACCATGAGCTTGTTTTGACCACAAAGGAATTCATGAGACAGGTAAGGTACTATGGCTTGCTCAGATGGGTGCAGACTGGGGAGACAGTATGTTGGCTTTTTTTTTTTTTTTGCTTTTTCGAGACGAGTTTCTCTGTGTAACAGTCCTGACTCTTGTGGGCTCACTTTGTAGACCAGGCTAGCTTTGAACTCACAGAGATCCGACTGCCTCTGCCTTTTGAGTACTGGGATTAAAGGCGGACACCACCATGTCCAGCTAATTACAGACAGCTGTGAGCTGCCATGTGGTTGCTGGGATTTGAACCCAGGTCCTTTGGAAGAGCAGCCAGTGCTCTTAACTGCTGAGCCATCTCTCCAGCCCCTGCATGCTGGCATCTTAAGCTCAATTCATATTTCTGGCACTGGCACAGAAACAAGAATGTCTGTTAGTTTAATGTAGGCTCAAATGTAATCAAATATAAATCAAATTTAACATATGGTTGGGTGTAGCTCAGTCCTCGGCACCATTACAAATAAATATAAAAAAGTCTTTTTTAGCAACTATCTTCCAAAATCTAAGAATTTTAATTCATTCAATAAATATTTGGGGCTGGAGAGATGGCTCAGAGGTTAAGAGCACTGGCTGCTCTTCCAGAGGTCCCGAGTTCAATTCCCAGCAACCACATGGTAGCTCATAACCATCTATAAAGAGATCTGGTGCCCTCTTTTGGTTGCAGGCGTACATGCAGACAGAACACTATACATAATATATAAGTAAATAAAATTAAAAAAAAATATTTGAAGCTGAGTGTGATCTCAGCTTAGGTGTAGGTCTGTAGTCCCTGGTACTCAAGGTGAAGCAGGAGGGTCACACATTCAAAGGTCTGCTTGGGCAACAAAGTGAGACCCTTTCTCAAAATAAAAATGGTCTGGTCAGATGGCTCAGTGGTTTAAAGCACTCACTGTTCTTGCAGAGGACCCAGGTTCAGTTTCCAGCTCCCACATGGTGAGCAGCTTACAGGTGCCTGTAATCTAGCTACAGGAGATCACCTGTCACTCTCTGTAGGGAGTTAGAATAATTAACTTAGATTTAGAAAATATATAGGGGTTTCTGATACAGTCTCTTAATTTGGGGCATGAAGATCAACTTGACTGTGAGTGATTAGTTTATCAGCTTGTGGAAAAACAAGGATGAAGTCAGGAAAAACAGGAAAGACTTAATGGACTGAAAAACAAGGTTGAAGTCAGGAAAACAGGAAAGACTTAATGGACTTAAGAAACAAAGTATCTGGCCTGACATTGTTTTCAGCTGCTAAGTGGGCGGAGCCCAAATTAAGCTGAAACAGAGTTCCTCCTGTTTAAGGACAGTGCGTGGAGCCCAGAAAGAGAAGAGGCCCCTGATGCTAGAGAGCTCCAAGAGTCCTGCTGAAAAAAGGGCTGGCCATCATTTGATGGCCAGATCTCCCTGAGGCAGAAAGAAGCTGGTGAGCAAAGAAAGCCTGAGCAAGACACCAAAAGGCCAAGGACTAAACCCTGTGGCTCAGCTTTTGCCTAGAGGGGTTTGATCTGTCCGATCAGTGGCCTAAAGGAAACTGTGCCTCGCTTTAAGGACTCTGAGGCAGAGCGGCAGAGTTGCTGATGCAGAGGGGCTTGGGGTCTCCCACAGAGAAGAAAGCATTAAGCCTTATTTAAGGTGAGACTGCAATGACCAACTTACCCTGACGAACCTACATCTGAGATATTCCAGAAAAAGGACTGCTAAGTGTGTTAAGGAATCTACAACAGAGACTGTGTTCCTGACGACTGAGGACCTGCCCCAGAGACTGTATCCTTCTAAAAGGTTAGGAAAATAATTGTCAATAGGTTTAGTGGATAGGTTAAAGGGGTTGTAGGAATTTGTAGGATTAACAGTTAAGAAATTGTTGGTATTTGTTTATAAGTGAATATAGTAATAAATAAGTGTTAAATAATAATTAAGAACTTCGGTTACAACTCTCTTCTGGCCTCTGCAAGCACCATACTCACACAGACAACATCATCAAAAGCAGAACAACATAGAGCCAGGAAGACGGCTTAGCAGTCAAGAGCACTGGCTGCTGGAGAAAAAAAACATGGCTAATTAAACTATTTAACCAGTATTTATATTATCTTCAATTGGTCAGCAGTGTTAATCCTTAACCTGTCATTATAAATGAATACACACAGACACTGGGTGGATTTTAACAAGCCTAGGCCTGAGTTGTGTAATCCTCTAAGCTAGCTCATAACTCTGTTACCCAAATATGACCCCATATATACATATGAACTATCATTCTCCACACTAAGCCGATGTTCCAGGCCACATGGGAGGATCTTCTTTAATCTACCCCATGGCGTGTCCTCCTTGTCTGCTCCTGGCTTCTCTGGCAACCTTCCCAAAATGTTCTCTGTCCCTCAAACACCCCTTCCCCCCACGCACCTTAGTCCTGCCTACAGAGGTCTTTGCCCAATCTCTAGGCCTCAGCATTTATTTAACCAATCAGAATACCAGACAGCAAACAGGACCAATCAATGTTTAGAATGCTTAACACCACCCTATCAGGCTGCTGTTCTACAGGACCCGGGTTCAATTCCCAGCATCCACATGGCGGCTCACAACTGCCTATAACTCCAGTTCCAGGGGATCTGACATGTATACATACACATAAAAATTTGTTTAATGTGGACAAAACAGGGAGGGCTGCAAATCTCAGTGATGGTGTCTTCTCCCTTGGTTCAATATCCAGAATAAAGAAAGTGTGCAGTACTACTGGGGCCACATGGGGAAATGAAGTTGACAAAGTCTCTCCTGAGAGGTTGTCTTTTCATTATAAGCTTTTCTCGGGGTTCACTTATCTGTTATCTTAAGCACATGTCAAGGCAAGTCTGTTCTTTAGCACGACACATAGCCTTTTCCTTGCCCTCAGTCAATGAGGAAAAGGACTCCTTTTTTGATCACACAACTAAGATTCTAGCTTGAAAGTAGGGGAGCCCTATTGATTTCTGTTCCCTCTTACAGGTACTGGAGATTGAAAGCAGCTGGCTCTTGGAAGTGGCTCCCCACTACTATAAGGCCAAGGAGCTAGAAGATCCCCACTCTAAGAAAATGCCCAAAAAAGTAGGCAAGACACGAGAAGAGCTGGGCTAGAGAATGACAAATGGACTGAACCACAGTTTCTTTTCCTTCCATACTTTAATACCTAGAAAATAAAATTATTTTTGGGCCGGGCGGTGGTGGCGCACGCCTTTAATTCCAGCACTTGGGAGGCAGAGGCAGGTGGATCTCTGTGAGTTCGAGGCCAGCCTGGTCTACAAAAGTGAGACCAGAGCCGGGCGGTGGTGGCGCATGCCTTTAATCCCAGCACTTGGGAGGCAGAGGCAGGCGGATCTTTGCGAGTTCGAGGCCAGCCTGGTCTACAAATTGAGTCCAGGACAGCCAGGGCTACACAGAGAAACCCTGTCTCGAAAAACCAAAAAAAAAAAAAGTGAGACCAGGACAGCCAGAGCTGTTACACAGAGAAACCCTGTCTCGAAAAACCAAAAAAAAAAAAAAATTCATTTTTGGAATAAAGTGTGTGGCAATTCAGGGACCCAGAGGAAGTGACATGAAACCGCATCATGTCGTTGCTTAAACTTTATTATTTACAAATTAAATTACACAGCAGCTTTACACAGCATGAGAAGGGAAGAAAGAAGAAGTGGAGGGGAGGCGGCTGGCTCTGGCCATCCTCCACCTTTACCTCCTGTTGTGCGTAGCAAAGAAGTCTTCAGTGCTGCCTGCACTGAGGCTAGGGTCAGGCCTTGGCGCACAGGTGTAAGCTGGGCTCTGGCTCTGATAGCCCCAGGGCCACCAGTGCTCCCACTAGCAACTTTTTCACAGGCGCTGACGGTGAGTGTGAAGGCATCAGCTGTGGAGACAGGTTAATGGAGCCTGGGGAGGAACACAGACATGTTCCACCCTCTGCCCCTCCCCACCCAGTTCAGACACTCACCTTGTCTAGGTGATGGCGACAGATGAGGCCACTGGAATTCAGGTAGAAGGTGGAATAGGCATCAAAGGTCCTGGAGAGGGGAGAGGCTTTTAAGAGTAAGTTGTCCCAGGGCTTAACTCAAGTATTTGTTAAATTTCTAAAGTTTACCATGTGTTAAGCCACCTGGTGAACAGGCTTTTTTGTTGTGAAACCGTACTTTTAAATTATTAAACATTTATTACTAACTATATTCACTTATAACAAATACACTTAACTACTATTCCTATAAATTCCTACAACCCCTAAGACCTAACCACTAAACCTATTGATAACTATTACAACTATTTTCATAACCTTTTAGAAGGATACAGTCTCTGGGGTAGACCCTTTAATACACTTAGCAGTCTGTGTTCTGGGATATCTCAGAAGTAGATTCATCACAGGGTAAATTGGTTATGGCGGTTTCCCCTTAAATAAGGCTTGAGGCTTTCTTCTCTCTGGGAGACCTCAACCAACTGTAGGCCAACTTAACTTTCTTTGTATAAGCAACTCTGCCGCTCTGCCTTAGTCTTTAAAGCTGGCCACAGTTTCGTTTAGGCCACTGTTCGGACAGGTTAAACCCCTCTAGGCAAAAGCTGAGCCACAGGGTTTATTTAGTCCTTGGCTTTTTGCTGTCTTGCTGAGGCTTTCTCTGTTCACCAGCTTCTTTCTGCCTCAGGGAGATCTGGCCATCGGTCCACCAGCACTTCCTCCATCAGAGGATACAAACTACTTATTGTCCTTTTTAGCATGAGGACTCGCTAGCATCAGAGCTCTTCAGCATGGAGCCCCTAGCACGCCCTCTGGGCTCATCCACTTGTCCTTAAATAGGATCTCTCTTTGTTCCACCTGCTTCAGCTTAATTTAGGCTCTGCCCACTTAGCAGTTGAAAACAATGCCAGGTCATAAAGTCTTTCCTTGTCTCACCTGGCTTCAACCTTGTTTTTCAGTCCAAAGAGACTCCCCTCATTTCACGTGGCTTCATCCATAAGCTGATAAGCTAATTGCTCACAGCCAAGTTGATCTTCATGCCCCGGATTAAGAGACTGTATCAGAAACCTCAATATTTACTAAATCTAATTTATATTAATCTAGCTCCCTGCATTGTTGTTTTTGAGACAGGATCTCTGTATGTAGGTCAGGCTGGCTTCCAACTCTCAGCTTGAACACTGGGACCATCATAGTCACCACTATGCCCAGCCACCTGGGAACGAACTTAAGATTCCTAATGCTCAGGTTGAATTCAGAGCAATGAGACCAAAATACCACCTCTACAGAAGGCCTGAGAGGATTCTTCCTTGCAGCAAAGTTGTTGAACCGCAACTTGTTTTACTGTGTCTGAATGGGTTAGTGCATGTCCCACAGCAGAAGACAATTTGGGGAGCTGGTCCTATCCTCCCGTCATGCGGGCTCCAGATACTGAACCAAGGGCATCAGACTTGGAGACAAGCACCTTTACTTACCCACTGAACTATCTTACCGGTCCAGAAATCATTTTAAACGCTTAAGTACAATGTCAGAGGCTGAGCCTAGTAGTTTTGAGAATGTGTACAGCCAGAAACTTAACCATGTACTTCACCTAGGGTTCTGATCTAAATTCAGGATGCAGTATTTTTTGTTCATTTGGGTTTTGTTTGTTTGTTTTGAGACAGGGTTTCTCTGTGTATCCTTGGCTGTCCTGGACTCACTTTGTACACCAGGTAGGCCTTGAACTTGCAGAGATCCTCCTGCCCCTGCCTCCTGAGTGCTGGGATTAAAGGCGTGAGCCACCATGCCCGACAATTACAGACAGCTGTGAACTGCCATGTGGATGCTGGGATTTGAACCCAGGTCCTTTGGAAGAACAGCCAGTGCTCTTAACTGCTGAGCCATCTCTCCAGCCCCTTTTTTTGTTTTTTTTGAGACAGGGTTTCTCTGTGTAGCCCTGGCTGTCCTGGAACTCACTCTGTAGACCAGGCTGGCCTTGAACCCACAGAGATCTGCCTGCCTCTGCCTCCCATGTGCTGGGATTAAAGGCATGGCCATCGCACCTTCCCATTTACTTTTTGAGATGGTTTCATATAGCTCACCCTGACCTCCTGATCCTCCAGGAAGCGGGAGTTATTTGTTCAGTAACTAAGTACTTATCACTTGTCAGGGTTAGGGTTATGGGAAGAAACTCAGTCATTGTGCATTTTTGTTGTTATTGTTTTTCAAAAGAGGGTTTCTCTGTGTAGCCCTGGCTGTCCTGGACTTGCTTTGTAGACCAGGCTGGCCTCGAACTCAGAGATCCGCCTGCCTCTACCTCCTGAGTGCTGGGACTAAAGGTGTGCACCACCATGCCCTGCACAGGTACTTCTTAATAAACACAAAAGTCCATTAATTTTATTAAAAGTAGACTAGGCCATTGAGATGGTTGAGTATAGGTACTTGCAGGTGAGCCTGAGGACCTGAGTTCAGTCTCAGGATCTACATGGTGGAATAAGAGAACCGATTCTCATAAGCCATCTTCTGAACGTTCACTTACGTGCTACAATGTGTACTACAACATGCACACAAATTCTTTAAAAATTAAAAAGAATAGACCAAGCTGGGTGGTGGTTTGGCACACCTTTAATCCCAGCACTGCGGAGGCAGAGGCAAGTGGATTTCTGTGAGTTCAAGACCAGCCTAGTCTACAGAGTGAGTTCCAGGACAGCTAGAGATACACAGGGAAACCCTGTCTCAAAAACCAAAAAAAAAAAAAAAAAAAAAGTAAAAATCTAAACCCTCAGGAAGTCTACAGCCAAATCAGGTAAGTCCAGGACTGCTGGAGACAATATCTCCAGCTTCCCAGACAGTGATATTAGGGAGCCCCTGCCCTCTTTCCCAGAGGAAGAACCACACACACCGAGTTGAGAGGCTGGACCTGAGAGAGAGCCTGGGGAAGAGGGTGGGTGGGAGGGATGTGGGAGGTGGGAGTGACCAAAGAGGGAAAGACAGAGAGGTGGGTGGAGTGGGGCCAGAGGGGTGGGAATGGTAGAGTTTGAGCAGAAAGCTGGTCCTTGGGAAAATAACAGAAAGTAAGTTTGCACCCACCCACTTACCGGTAAAGCTCTTCTTTATCCCGCCTGTAGAAACGCAGGAAGAGCATATGTATGGGCAGACCTACTAGACGCCAGCGGGCTTGCAGAGTCCAGTTCTCAGGGTGGCGGGTCAGCTGTAGAATCTCCAACCGAAACTGTGCAAAATAGTTCCAAGCCAGGAAGCGGCAAAGGGTCAGGGACATAATGTACCATGTCCGGCCCCTGTGAGAATCAAAGGGGCAGGGATGTCAGGACTGCACAGAAAGCTAGAAAGCTAGAAAGCCAAACCGGCTTCTGCCAAGAAGTGGGGACGTTCTCTGGGACGAGGCTCAAGCATTTACTTAGCATCTTCCCTTCCCTGCCCCGCTCTCACTTGGTACGAACGTTCAAGATCTCATTGATGAATTCCACATCCATTGAATACAGAGTGTAGTCATGGGATCGAAGGAAGAGGGCGGGAAGCTAGGTGGAAGAAGATGGCATCAACTCAGTGGGAAAGAAAAGATCTCACTTTAGGATACTTGTAATTTATTTATTTATTTTTTTGTTTGTTTGTTTTCGAGACAAGGTTTCTCTGTGTAGCCCTGGCTGTCCTGGACTCACTTTGTAGACCAGACTGGCCTCGAACTCACAGAGATCCGCCTGCCTCTGCCTCCCGAGTGCTGGGATTAAAGGCATGCGCCACTATGCCCGGCTACTTTATTTATTTTTGAGATAGGGTGCGGAGCCCAATCTGGCCTTGGACTTGGAATCCTCAGCCTCCCGAGTGGGTGTATTACAGGCTTGTGTCACTGGTTTATTTCTTGTTTATCCTTTTTTTTAAAAAGATTTATTATATACAGTATATTTATATTTTATATTTATTTATTATATACAGTATAGTATACAGTATTATATACAGTGTTCTGTTTGCAGGTATATCTGCAGGCCAGAAGAGGGCACCAGATTTCATTATGGATGGTTGTGAGCCACCATGTGGTTGCTGGGAATTGAACTCATGAACTCTGGAAGAGCAGCCAGTGCTCTTAACCGCTGAGCCATCTCTCCAGCCCCGCTTATCTATTCTTAAGGTCTGCCTTACACTCTCACTCCCAAGAGAAAAGTCACCTCTAATTTAACCATTCTTTTTTTTTTTTGAGACAAGGTTTCTCTGTGTAGCCCTGGCTGTCCTGGACTCACTTTTGTAGACCAGGCTGGCCTCGAACTCGCAAAGATCCGCCTGCCTCTGCCTCCCAAGTGCTGGGATTAAAGGCGTGCGCCACCACCGCCCGGCTAATTTAACCATTCATTCTTAATTCAAACATAGGGACACCCTTTTCCCCAGGAAGGTATTTTACGGCACAGTTGTATGCCTGCCTCACATTGCCAGGAATTCAGCTAACTTGTCTCCACACTCTCCCACCACACATGAACTGCTTACCTCCTGCCTCAGTTTCTCATACATGACAGTCAGGTGTTCTTCCATACTCTCATCTCCTGATGGGGTGGCAGGGGAAGGATGGGAAGTTCCAGGGGCTTGGAAAGGTATCAGAGCCCCAGGGTAGGGGCAAGGAGGTCCCTCAAAAAGGCTCCTAAGGCCATCCAGACAACCACTGTGCAACTCAGGTCCTGGTCCCTCCTCCCTCTTTCCCAGAGGAAGAACCACACACACCGAGTTGAGAGGCTGGACCTGAGAAAGAGGTGAGAGAAGAGCCTGGGGAAGAGGGTGAGTGGGAGGACGTGGGGGTGAGAGTGACCAGAGCAGAGGGAAAGACGCAGAGGTGGGTGGAGTGGAGTGGGGCCAGAGGGGGGGGAATGGTAGAGTCCGAGCAGAAAGCTGGTCCTAGGGAAAACAGGAAAGAAAAAAAAAAATCAGATGTCTAAGTTAGGCTTGGTGGTACTAAGGCCGAGGCAGGGCTGTCCATGAGTTCCAGGACAGCCAGGGCTACTCATTCGGTGAGACCTAGTTTAAAAAACAAAACTTTCAAAACACCAGCCGTCTGTCTAAGGCTCCTTCATCTAACCCTACCCACTCCCCTGGCAGAAGAGAATTTACCAGAGGAAAGAAGAATGTACTGTTCACTGTCTTCAATGACGATGTGAAGAAAGTGTCACAGGGAAACAATCCCACCTTCCAACACTTTAGAAAAAGCGCGTTTACGATTGCATCTCTACTTGGGGCCAGTTTTGCTTGTCTGACACCAAAGATTTTAAGAATGTATTTTATGAACGAATGAAGGCCAGCTTATTGTACCATGGGTGAAGTGATGTGATCTATACCGTCCCTGACTCTGAAACTGCTGTGCAGGGCAAAGAGCATCAGGTTAAGGCATGAGTTTGGAGTTCTGATTTTCCCTGCGCCTCGGCCTCGGGTTCCTGTAAACGGAGGAGAGTGAGGCCCCAGGGACTTCTTGTGAGGCCTATACAGGATGATGAACGTAAATTAAACGTTGCCTCCCATAACGTAGCACATAAATGGGAGCTATGATCCTTTGGGAGCCCATTAAATGACATAATCCTGGCCGACTGCTGAAGGGTGAACTGCGGTCACTAACGCTGTCATTGCAAGGATGGCAGGTCAGCCGAGGACAAGCCCATCCCAAGCCCCTTGGCTCCCAAGGGACCCCGGGGGAAGGGGGCCCACTCGCCTGGCCGTGCCCTCGGGAGCCCTCGCTGCCGGGGGCGGGGCAGTGCGGCCGGCCCGCAGGCGCACCGCAGGCCCGCAGCTCGGGCCACCCCGCCCTGCCCTTCAGATCACCTCCAGGCCCAGGTAACGGCAGAGACTGGGGCGCGGAGCTCCGGGCCGCCGGGCCCGCCAGCCTTCGCGCCGCCACGGCCCACGCCGACCCCGCGCCCCCTAACGCGTGCGGAGTCCGGGTGGGCAGGGGCGGCCGCGGCCATTGCGCCTGCGCGGCCGGTGCTCCGCCCTCCCTGGCCGGGCGGTGAGGAGGGTCTCCCTCCGCCCGCCCCCCGCGGCCGCCTCACCTGGGGTCGCGCCTGGTAGGCGCGCAGGCAGGGCCTCAGGCGTCGGGCGGCCCCCCGGCTCGGGCGGTACATGGTGCTCCGGGGTGCGAGGGCGCCTCCCGCGTCCCGTCTCCTCGCCGGGCAGCGCGCCCGGGAGCCGGCTTCGCCAAGGGGCAAGGAGGGAGGGGGCCGAGGCTGAGGGAGGGCCGCGGAGACGCCGTGCGCCTGCGCACTACGGCCGGGGCGCCGCTACGCGGAAGTGCGCCTGCGCAGACTCCCGTCAGGCCTAGCAAAACCTGAGGGCAGCAGGGCCGAACGTGACTGAATTCGGGAAGGTGGGGCGGGTGAACCTCAGCAATGACCACTCACGTTTTTTCGGTAGCCATGGTGATAAAAAAATAAATATATTTATTGCTCTGGCTAAAAGTAAGATACAAGCGATCTGAATCGGACAGGCCTGTTGAATGAATGAATGAATGCTGCCCATTATGAGGGCCGACCTGTGGCGGTGTTCTGCAGCGAGGGAGGGACACTACCGACTTGGAAAGAGTGCAGGAGGCTGTGGTCACCAAGGCCTGGTGCTGCGGCGTTCCTGCAGGTTTCGAATGAACCTGGCGTTGATTATGTCCCCACCCAGCGTCCGGGACTGGGCTGGTGCAGTGACTGTATGCATGGCTTCCTCCCCAGACCCATCCTGTGACAAGAGCCGATCCTCGCTGGCAGACCTGGTGAGCAGGGAGATGAGGAGCTTGTTAGAGCTGCTAATGGGAATTGCCATTAGAGATTCTTCAAGGTCGTGGGTGCCAAGTTTTAATGTAGACAACACCTGTTGGATTATTACAACACTAAGTGCAAACTTCAGGACTCAGGGCACCGGAGTTCAGCCCTCAAGGAAGAAGGCTTATGCGATGTTAGGCGAAAGACGCGTGGGAGAAACTGGTATCCAGTTCACACGGGTTTAGGAGGAGTTATCTGAGAGAATGTTAGGCAGTGTCAGGACATGCGGGCAGCTGTTAGGGGAGGTGTAGACCTCACCTCTCCTCTGCTTCCTGTTCCCCCTGCTTCCGTTCTCGGTTGCCTGCGGAAATACCAGGCATCTGGGGAGACCGTAGTAGTGTGTGTATGACCTGTTTGGTTAGAGGGTAAGAAAGAGTGACTGCTTACCTGTACCCACGGATGAGGCACTGATTCCCCCGTGGCGGCTGTAGTGGCAGCTTTGGGCTACCAGCCCCGGGGGAGTCCTGTAGAAGAAATGGGACATGATGGGGGAGGTTCAGGGTGAAAGGTGGATGGAGGGGTCAGAGGAGAGGAGGACTAGATGGACAGGAAGACAGGCAGCCATCATCCCAAAGGGTCCCTGTCTGCTTTTCCTAGCAGAGGGAGGGAGGGAGGGCTTCTTTTTATACCTCAAGATTTTCTGAAGCATCCTACTGTGTTCCTTTATTCTAACGGGGTGATGGGATCCAACGATGTCATAAAAACACTTATGCACACAAAAAGGAGTTTGTTGGGCCATGCTCCCTGATGTTTAAAACCCATGGCTGTCTTACATATAAGAAATCTCAGACTAGCAAGGTCAAATTTAGGAGGAAAAGGCAGTCCTTGGAGTACGATGACAGACTTGAACTTATTATTAAACATATTGAAACGGGGTTTCACTATGTAGCGTTGGCTGGCCTGGAACTTGCTATGTAGACCAGGGTGACTTCAAACTCTTTATCAGGATCTGTCTGCCTCTTCCTCCCAAGGGCTGGGATTAAAGGCAGGTGCCACCATGCCTGGGTTACCCTGAGGGGATTCTTGATAGTAGGTAGGACTTGTCTTGAGAGAGCACTGTGGGAGTTGTGGTGCAGACACAAGGAGTAGGAGAGGGATCCAGAAACTGTCCTCAGGTTAGTGAATCCCAGGATCCCAGCAAATCTTAACACCTTACCAAGGGCTGGCCAGGGGAAGGAGATACAAGTCACTTTGGGGAGGGGACCTAAGGTTCCCAAGTGAATAGATGGGTCTACATCGAGCTACTGCAACTCTAGGATAGAACCAGGAATCACGATGGGTAAAGGCAGACCCTCAGAGGGGAAGCTGGGGACTCTGAGCTCTGCTGCGTATCTCAGAACTGAACGTGAGGGCACAGGGCGGTGCTAGGACCCCAGGAAAAAGTGTGAAAGTATAAATGAAGCTCACACCTTCAGCTGTTTGCTTTCTGCTGAAATTGTCAATTTAGAAAACAGAGAAGAATCCACACTTTATTGAGACAACACTGAGAGGGAGAAGGAATCAGGAAGGACTAAGTGGGGAGAGAGGGAGGTCCTGCTCCCAAGGACTTGAGGGAACACAGCAGGGCTTCTGGTCTACCGAGCATTCAGAAGGTGGGGCACCTGGGGCATGGAAGCAGGGAAGGAGGCTCTTGCTATGGAGGGGAAAGGAGGGGCAGCAAGAGTGTGGTCCCGTCTCATCTCAAGACAATCTTCTAAGTTTATGTAGTAGGGAGGCAGGGAGGTCGGGGGATTCCAGGGTCTAATGTGCCAGACTTCTTGTCAGACACAGCTACGTGGTCCTGGAGTATTTGCTGGGATCTGCTGCCAAGAGACAGACTCAGGTTATTTGAGGAAAGTGGTGCTGTGTGAGTCCTGTAGAGACCCCAGAGCAGCATTAGTTTGACATAGCTATGCAACACTTAGAAAGTAGGAGTTTGGCAACATTGGGAAGACCCTCCTGGGAAGTTACGGAGCCTCATCCTGCAGCTTGGCTTGCCCTGAAGCAAAGCTTGCTTACAGCTGGCAGTAGCAGACTAAAAGGGCAGGTTTGTTTTGCAGCAGGATGCAGGACTTGAGCTACCAGTGGGCACTGTAGAGGGAATCAGTCCATTGACAGGACACTCCTTAACGGTTCCCCTGGCAGAGTGGCCCTGGACCTCTGGATCTCTGGTGTGTGCCATAAGCAGACAGTGTGCTTCTCCAGGGAGTCAGCCAATTAGCCCAAGAGATCTGGGAACAGGATGGCCTGTCTATGAGAGGAGAGTTCAGAGCACAGGCTGGGAGTAAAGGGGTGTCTTCTATGGTAAGAAAAGCTACAAAGTATTAGGCTATTTAGAACTCTGGCAACCCAGTGGTTCAAGAAGGGGAAGAAAAAATCTTGATGGAAGAGCGGGTTGCAGGTTCCAGGAGAGGGGGGGTATCTGCCTCCCCAGATTCCCTGTCAGTATCTACTCTCATCAGAGCGGGGAAGGGAGCTGTAGAGGGATGTTATGGACAGGAGGAGGGGAGAGGGAAGGCAGGGGGGAGAGAAAAACAGAGAAGTCAGAGTTGAAGGGGGAAGCTAGGAGGAGAAATAAAGGACACACCCACTCTCTGCCTACCCAGAAGGCATACAAGAACCCATATTGAAACCCATAGGTTCCCAATGAGATACATTTCTATCCCTACCAAATGTTAAACCAAGACTCCCCCAGTCCTGAAAGGCTCAAGTCCCCCCGATGGATGTCTAAGTCTTCCTACTCTTACAGTGACCCTCAAAACATAACTCTGGCCCAGGGCTCTGTATGAAGACCCTTGGCTCCTTCACTCTTATTTTTCAGACCAGTGCTGCAGAAATTTATGTTTCGGTAAATATTTCATTGTTTCACATTTCTGGGGGATTCACCTCATTCTTCACCATTTCTAACTCCTAGACACCCCAAGGCTCCTAACCCACAGGCCATATTACCTGGTGCGTCTGCGCTGGGCTGGGCTGCCCCCAGGGTCAGTGGCCAGCAGAAGGCGGGCAGTAGGGTGGGGGGGGCACAGACGTAGGGAGCGAAGCAGCTCCTGTTCTGGCACAAAGGGCCGGAGGGGACCCCGATCCGGAGAATTCCCCAGGCTGCTAGAGCGAGGAGGGGGGTGGGCTGGAGGCATGGCACGGCGAGGGGCCCTGTTCAGGGGCCAAGGAGGCTCCACAGCCACCTTCAGAACTGGAGAGAGGAGGAACAGAGGGAAGAAATGGGGAGAGAAGAGAATCACAATAATAAAGATTAGGTGGAAAGCAACTGTTGCCTTTTATTGTTGTCCCCTGGTTACCGTCCCTTAACCATTGTCCCTGTTATGCCCAGCCAGCCTCCCCTGACCACCCCACCCTAGCACCCTCCTCAAGTCCCTTACATTCTCTGTCACTGGAGGAGTATGGCTTAATGTCTCCCTCTGCTCTTTTTGGTGGCAGCTTCCTTGCTGGAGCTGGTGGCAGGAGGGATGTGAGGAAGTTTTAGGAGATGCACTTTCCATCCCTCTCCCAGCCACTTCCCCACGACCCCAAACTTCTGTTCCCTGACACCAACAGCTTCACCTGGGAACGCCAGTACAGAAGTCTGCTGTGGCAAAGCCAGCACACCAAAGGAAGTTTAGGGGGGAATGCTGGAGCATTTTCGGGGACAGCCAGAAGGAGAAGGCCAAACAGAGAGTTTAAGGAGAAAGATCCAGGGGAGACTGGGGCCTGGGAGATGCAGGAAAGGATGGCCAAGGGGCAGCAAGCTCTTACTGTCCATGGGTGTTGTCAGGCCCCCCTGGGGTTCTGGGGCAGTGGAATAGTCCCAGCTGGGCCAGTGAGGACCCTGGGTCCTTCTAGATGAGATGGACAAAGCCCTAGGTTAATTGGGAATTGTTCAGGGGAGGGGAGAGGAGAGGAGGTGCAGAACCTCTCCTTCCTATACAAAAAGATATGGAAAGACTGAGGGTTTTTTGGTTTTTTTTCGAGACAGGGTTTCTCTGTGTATCTCTGGCTGTCCTGGACTCACTTTATAGACCAGGCTGGCCTCCAACTCACAGAAATCCGCCTGCCTCTGCCTCCCGAGTGCTGGGATTAAAGGTGTGCGGCACCAACGCCCAGCAAGACTGAGGTTTTATTAGGTTTAAAATAATAACAGAATGAGGAAGTTCCAAGTGGTGTCACATGCCTTGAGTCTCTGCACTGGGAAGGTAGAGAAGGAGCCAGCCATGGTGGCACAGGCCTTAAATGGCACAAGCACTTAAGAAGCAGGCTGATCTCTGTCAGTTCAAGTGCACCCTGGTCTACATATCGAGTTCCAGGACAGTCAGAGCTACAG
The DNA here is from genome assembly GCA_907164525.1 of Lophiomys imhausi. NCBI lineage: Eukaryota > Metazoa > Chordata > Mammalia > Rodentia > Muridae > Lophiomys > Lophiomys imhausi. Next base: position 411,940 of record CAJQZJ010000247.1, on the reverse strand, counting down.
AAAGATCCTGTCTCAACTCCTTCCTTCCCAAAAAGAAGAGAAAAAAATGCGGGCATCTGCAAAAGGGCTTTGTCAAATGGGAGTCACTGCACAGCACGGGTGGGTTCCTCCTTCCTTACCTGTGATGGAGAACCTAGCCCTCTGAGGATCTGCATTCACCCCAGACGGTGGCATGACCTCACTCCATGTTAGAGTGCCTCAGAACTGTGGTAACTGTGGGTCATGGGTATGACAGGCCTCTGGGAACCTAGGCTGATGCTAACAAGGAGCGATGAGCTGTTCTCTGGGCCACTGTTACTCCTTTGCTTGGCCACAGGGAAGGTAACCAGCCAAAGGCTAGCCCAGGAAGGATTTCATTCTGTACCAGGCAGCATCATACAGCTGGTGAAGGCTGTGCCTCCCTCCCTGAAGATGTAAGGCAACAGGCAGCCTGTGGTTTTTCTTCTTTCTTTCTTTTTTTTGAGACAGAGTTTCTCTGTGTCACCCTGGCTGTCCTGGAATTCACTCTGTAGACCAGCAGGCTGCCTTGGAACACAGGAATTCACCCATCTCTATCCACTAAGTGCTGGAATTAAAGACATGTACCACCATGCCCAGCCAGCCTGTGAGTTTTAATCCAAATAGGTTTAATTATTTTTGAAAAAAAAAAAAAAAATTCTTTTAAGGCAAGGTCTCATATGTAACGTTGGCTGGTCTAGAGCTTGCTCTGTAGACCAGGCTGGCTTCCTGAGAGCTGGGATCAAAGGCAGGTGTCACCATGCCAGGTAAAAATGTTATAAATTTGAATATTCTTTTCTAAAACAAATACTTCCCCATGAATAGAAATGAAAGGACTACTAGGCTCCCTTGCCTGTCTCTCTCTGGCTGATGGAGCCTGAGGAATTCAGTCACTTGTTTGGGGCCTGCCCTGAGGGAGCTGGCCTAGGGAAGAGACTCTGAGGACAGTGGGTGTCAGCCAAGCGCTGAAGGGGCTTCTTAGTGAGATTGCTTGCCTGCCTGCTGAGAACTGGGCTGGGGTGTGCCCCTGACAGGAGATCTGTGTGGTCAGAGCACACGCCCCAGCAGTAGCAGGGCCTAAGTTCTTCCTGATATAAAATGCACTAGCTCCCAGCAGAGCCAAGGCAAACAGGCCTGCTGGATATTTGGGTGCCATTGGAGTATTCTGAATTGCCAGCAGATAGCACTGCACACTCCAGAACCTCTTGGGAAACTAGGCCTCTCTGCTCTTTAGTTCCACCCAGTCCTTGCAGGCTTTACCAGCAGGCGTGGGATCGACCACAGCAGCGCGAGAGCGTCGGGTTGCCCTCAGAGAAGGAGTGGGGGGCCCTGTGAGGAAGGAAGAGGTGGTGGCCCTCAGTGGGGGCCAGTGGAGCCAAGAGCCCACCTCGTTCCTTTCCCTCTCCCCAGCTACTAGGCCAACACAAGGTAAGGAAACTTACGATGCTGATGGGCAAAGAAACCTTCAAAGATCACGAAGTTGTTCACCTGGAAGATGAAGCAAACAAAGCACATTGTCCACTCAATCTTAGCACACAGAGGATACAGAGCCTGTGCAAGAAGATCACAGCAGTGGGCCTCAGTGTGGCTCACCCAGGAGAGCGCTTGCCTATCATCCATGAAGCCCTGGGTTCCAGCCTCAGCACCACATATACTGGGTACAGTGGCACACGCCTGAAATTCTTTTTTTTTGGTTGGGGGGGGGGGTTCAAGACAGGGTTTCTCTGTGTAGCCCTGGCTGTCCTGGACTCACTTTGTAGACCAGGCTAGCTTCGAACTCACAGAGATCCGCCTGCCTCTGCCTCGCGAGTGCTGGGATTAAAGGCGTGTAACGCCACCACCTGGCAATATACATATACATATATCCTCAAAATCACTGAATTTAACAAGCTGATCCTGGCATTAGTGGCACACACTTTTAATCCTAGCACTTGGGAGGCAGAAGAGGTCAGCTGGTTTACACAGAGTTTCCAGGTCAGCTAGGGCTGCACAGTGAGACTGTCTCACACAGAAACCAAACAACCAGTGGAGAGGATGGAGCCGATGTCTAACACTTCCTGTTTTCAGAACTTACTGTTGAACCACAGAAATCAAAGCGCTATAGTAGAAGGATGCGAGTGTGTAACAGTAAACTTTTATTTATCACACAAAATTAACTGTTACACAAGCGTTAAAAACACACAAATACAAGCCGGGCGGTGGTGGCGCACGCCTTTAATCCCAGCACTTGGGAGGCAGAGGCAGGCGGATCTCTGTGAGTTCAAGGCCAGCCTGGTCTACAAAGCGAGTCCAGGACAGCCAGAGATATTCAGAGAAACCCTGTCTCGAAAAACCAAAAAAAAAAAAAGAAAAAAAAAGAAAAACACACAAATACACACAGTGCAAAAGTGGCATGGGACACGTCGATCAACAGAATATAATCAAAAGTCCAGAAATAAACTCATGTGTCCATGGTCAACCGATTTCCAACAAAGGTGCCAAGATCATTAATAGAGAATGAACAAATGCTTCTTCAACAAATGGTGCTTGTAAAAAATGAGTATCTACAAGCAGAGTTATGGTCAAAGCACAGATACCAACAACACCAAGGGGCCTGGGAGACCTGCTCTTCTGGGCCTTCTGGGCCTAGCACCCATATGGCTGCTCACAGCCATCTCTACTCCAGGCAGGTCCACTGCCTCTTCCCGCCTCTGCAGACACTGCACGCACACGGTGCACATACATACACGCAGGTACTCATACGTACATATACATATAAGTCTTAAGCAGAGTTCCTAGGATACCTGCTAATATTAACCCCTTACAGGACATCTGGTACTACTTACAGGCTGCTCCACTTGTCCATGTAAACAGAGTGATGTGTCCAGTGTGAACAATGTGCCCCTCCCCCTGTTCTCTACTGCTTTATTTTTTATTTTTCTTTTTTTTGGAGAGATGGTCTCAGTCTGTATCCCTTCCTGGTCTGGAATTCATTCTGTAGATCAGACAGACCTTGAACTCGCAGATACCTGCCTGTTCAGGAGTGCTGAGACTAAAGACAGACTTGGGCCACCGCACCCTGATATCACTTTTTTCCTTTTTTCGAGTCAGTGTTCCAGGTAGCCCAGGCCGGCCCCAAACTCCTGACCACCTTAAAAATCAATTTCTAGGGTGGACATGGTGACTCGTTTCTGTAATCTTAGCATTTAACAGGCTACTCTCAGTAGGAGGGCTGCTGTGAGTTCAAAGCCAGCCTGGGCTAAAGAATAAGTTCTAAGCCAGACAAACGACTCCTAATATTTTCCCCAAAGCCAATCTACTTCATTTAACTTCACCCTCCTTTCACGTTGGGTTCAATGTTAACTCTTTATTTTTCCCACATCTAATCTATAAGAAAATCATGTTTGTTTTACCCTTACAACACATAAAACACACCACCCCTTCCTACCTCTTACTGCTGCCCCCTGGAATAGCCATGGCTCCTTTCCTTTTTTCTTTTCTTAAATTTATTTATTTAACGTACATGAGTGCTCTATCTGCATGTACACCTGCATTCCAGAAGAGGGCATCAGATCTCATTATAGATGGTTGTGAGCCACCATGTGGTTGCCAGGAATTGAACTCAGTACCTTTGGTAGAGCAGTCAGTGCTCTTAACCTCTGAGCCATCTCTCCAGCCCCCACCCTGGCTCCTTTTTATCAGGAACTTCTATTTTCCTATCCATCTTCCTAACCTCCACCCTGGCTCCTCTATGGCCTGTTTTTGGCACAACAGGGGAAGCAAAGAAGAAAAGATTTCGCTTTTTGCTCCCTTGGTGACAATCAGTCTTCACAGTGACCCACATGGCCTGAAGTACTTGCCTCAGCTCTCATCTGCGGTGTTCCATTTGCGACACTGCTGTGGCATCTTCTCACTACACAGCCTTTGTGCTGGCCATTACCTCTCTCTGGGACACTGGGCCTATACATGCTTTCTTCATGTGCACAAATGAACTGGTTCTTGGTGGGCGTTCCCTCCAGGATCTCACTTCTCCACCCCCAGCACTGGTCCTCAGTGGGCGTTCCCTCCAGGATCTCACTTGTCCACCCCCCAGCACTGGTTTCATTTTTCTCAGAACACTTTCCCTTAACCACAGTACAGAATACTTTGTTTTTTGAGCCATGGTCTCTCTAGGAAGTCCTGGATGTCTTTTTTTTTTTGTTTTTTCAAGACAGGGTTTCTCTGTATAACAGCTCGGGCTGTCCTTGACTCACTCTGTAGACCAGGTTGGCCTTGAACTCATAGAGATCCGCCTGCCTCTGCCTCCCAAGTGCTGGGATTAAAGGCGTGCGCCACCACTGCCCGGCTGAAGTCCTGGATGTCTTAGAACACAATATCTAGACCAAGCTGGCCATGAACTCATAGAGATCTGCATCATTTTGCCTCCCCAGCGCAGGGATTAAAGGGGTGCACCACCTTGCCTGGCCATAAAATATGTTGTTATTTGTCTGGTTCCACATTTAGAAATGGTACTCAGTGGGCGTTAGAAAGCAGATTTTTTTTTCAAGACGAGGTTTTTCTGTGTATCTCAGGCTGTCCTGGACTCACTTTGTAGACCAGGCTGGTCTTAAACTCACAGAGATCCACCTGCCTCTGCCTCCTGAGTGCTGGGATTAAAGGCGTGTGCCACCACACCCATAGAAAGCAAATTCTTTTGTTTGGTTGAGTAAAGTATCCCTAGTGCCTACACAGTAAATTCCTGTTCAGTGTATTAGTAATGTGTTTCTAAACCCATAAAATCACCCTCCCATGGTAAAGCAAACTCCCTGAGACCTGGAATGTCTACTACTCTGAATCTTCCATAAATGTTGACTAAATGACGCCTGTGTGAGAACAAGGCAGAAACGAGCTGCTTGTGTTTGGGGATGAGAATGAGGCAAACAGCATGTGCCCAGGTGTGCTGGTGAACTCTGCAGGGAGAACCACAATGGTGCCCTCTCTACCAAGCTGGCTCCAGGACAGTCAAAACCACTGCACAGAGAGACCCTGCCTCAGAACAATAACCACTGTCACCAAAAAAAGGAAAGAAAAAGAAAGAGAAGAAACAAGCTTTGATAAAGGACAACAGGCTATGGTGTGGCTCAGAGATGAACTGCCCTTCCTGTTACAGAGGACCGAGGTTTGGACCCTAACACCTCTGGCCTCAATGGCACCATTTCAGTGTACACATAAACTCATGCGACACACTCACACACACACAAATGTAAACAAAGAATGGATCATTAAAAAAAATAATAACAGCTGGGCATGGCAATCCCAGCAGTTAGGAGTCTAGTGCAGGAGGATTACTGTGAATGTGAGGTCATCCTGGACTACACCAGGAATTTCAGGTCAGCTGGGCCATAGAGTGAAATTCTGTCTAAAAACAAACAAAAGTCCCCTGACACTGATGGTGGTGGAAGCAGAGGTGAGTGGATTTCTGAGTTCCAGAATAGAATGCACTACACAATGAGACTCTTTCAAACAATAAAAAACTGCATAGTGGTTCTTTAGTCCCAGCACTCTAAGCAGAGGCAAGCGGATTTCTGTGAGTCTGAAGCCAGCCTGGTGCACATGATGAGGCTCGCTATAGCGTAAGAGACAAACCCAAAAAGAGACAGGATGGATGTTTCTAGAATATGTGACAGTACAAGGAGAGAGAGATTTAGACAGGATGAATGTTTCTATAATATGTGACTGTATAAGGAGAGAGAGATTTAGGTGTGAAAATAAATCACTCCGTGCATTGTGGCGTAGTCCTAGTTCTTAGGATGCTGAGGCAGGAAGATCACCAGCTTGAGGGTGGTGGGGTTGGGGTGAATACAGTCAGTCTGTCTCAAAACACAACAGCTGGGCATCAAGGCAGACCTGTCACCTCATTACTCAGGAGGTGGAGACAAGAGAATCACCGTGAGTTCCAGGCCAGCCTGAGCTACATATAGTGATGAGACCTGTTTTAAGAATCCAAGGTGGCAAGCCAGGCGTGGTGGTGCACACGCCTTTAATTCCAGCACTCGGGAGGCAGAAGCAGGTGGATCTCTGTGAGTTCAAGGCCAGCCTGGTCTACAGAGTGAGTTCCAGGACAGCCAGGGCTACACAGAGAAACCCTGTCTTGAAAAACCAAAAAAAAGCCGGGCGGTGGTGGCGCACGCCTTTAATCCCAGCACTTGGGAGGCAGAGGGAGGCGGATATCTGTGAGTTCGAGGCCAGCCTGGTCTACAGAGTGAGTCCAGGACAGCCAGGGCTACACAGAGAAACCCTGTCTCAAAAAACCAAAAAAAAAAAAAAAACCAAGGTGGAGCCCTGGAAACATGTACATATAAACAAAACTAAAGGTATTCAGCAGGGTATGTGTGTGTGTGTGTGTGTGTGTGTGTGTGTGTGTAGCCCTGGAAACATGTACATATAAACAAAACTAAAGGTATTCAGCAGGGTGTGTGTGTGTGTGTGTGGTAGGTGTGTGTGTGTGTGTGTGTGTGTGTGTGTGTGTGTGTGTGTGTGTGTGTGTGTGTGTAGTATATGTACATGTAACATTTATAAAGAAGAGACCATAATTTGGGAGAGGGTGATCCAAAAGAGTTGGAGGGGGGAAGGGGGGGCAGGGGTGTTGTCAATACAGAACTCATGTATGAAGTTCTCAAACAAAACAGAACAATAAAGCCGAGGTGGTGGTGCAGCCCTTTAATCCCAGCACTCTGGAGGTGGAAGTAGGTAGATCTTTCTATGTTCAAGGCCAGCCTGGTGCAGGGTGAGTTCCAGGACAGTCAGGGTGACCCAGTGAGACCACATTTGAAATTAAAAATTAGGGGCTTGAGAGATGGCTCAGCAATTAAGAGCACTGGCTGCTCTTCCAAAGGACCCGGGTTCAAATCCCAGCACCCGCATGGCAGCTCACAACTGTCTGTAACTCCTGTTCCAAAGGATCCTACAACCTCACACAGACATACATGCAGTCAAAATATCAATGTACATAAAACAAAAATAAAGAATTTAAAAAAAGAAAGAAAGAAAATAAAAATTTGAGACTGGAAAGATGGCTTAGCAGTTTAGAGTATTTGTTGTTCTTGCAGTGGACTAAGGTCCAATCCCCAGGACCCACATGGTGGCTCACAAAAATCTGTAAGTCCAGTTCCAAAGGCTTTGACACCCTCTTCTGACTTCTGTACGCACAGTAGAGGCATGAACATGCTGCACGTATGTACATGTGGGCCAAGCTTTGCTTTCGTGCACATAAAATGAAATACATCTAAAACAACAACAAAGCAACCCAAGGTAGGACTGGCCAGGTGTCCCGGGGTAAAGACAGTCGCTGACTTTTACTTCAGTTCTCAGAGCCCATTTGGTAAAAGGACCAAACTGATTCTCACGTTTTCACCTGCACTCATGAACTAGAATGCACACAGCAAGTAAATAAGCGTGAGCTTTTTAAAAGCGGATGGGTATGGGAGAGCACACGTGTAGTATGCTCAAGGCCCAGCTCTGATTCCTTGCACCACATAAGCATCAGTCGTCTCACAGGAATGTTCGCTGAGACAAGGGTTTGCCTCTGTGTGGAGCCTCTAACCTGCGGCACTGTGGTCTCCAGCCTGTAGTGCTTCTTCAGGAACTTCAGCAGCTTTGGTGATGGTCGGTCGACGGCCAGCTGGTGTGCCTCAACTCGCTCTTTCTGCAGGAAACAGGAAACGTGGCAGGGGTGGTTGGAGGAGCATGCTGGTAGGAAATTGGGAGCCTGACAAGGGAATATGAGGAAAGGGGACCAACTGTGGGCCACAAGACAGGGCCTCTGAGAGCCCTGGGGTGAAGAGACTTTTAGATGTATTCTGACTAGCCAGTAAAGAATGGTTGGTACCTGTAACATGTACTGGAAGAGTTCTCGCCCGTGGCCGTGCCGTTGAACTGACTCGTGGATGTAAAAGTCCAGAATGCAAAGTGGTTCTACTTCGTTGTGAGCCTCTCGGTCATCCTATGAGGTCACAACGTCACATAGTTATTGGGAGCCACGAGTCCTTGTAGCCTCCCACCCCCATCCTCCTCCACGTTTCTTCTCCGGCAGCAAAGCTTACAAATGCCTAGTCTACAGCAACACTCACCAGTACAAAAAGCTTCTTGTATCCAACTTTGAGGAAACCGATAATGGCTCCTTTCCCTGCCCTGTGGGATAGGGAAACAATGACCGAGGCAAGAGCAAGTGCTGGGACAGGAAAAGAAAGGACAGCTAAGGATAAGAGTTTGATTCACACGGAAGAACAACAGAACTCACGGTCGGGCCGAAGTATCCTTTAGTATATAAATAACATGGCGGTTACTCTGCATCCTGGAAGCACTGGTGATAGGTGCAGGCAGATGCTGGGCCTGCAGAGGCGAAGACATGCTTTGTGCAGGCTCCTTATCTGCCATGCGTTCCCCTTCCCTCCTCCCACAACTGTCCCGTACCTTGGCAGAAGCCTTGCCCAGCTCATCTACAACAGTCATGATTTGCTGCTGCAGATCCACACTACAGAGAGAGGGGCCGGTCAGATACCCGCCGGGTTACAGCGTCCCGGGAGTCACTCCTGGCGGCCTGCTTGACTCCCACCCAAGGCTCCTCCATGGGGTCTCTGCTTTTGCTTGTAACTCTCCATCTCCCACCTTGCCCCTCCAGATCCCAAACTTCGGTTTCACAGCTCCCATGTTTAAGGTTACAGTGGGGCAGTAGGAAGTGGGGGGGAGGGAGTCAACCGTAGCCTCTAGTTGAGGCCACACTGGGCTAACGGGTGAAAGGTCACAGATACAGGTCGATTAACCCTCTAGATCCAGGGGCGAAAGTCGCCAAAAACCAGGCTGTGACCGCAGAAGGAATGGCAGTAGTCAGTGAGAAGGGGGCGTGGTTCCTGGACCAGGTTTGGCGAGGAACCGGGACAGAAGGGCCATGGGACGGGTTTGAAATGTCACCGGGCCGGCGTTGTGGTTCCGGGTCGGCGGGCCGGAGGCTTCAGGTGCTGGTCCAGCACGGTGATCTGCTCCGGGAACAGCGCATCCACATCGAACGGGAACTCCATGGCCCATTGTGCGGAGACCCGACACGCCCCAAACGACGTCACTTCCGCTACCAGGGCCTGTCAGTCTCCACTTCCAGGATCCGCCCCGTGGGTTCGCCCTGCCCCCACAACGGAGTCCAGCCGCCTGGAGAACCTACTTTTCTCGCCAAACCAGACGGTTGGCGGACTCCTTCTGTAGGTCTGTACCCCGCGGTGCCATGGCAACCGAGTATCCAGCACTCACAAAACATCAGAGGGGACCGCAGAAATGGCAGCAGTCACACCCCCTTTCCCTGCTGGAGTTGCAGTTAGGGAAAGGACCACACTCCCACCCCACAGCTGCATCCCATCTCAGACTTCACCCCCAAGTTCTGAAAAGTCGGCCCAAAGGAAGCCAGGGACAGGAGACAGACAGCTTTATTTATTGCAGAAAGGCTGGGCCAGCAGATTTAAAATAAGGACATTACATCAAGTGCACACGCAAGGGAAGAGTCTCCTGTTCATACGCAAACCCCTCTCCACAGTCAGTTTCTCATATACATCCAGACCTCTCCTCAGCAGCAGTCACTTCTTTGGAGGGTCTGGCCTGTCAGCAGATAGCCTCCTTCTCAGAACACATTACCTTGACCCCAGTCCCTTAACCTCTCCGACCTCTTCCCCAGGTCACAAGTCCTAAGCACTCTGGGAGCCCGTCCGCTCAGTGGAGGCTTCTGCTGGTGGTGCAGTGGGCACCTCAGGCATTGACTCAGGTGGGGGCCCACTTTCTTCTAGGAGATTGCCTTGATAGAGCCGGCGAAGGCGGGACACTTCTCTCTCCGGTGGCTGTTGCCAACTGTACCAGGGGTACCAAGGTTCCCCTGACAACAGCGTGGGAGCTGGTGGAGTAACACTGACGGCTCCATGTACAGTACTTAAGTCAACATCTCGGGGCTCAACCTGGGGGACGTAGTAACTGAGAAGACCTACCGGTGAAAGGATGAGGAAGGCAGTTCAGATTCAGAGACAACAAAAAGGCCCTACAAATGGAGGCACCAATCAGACCCTCATACAAATTTCAGCAGGTCACATGCTGCACAGCCACCAAAGAGACAAAGAACAGGTGGAGTACCTCGCTACTCCCCTAAAAAACTGTTCAGTCAGTGCACACACTGCTGAGGAGTGCCCTTCACTCATCTGTGCAAAGGTGCAGTATAAGCCAGGTCAGGTTACAGAGGACACAACAAAGAAACAGGAGACAGAGTAGAGTGAAGAAAGGAAAGAAAGAAATGTCTATTCCCTTGTGTTTGAAACAGCGTCTCAATGTTTATCCTAGTAGCCTGAAATTTGTGCTGTGACTACAGGCTGCAGCACCACACCAATTCCAAAAGATCTCCAGGACTACATTTGCCACACCTAAGAACTGCTTGTCCCCTTGCTCTCACTCACCACACTCTCTGGCCTTCTGGATGGCCTGGGTCAGCTTCTTATGCTGCTTCATACAGACCCCTACAGAGAGAAAAGTTAACAAAGTACTCAGTGACAGCCTTCTACAGACAGCTGGACGGTGGAGAACCTGGCTTTACCTCATGACCCAGGCCCTGGACCTAATCTTTATCTACCATTGGATGCCTACCACTGTAAAGATGTCACTGAATGATAGAGCCTACAAGATGGGCCAGAAGACATCAATGGGCAAGTGTGGCTAAAGGCTGACTTGGACAATCCATGGAGAAATATCCCATAAAGAAGTGATTTCAAATCAGGGAATGTGGCAGAGTAGCAATCATTACCCCACCTCCGTTCTGCAAAAGTGACAATAACCAACTTCAATAAAAAAGGAATGCACCACAGGGCCATGCCCCTCACATCATTCTTGATCTACAGGTCCTTCCTTTTCTGTCTATGACACATGACACTCTGCTACCGTTGCTGAAGCAGCTGTAGACCACATGAAAAACTGGACATGGTCACAGGTCACTGAGGATAAGAAATCCTGAGTTGTTTTAAACTCAGTTTTAAATTTGGGAAGCCAAATTAAAGTGCCAGTGACATAAAAGAATTTAGAATGAGGGGAAAACTTTACAAAGAGGAAACAATCTGGTTACCTTCTTAATTTCATTTAATTGAGATTATGTAGGTCTATGTGTCTCTGGCTGTCTTAGAACTCATTGTGTAGGCCAGGTGCGGTGGCACACGCTTTTTTTTTAAGATTTATTTATTTTATGTATACACCCTTTTTAAAAAAAAGATTTATGTATGAGTGCTCTATCTGCATGCATACCTGCAGTTAGAAGAAGGCATCAGATCACATTATGGATGGTTGTGAACTGCCATGTGGGTGCTGGGAATTGAACTCAGGACCTCTGGAAGAACAGCTAGTGCTCTTAACCACTCAGCCAGCTTAATCCCAGCACTCGGGAGGCAGAGGAAGGAAGATCTCTGTGAGCTCAAGGCCAACCTAGTCTACAGACTGAGTTCCAAGACAGGCAGAGCTATTACACAGAGAAACTCTGTCTAAAAAAAAAAAAAAAATCTAAAACAAAACAACAAAAAAACCAAACTCACTATGTAGACCAGGCTGACCTGAAACTCACAGAGATTAACCTAACCTGGCTCTGCCTTCACCTCCCCAGTGCTGGGATTAAAAGCGTTGTTTACCTTGGGCTGGAGAGATGGCTCAGAGGTTAAGAGCACTGGCTGTTCTTCCAAAGGTCCTGAGTTCAATTCCCAGCAACCACATGGTGGCTTGCAACCATCTACATTGAGATCTGGTGCCTGGGCACATATGTAGAGCAAATACTGTACACATAATAAATAAATAAATGTTTAAAAAAAAAAAAAGTGTTGTTTACCTTTTAAAGCACATTTACACGGGGGCTTGCCTTCAGTTGTCTTTTTTGTCTACATGTAACTGTTTTAGCGTAATGAGTACCTTATTAAACATCTCCAAAGGTTTCAACCATACTTCTGTGGACTATTTATAGGAATTATATTTAAAAAAAAAAATTTACCTCCCAACATCATAAACCAGGAGAGCTTCAAGGAAAAACTATAGAGCTCACAGAGCTAGTAACAGGAATGGCAATCTAACCTGTGTATGGGGCGTGGAAGATGATACCTGTGTGGGCACAAACAAACTGTTCCAAGAGTTTCACATTCTGCAGGAGAGAGAGAAAGACAAACATGAGGGGCAGTCAAGACCTCTGTCCGCTGCGACTGCACAATCTCACACACCCACACAGCCCTTATGGCGGCACATCCCAGGAGAACGTGATGAAAAGGCCAATACAGAAGGAAGATGAGTCTAAGGCTAGCCTGAGCTACATCTTATTAAGTGTTACCCCAGCACTGAGGAGGCAGAAGTAACGTGAATATCAATGAGTTCATGGCCAGCCAGAGCTACAAAGTGAGTTCCTGTCCCCAAAATAAAAACCCAAACAAAACAAACAATAAGAGCTGGGAAATGGTGGTGTACACCTTTAATACCAGTATTGCGGAAGAAGAGGCAGGTGGATCCAGGATTTTGAGTGGAGCGAATTCCAGGACAGCCAGGGATACACAGGGCAGGGCTCATATAAAAAAAAAAACAATCAACAAATCAACACAACAAAACCAACCACATCCTCACAGCTGTCCGTTACTGCTCCATGCCTCTCATTAGTTCACGTCACACACGTCCTTATAGTTCACCTCACAC